>CM066031.1:1155793349-1156221258 GCA_033557465.1 Ichthyophis bannanicus
CAGGTATGTGTAGTAAAGGTAGACATGGGTATCATACGTAGGTGTGTGAGACCAGGGTGGACCCTGAGATGTTGCAATGTAGAGGCCGCCCCAGGATACTGAGCCACGTGCATGCTGTGTGCAATGTATGGGAACCGTTTCTGATGCAACATGCCTGTGTGCCAATAGTAGAACTGGCAAAACCACTACTTCTGCAACTGGCAGGGTAAGATGTACCTGCTGAGCCCAGGACCTACTCAGGGGTAAAGCTGTTGGATTGGTGTCCTGGGACAATACATGTGAAAGGGATGTTCTCAGTGAGTAACCGTATACATTTTTGTGGGAATGAGCAGGCCGACATACGAAAGCCAACCCTTGTCTGCCTATGCCACATGCATGCCTATGTGGGGGGGCAGGCACGTAGGCAGTGTTGCAAGGCAGGGACAATGGCTTAACACATGTTGGGTCCAATGTAGGGGCGGTAGGAAGGGATGAAAACTGTGATGGCTCCTAAACACTGGACCCCTCTAGCTTCAGTGACATTCCCGCCTGTGCAACCTGGGAGGATGTTTAAACCGCCAGGCTGCAGCCCAGGGGCTGGGAACCGACACAGGTGCATGGCACACACGGCATGTGATGGCATCTGTGCAGTGGATACCTGGGCAGTACAGGACACCCCACCATCGAGGGGCCTGTGTGCGGGACGTAACATGCATTTGCACCACTACGTAGGGAACACACCAGGGACACACATTGGAAACACACACGTTGTATGTTTTATGAGACCCGCCAGTCACCTCCTGCTTTGCTGCCCACGCCTCCCACGGCACAACCCCCCCGCGGTGGCGTTGCCACCTTGTCCCTGGCGCATCAGGTGATGGTGCTGTGTGCTGGTGCTGTGATGCCGCAGTAGGCCCACCATGTCCTCCATGTCATCCGCCAAATGGCTGGGCGAAGGACCCGACCAGTACCTCCTCCCGCAGCACCCAGCCGCAGCTTCCCCTGGTATTTTCCCCCCATAGCCAGGTTAGATTACGCTGGAGGGCCTGATGAGTGCCTGGGGTGGGACCAGAGGGTGAATGTTGAGATACCTCTCCACTACCAACCATCACACATACACATGTCACGCATATCCCACAAGATCAGTCTGCAGAACAGTCATGCCTACCAAACCTAGCAACACATGACCATGCTTAGATTTGTGTCTCCCATGAGCCATCCCCCTGTCTGGAAGGGGTCTGGATGAGGGGTCATGAGAATCACACATGGCACATTGGCAACGTTTAATATGTCAATGCCTGGTCTGCACACTGCTTTTCTGCGATAGGTCAGATGATCTGAGGGGGCATGAGACACACATACACATGTCTGGGATGCCCCCATTTCTATAATGCTGGCGCACACTGCAGATTATGTTGTCAATGATGCTGCGTGACAATAAACATGACGAGGTCTCTGTCCACATAGGGTGTCTGGGTGATCTGCCATCATTGCTTTCCTCTTTGGGCTTATGTTGGGGTATATGGCCAAGCACAGTGTGCATGTGTCCCTCAGCCCCTCACAAATGCTGACACCTGACAAGCCATGCTACAGGAGGTAGAAACACAGAGGACATAAGACAACCCCCCCAACATCAGAACGCTATGCTATGTGGGCAATATGCAATTATTTTGTGGATGTTAGGACAACTCCGTGGGGATTGTGGGGTATTCTGTTACCCACCTTCTGCATTGCACTGTGCTGCAGCAGTGTGTTTCCGCAGCTCTGCAATGATTGGGTCCATGTCTGCAGGAGGGGTTTCTTCTGGCGCTGGCGCATGAATGGGGTGGTGGGTTGTGATGACGTCTGAGACCTCTGTGGTAGTGAAGTCTGGGGTGTGGTCCTCTGGCTCAGCCTCCACATGTGTGGTTGGGGTCCAGTCACCATTACTCGTGCTGTCCCCGGACATTGTGGACTGGGGCTCTGGCACATCCTCGGGCAATTGCACCTCCTCCTCCTCCTCAGCTGGGGCCATGGTTGTGTAGTCACCTGGGTTGTGGAAGACATACACAGCACAGAACGGTTTGCACGCTGCAACTACATAGAACTGTGTAACACATCCACCCCACAATCAATGTGTGTTTGGCCGTGGCCTGTACATATGCTACATAGCTACCACTACAGCTCCTGCTACCACTATTATGCATATATAGGCCAGTACCTAGCAGACACATCAATGTGTACATCAGGGGTCCTCAAACTACGGGACGAGGGCCACATGCGGGCCGCCAAGGACATTTCTGCAGCCCAATGGGTGTTTTTGCCGCCGCTGCCAGTCCTGAGGGGCAGCTCTACCCAGGGCCGGCCCATTCATTGAGCAGTAGCCCAGCTAGGTTAACAACTTACAAACCTGCTGCTGATGCTGCTGCCATGGCAGCGGCATAATCAAGCATCCCGCGGGCCCCCCCCCTGCTCTGCAGTGTCCTCCATGCAGCCTCAGGGTTGGCTGTCAGAGCCACGCAAAGAGAAAGAGCTTCTCCTCTTGTGGCTCTGTTAATTCCACCGTGGGGCTGATGGGATTTTCCATCAGGCCCGTGGCGGGATTGACATGGCCGTGAGAAAGGGAAACTCTCCCTTCATGTGGCTCTGACAAGCCCACACTGAAGCCGCATGGAGGACGCTGCAGAGCAGGGGGGGGAGGCCCACGGGATGCTTGATTCTGCTGCTGCCACGGTGGAAGCAGCAGCAGTAGCCGTGGTTTTGGGTTTATTTTGTATCCTATCTGGCCTGATGAGTGGGGGAGGAGAGGGGGTTTGGAGTGGGTAATTGGCTATGGGGGGGAGAGACGGTAAGACTGGAAGTGGGCTGATGGGGGGAGGGGTTTAGGACGGGTCATGGCCTATGGGTGGTGGGTAAGATTGGAAGTGGGACGATGGGGGGCTTAGGACTGGAAATGGGCTGAGTGTGGGGCTAAGACAGGAGGTGGGCTGATGGAGGGGCTAGGATAGGGCTCAAAATGGGTTGTTGGGAGTGCTAAGATTGCAAATGGGCTGATGGTGGGGCTAGGAGAGGACTATAAATGAGCTGTTGGGGGGGCTGGGGTTTGGAAATGCACTTATGGAGGGACTTGGGCAGGACTGGAAATGGATGTGGACCTAGGACTGGTAATGGTGGGCCAGGGATAGGATTGGAAATGGGCTGATGCACAGACTAGAGGGGAGCGGATGCTGGGTGGGGCTGGAAATAGATGGGAGGTGAGGTTGGGTGAGAATCAGAATGGGATGGAGCTGGGAGAGTGAAATGGTGAGGGAAAAATATTTTTTGTGGGAGATAAGAGATATCTACAGTTGGACGGATATTGGGAGAGTAAGTGGGGCTGGAGGATGGAGGTCTAACATTTGAGTGGCTGACATAGGAATGAGGAAAGAGCACAAGGAGAAAGATTACTATGGTAAAGCAGATGTACAGAGAGAATGGAAAACATACTAGAAGTGAGAAGAAGGGACAAATGGAAAGTAGACGATGGGGAGTTAGCAGAAGACACAAAGAAACCAGACTAACGTGGCTGGAGCAATTGCCACTGGAAAAGGAAAAAAAATAAGGGTAGCAAACGTTCCCTTTATTTTGAATTTATGCAGCGTGCTTTGGAGTTTGTGCATAGTGTTCATTTCAACTATAGTTCGGCCCTCCAACGGTCTGAGGGACAGTGAACCGGCCCCCTGTTTAGAAAGTTTGAAGACCCCTGGTGTGCAGTATCCCACAGAAGGACCATCCCTGCTCAGCAGTACTTAGATTAGACACAGACATAACAAGGACAGGTCTGAGAGGGGGCTTGTAGCAGACATGTAGCCACATGTGCAGGGCAGACATAAAAAGGGATGGTGTTACTGATACATGTGGTTGGAGGGCAGAAAAACACAGAGTAAAAGGGGTGGAATGGGGGACAGCACACTCATGAGCCAAAGGCAGAGGGTAAGAGATGATCCAGGGGAGCAGGTATGAGGAGGTGCTAATAAGATGCCTGATGCATATCCAAGGGGCATGTACTTTATGGTTTGGGAGCAGCAAGGTGTGATTTGGGTACCTACCTGCCTGGGGATGGGCAGTGTCCAGTGTCTCTGGCAGAAAAAACCAAAAAACAAAAGAGTGGCAGGTTCACACACAACACCTTTATTGTATATTCAACAAGTGGCCTAAACCCAACACAGGACCGTGTTTCGTGTTACACTTCGTCAGGGGTTGTCAGGGCACACTAAAAAACATTTAAAAACATAATAATATAAATAAACATGAGAATAAAAATTTTTTGAAATAAATATATAAAAACAGGCTAAAACATATTGACGTATTGTTAGTATTAAAAGGTTAAAAATCAACTCTTTTGCTACAATGGATTTTTTTGTCACAATGGATATTTTGTCTGACAGTGGCCACAATGTTCCTTTTTAAATATTTTTTATATTTATTTTTCAGAAGTGTTACTATTCTTGGTGTTAGTGGCTTCAGTTACATTTTATGTATCAGTGAAGCCCATTGCCACCACACACCGATCAGGTAATGTCCTTCTCTCTATTTTAGTACTCACTCCTGCTTCCAATTGTCCTCCTCGTTCCCTTGGTCTCTGTTATATGTAATTTTATGGTGCACATTGTAATAATTTGTCCTTCTTATCCTTATGGTTTCTTTTAATTGTACCTTTTATTAACTTCTTTACGCTTAATATCTTGATCTCATGTGTCTATATTCCTTTAGCGTATTTTAAATATTTATTTAACTTATGATTTTCTCTGATGCATTATGTTCATGGTATAGTGTATTTATGTATTTATTGATGTGTTGATTTTTAACCTTTTAATACTAACAATATGTCAATATGTTTTAGCCTGTTTTTATATATTTATTTAAAAAAAATTTATTCTCATGTTTATTTATATTATTATGTTTTTAAATGTTTTTTAGTGTGCCCTGACAGCCCCTGACGAAGTGTAACACAAAACACGGTCCTGTGTTGGGTTTAGGCCACATGTTGAATATACAATAAAGGTGTTGTGTGTGAACCTGCCACTCTTTTTTTTTTTTTTTTTTTTTTTTTAAATTTTATTTTCCATTTATAACACAACCAAAGTAAAAGACATACAGAAAGATACAAATACAAAACCATACATATAAAAGCAACCCCATATTTCCCCCCACCCCCATGCTTCTTCTCTAGGAAAGGAATACAACGTTCGGGTAATCAATGATTAATTCTCATTCTTTGTGAACCAGTATAGAGCAAGTGAAGATCATAATAAATGAGTGTACATGATAAATGGAGTTAAACAGTTAGATGAGAGCATTTGGCAGTTTGCACATAATCATTGAGCATATTCCATTTAGAAACATGATGCAAGGTTTGAGCGTGGGGAGCCATTCGGCGTGGTATCTGTTCATATTTACTATATAAACATACAAGAGTCCACCACGCATGGGGACTTAGATGGGAGCTATTTTTCCAGTGTTTCGTGATTAAAGATATAGCTATACCCATCAAGAAATTTAGCAAAAAGCGGCCCGACTTTGGAAGAGGGGATCCCCGCCGCAGAGCGAAGTCCCACTATCCGCCAAGAGAGAGGCTCGTGAAACTGTAAAATGAGTTGAATACGACCCCAGACCCGACTCCCAGAATTGCTGTAGTGTAGAACATTCATACATTATATGAGCTAGTGTGCCTATGGCGGTGTGGCAATTCCAACACCTGTCATTAACATTGGCATTCCATTTGGCAAGCTTCACAGGCGTATAGAAACTTCTATGTGCAAAATAGAAAAGTGTCTGGGTTATCGATGCTGACCGAGAGACCCCGAACAACTTTACTCCAGAAGAGGCTCCATTGCTCAGGAGTCAGTGTGATTTGTAGTTCCCGTTCCCATGTTTGTTGGACTGCGGGAATGCTACTGTTCTCATGATTGCTTAACATTTTATAAAAGTTAGAGGCTACGCCAGATTGACTCCCAATAGAGCGAATTATCTCTGCTAGACCTTCATCATTAGTTTCAGTTAGTGGAAGAATCCGAACACTCCTAAGGCAGTGCTGAAGCTGCACCCACTGGAAATAATTTCTTGCTAGTAAACCAAATTCCTCTTGCAATTCTTTAAAAGTTTTCCAGCGCTCACTGGCAATCAATTGGTAAGGCATCCATATCCCTTTGGAATACCAGGGGGTCCATGCTATCGGTTTATTTTGTATTTGAAGGCGCAAGTTATGCCATAGCGGGAGTCTATATGGCGGGCACTGTTGTGGTCCCTGAGACTGAATGAAAGTGTTAAAGGCAAGTAGTGTATCCACAACCATTGGTGGATGGTGGGAATCTAGTTGGAAGGTCATGCCGGGAAGGTAGGTAAGAGGAATGGGCCTACAGAGTTCCTCCTCAATGTCGAGCCAGACTGGCCTACCTTCTACCGGGGGATCTAACCAACGGGCACCCTGTTTAAGAAGGAACGCCTTATGATATTTAAGAAAATCTGGGAACCGGACCCCTCCCTTTTCTTTGTCCGCCTGTAACTTACGCTTAGCTATCCTTGGTGGTTTGCCATGCCACAAATAACGAATCAGGAGACCTTCTATATCTTTGTATATGTGTGCAGGCAGGAGGCATGGTAGCATTTCTAGGATATAATTTATTTTGGGAACTATCATCATTTTGATTGTTTCCAGTCGGCCCCACCATGTGAGTGTTAAAGGAGACCACCGGTTGGTAAGATCGCGCGCTTTGGAGATTAGCTCTTTAGCATTATGGCTAAGAGTATCTTCTAATGGATAACAATAATGAACCCCCAGGTATTTGACCATACGGGGCTGCCATACAAAGGGGAAAGCCTGCATGTCTGCAGCATGGACTCGATGATTCAAAGGGAAGGCAACAGATTTAGTCCAGTTAATCTTGTATCCCGAGAGTAGGGAATAGCTATCAATCTTTTTTAAAACAGCAGGGACGGAGTCCAAGGATACAAAAAGCATGAGATCATCTGCATATGCAGAAATTTTAATATCTCTATGTTGAAAGGGGGCTCCATGGATATCTGTGGCCTCATGGATATCTGTGGCCTGTCGGATGAGGAGGGCTAGGGGTTCAAGTGCTAGATCAAAGAGCAGAGGAGATAAGGGACATCCTTGCCGAGTGCCCCTATGAAGATTGAACGGTTGAGACTTTGTGGCATTGACAGAAATAGTGGCTGTCGGATGTGCATACAGAGTTTGAAGGTATCGGAGAAGAAAGCCTTCCCCAAACCCATACCAGCGGAGAACCGCATATAGAAAGGGCATTCTAAGCGGACAAATGCCTTTTCGGCATCAAGAGAGAGGCCGACGAGGGGTTGATCATGATGCGCTGCTGCAGCTAGTATATGACACAAGGTCCTGGCATTATCAGCAGTGGACCTACCAGATATGAAACCACATTGGTCTGGGTGAATTAGAGCAGGCATTTTATCGGATAATCTAGTGGCAAGAATGGTTTGCAAAGATCTTGTATTCAGCATGAAGAAGGGAAATTGGACGGTAATTTGCAGTCAGCATCGGGTCTCTCCCCTCTTTCTCAAAGACTACAACATTTGCCGTCGAGAAAGATCCTGTAAAGGAGCTATCTTTGGCCAAAGCAGAGAAATAGAGTTGTAGGAATGGGGCCAAATCAGCGCTGAAAGTTTTGAAAAATTCTGCCGGGAGGCCATCTGGGCCGGCAGCCCGACCCGATGCACATCGCTTGAGTGCGAATTGAATTTCTGAAAGAGTAAATGAATGATCTAGTGATTCCTTGTCCTCTACAGAAAGGGTCGGTCGTTGTATACCAGCTAATAGCCGGTCAAAAGCCTCTGGGTCAAATTCACATTCTGATTGATAGAGGCGGGTGTAGAAATCCCGAAAAAGCTCTACTATCTCTGTATCATTTGTGACTAAATTCCCCCCCCGTTGGACTACGCAGGGCCGCTACGTGTTTGGCTTCTTTTTGACCTTTCAGAGCGTTAGCTAAGAGTTTACCGGCACGATTGCTTTCCCGATAGTACGTCCCTTGCTGTAGTTCAATATTTTTTGGCCGCTGCAGTCGTTAAGAGCGAGTTATATTGGAAACGCAAGCGTTGCAAGCGAATCAACACACATGGGTCAGTACGAGAGGTAAGAACACGTTCACCGGCCTTGATCTGCTGCTCTAGTGCTAAGAGTTGCCGTTTACGCTGCTTCCCTAAACGGATTTGATAGCTAGTGATGGTTGCACGGATAGACGCTTTAAAGCCCTCCCACCATGCCCAGTTCATTGTATCATGGGGTGAATTAAAGTGGAAGTAATCTTGTATGGCAGCCCGTATGTCAGCCTGAAAATCCTGCTGTTCAAGCAGGGTCCGATCAAAATACCAATCCCGTGGATTATCCCTCTGTGCACTAGTGTTCAAAAGGAAGGAGATAGCAGCATGGTCTGAGATGTGCAGAGAGTGTATCTTAGCTGTATCCGTGCTGGAGATTAATGCTTTGGATACGAGGAAAAAATCTATCCTAGATTGTGACTGATGTGGGGGGGAGAAAAACGTGAATTCTAAGTCCGAAGGGTGTAGCAGCCTCCACAGGTCTACTAAAGCTAGATCTTTAATCAAAGACGCTAGCGTGAGGTGACTCTTGGTGGGACCACTCGTTCTGGGTGGTCGCCTATCTACCAAGGGATCAACCACCTGGTTAAAGTCGCCTCCTATTACTAATGAAGTATTGGCAGAAGCTTGTGCAACCTGGGCAAGGTTAGCAAAGAAAATAGGATCATCCACATTAGGAGCATATAAACATATACATGTCAGTTCAAGATTACCCACTTTAAGGTGGACTCGGGACCACCGACCCTCAGTATCAGAACTGCTATCGATAACAGTGGCTTGTAAGATTTCCTAATCAAGATGGCTACCCCACATCTCTTCGCTATAGCGGGAGAGTAGGTGGCCACCATGTAGGGTTTAACATTGAGTTTCAGTGTCTCCTTGGCATTTAGATGCGTTTCTTGGAGAAAAACCAAATCAGCATTTTCGTGACTTAAGTAGCCAAGGATTTTCTTCCTTTTTATCGGATTATTAATACCTTTGACGTTCAATGATAAAATCTTACATGGGGCCATAGAAATAGCTGAGTCTATTCAAGACAAAAATATCATAATGCACACAATTTCCATTATCCCCCATCTTGACTGCTTGATTCAGAGAAGACCTAACCAAATCATATACAATAAGCACTATATCTGGTATTCCCCCAAACCAAAAGTAAACACCGAAGTGTAGTAGAGAAGAAGCATAACTCCAATGATTAATGGTGACCATATGTCTGCGGGAGGAAGCCCCAACGAGGGCCAAACATTCTACATATTAACTGTAATAGCTACATAGGCTCCGGAGCCCACCGAGGTGCATGCTATGGAAAGGTCCCTCACAGGAGAGTCCGACGGTCAGCAGGCCACGATAAGCTAGGCCGCAGGGCCTCCGATCCAGGCTGCATGTGCAGCGTCGACGACACAAAATGGCGATCAGTTCCAAATCGATGGGCAAATGAAAGGCCCCTGGTTCAGCGCATTTGGTCCGCTTCTTTGGCTTCCAGATAGGCCGCAAGCACGTCCGGATCCTCAAAAGTCCTGGTTTGATTATGAAGAGTAACTCTAAGTTTTGCCGGGTACATTAGGCCATAGCGCGCTTGAAGCTGCTGCAAACGCGGTCGAAATTCAAGGAGTCTTTTCCTGCGGTCCACTGTGGGCTTCGCCAGGTCGGGGAAGAATGAAATCCGATGGCTCTCATAATCCAGCCGGGGGTTTGCACGGGCAGCGTTTAGAATTTGTTCAACTTGCTGATATCTCAACAACCGGAAAATGATGGGCCGAGGGGTTTTCCGGTTGAGCGCCAAAGTCGTGGGTACTCGATGGGCCCGATCAATCTCCAAGTCCTTGGTGAACGTTGTTTAAGCAGGAGGGAAGCAATTTAGAGAGGAACTCTTTCATATCTCCTGATTTGCTCCCTCCGGAATTCCCACGAGCCGTATATTGTTGCGACGGGCTCGGTTGTTACTGTCCTCCAGCTCCTTCTGAAGTGCCTGCATTTGTCGTTCGACCTTGTCCAATTTTGCCAAGCGGACCGCATGCGAGTCAAGAGTACCCTCCATTTTGTCCTGTCTCAGCGATAACCCCTCTAGCCTGTCCTGTAGCTTGCCGAAGTCTTCCCGCATGGATCTGAGTGCTTCACCGTTGGATTGCACAAGTTCTTTCACGCCGCGGATCTCATCTAAGATCTCCTGCTGCATCGCGGGACCCTCCCGGAGTGGAACCATCTTCTGTGGGGACGGCGGCTCAGTTTTAGAGCGTTTGCCATGTGAGTTCGTTGAAGAGCCGAATTCTAGACGCGCTGGCTTGTGCCCCGCCATCTCCCCGAGGCACCCCGGTAGGATCAGAGCCCAATTGAAAAGATAAGTTGTATTAAAGTCAGGAGTCTGAGTAGGCCACTCGGGAGCTTCAGCGTTAAGCGTCCATCCCGCTGGACATCAGGCTCCACCCCAACCTGCCACTCTTTTGTTTTTTGGTTTTGTCCCTGCTGAGTGTGGCTGCTGCTGTTTCTTTGGTTGGCTCTCAGTGTCTCTGGCAGTCCATACAGGTAGATTGGCCCTAGCCGCTCTGCCAACTCCTGCTCCAGGGGTGTTAGGGAGGGTGTAAAGGGGCCTCCCCCTCCAGTGCCCATGGCACGCTGCCGCTCTGTCACCATGTGTGAGCGCACACCCCTCTTTATATCGTTAAACCTCTTCCTGAGGCTGTCCAGGTCTCTGCTTGGACCCCCTGCCTGTGCAACTGCCTCCTGCACCTCCTCCCACACTTGGGTGCGTGTTGCAACAGTGGTGGTGTTGCTTAGTCGTCCATATAGGACCTCATAATTTTCAAGAACAGACGCCAGCAGGATGTGGTTTTCCTGCTGGGTGAATTTCTGAGCCCTCTTCCGTTGCAGAGCTGGCACCGGTTTGCGCCTACGTTTTGCAGTGAGAGGACCCTGTGTGGGCTGGGCCGATGGGCCTGCAGCCTCCACCACACTCCCTGCCTTATCTGTGTCCTCCCCAACAGGTGGCCCCCCTCCCTCTCCCTCTCCACTCTTGCCCTGTCCTGTGGCTCCATCTCCCTGCCCTCTCCCTCCCTGTCAAACATTCCTTCTCTTGGCCTTCTCAACTCCACCTCACACCTCCCTCCTCTCCCTGCTATCTGCTCTTCACCTCACCTCCTTTCTCACTCACCTGCTCCTTGCCTCCCCTCCTCTCTGTATCCCCTGCTCTACCTCACACCTCTCCTGCACAACCCAGCCTCTACTACTCTGACCCGCAACACACTAACTTCGCTCTACTAGACACCTGCTTCTCTCTCTCTCTCTGACTGACACCACACACCTTCTCTCTCCCTCGCCTACCAAAATCTCCTCAACGTGCAGCACGTGTACACGTCTATTTATAGTTTTTTTTACATTGTGTGCGTTGTGTGTGCGCAGTTGCGTGAGTGCAGTGGCTGCGTGTGCTGCACATGTGTAGTTGGCTGTGCGCATTGCGCATGCGGTGCGCAGGAGTGGGAAATGCATGCGTGCGTGCTTGCACGGTAAGTGCGGCGCATACGGAAAGAGCAGTCAACTACGCAGCATGCACGCAGCCACCGCGCACACTGTGCATGCGTATTTGCCTGTGCGCATTGTGCATGTGCCACGCAGACACAGGAAGTGTGTGCGTGCATGCGTATGTTTGCGCGTGAGGCATGGCGCATGCATAGTGCGGCGTGTGCGCGGGACATACATGATGCGCACAGCCAGGTATGCATGCGCAGCCATCGCGCTCGCGCAACAGCACACGCACAACACGTGCTAGGTAAAAAAACCCTATAAATAGTCCTGAACACATGTTGCACATTGAGGGTTTTTTTGTAGGCGAGGGAGAGAAGGTGTGAGTTGGCAGTGATGGAAGGAGCGAGTCAGAATCAGGTGTATTGTGCAGTGTGACTGGGTTTGTGATTGTTGTTGGTTGTATTGTGTGGCTGTGTTTCTGTGTGGTGTGTACGGTGTGTGTCTTGGAGTGGTGTCTGTTTTGGAGTGTGTTAGAGGACCAGGATGGGTGGAGGTTATGGCGGCCTTTGTGTATGCTGCAGCTGCATCGGGAGGTGGGCAGGTGGTGCGGTTGCGTGACAGGGGAGATGGTGTCTATGGGGCTGAGGCACAGGGCATGGGTGTAGTCCCGCAGCAAATCAGACCTGCAGCTGTGGGGGCAGGGCAGGCAGGGGCTGTGCCCACACGGCACAGGAGGCGTGCTGAGGTGCAGGCTCGCCAGCCACGCCTCTACAGGCCCAGGGCCCAGCTACAGGGCATGCGAGAGGACCAGGTCATCTCCCTCTACCGACTGAGCACAGGGGCTATTATGGAGCTCTATGAGGATCTCAGACCTGACCTCGAGCCCCTGACTGATCGTTCACATGCCATACCAGGTTTGGTCAAGCTCCTTGCTGCCATACATTTCTTTGCCTCTGGCTGTTTCCAGTCATCTGTGGCTGCAGTGGGTGGCATGAGCCGCCCCACCTTCTCTCGCTATCTCCACCAAGTACTGCGTGCTATGGTCAGCCAGGTGCGGAACTATATTGCCCTTCCACACACTAGGCAACAGTGGTGGACCCTGAACCAGGCCTTTGAGGCATTAGCCTGGATGCCACACGTGATGGGAGCTATTGATTGCACACATGTTGCCCTGGTCCCGCCTAGAGACAGGGTGGTAGTGTTCCGCAACCGCAAACACTATCATCCCCTGAATGTTCAGGTTGTATGTGATGCAAATATGCATATTCTGAATGTGGTCCCCAGGTTTGCAGGGTCCACCCATGACGCCTATATCCTGCATCACTCGGCACTATTCAGACAATTTGAGGCAGGACAGTATGAGGACTGTATATTGCTGGGTGGGTATTTCCCATTTCTGACATGCACATGGTGTTCATGTGACTACGCTTATGTGCAAATGTCTGTCTTGGAGTAGATCCCTCATTGTGTGTGTGTGTGAGTCATCTGCCTGTGTAGGATATAGGGGGGGGGGGTTGGTGCCCTCCAAATGCGCCCTGCTATGGTGCTGTGTGATGCTGTTTGATTGGATGTGAGCATTTGTGTGGTTGTTACATATTATGTTGTCAGCGATCCATACAGCTACCCCTTCTCTTGTGTTTCTTAGGTCCCCCCACTCAATCTGTCATTGGTAGACACCCAGGAAGCTGTAGATAACATGAGGAGTGATCTAGCTAAGCTTGATGAATGGTCTCGCATTTGCCAGCTGGGATGTCATGGTAGGAAATGTAAGGTCAGGCTTTTGGGCTGCAGCAGTCCAAGGGAGCAATATAGTATAAGGGGTGAAATACTCTTGTCCACTACAGAAGAGGGGGACCTAGGCATGGTTGTGTCTGCTGATGTCAAAGTAGCTAAACAGGTTGAACAGGTGAGTGCAAAAGCTAGAAGGATGCCTGGGTGCATACGGAGAGGAATGGCTAGCAGAAAACAGGAAGGGATAATGGCTCTTTATATGTCTTTGGTACGACCTCATGTGGGTTACATTGTGCAATTCTGGACACTGCACCTTCAAAAGGATGTGAACAGGATGGGGTCGGTGCAGAGGGTGGCTACTAAAATGATTAGTGGTCTTCATTATACAGCATATGAAGACAGACCGAAGGATCTTTATATGTACACCTTGGGGAAAGGAGGGATAGAGCTGATATGATGGAGATGTAGACATACCTCCGTGGCATATATGTTGAGGGAGAGAGCCTCTTCAAATTGTAAGCAAGTTCTGCTACAAGGGAACATAGGATGAGGGTGGAGGGAGATAGATTCAGGGGAGAAATGGGGACATATTTGTTTAGTGAAAAAGTGGTGGATCCGTGGAATACTCTCACAGTATAGGTGGTAGAGATGAGGACAGTAACTGCATTCCAAACAGCATGGGACAAACACAGAGGATCTGTAAAGGTAAAAAGGGGACTGTTTTACTTGTTGATATGGAAGGACAGACTAGATAGGCCATGTGGTCATTATGTGTCATCATATGTCAATGTTGCTATGCTGCATAGTTGTGGTGTCATATGTTTCTTTCAGGATGTGTTATGCATTTGTTTTGCACATATATACCTGTGTCCATTTGGTGGGACATGAGCTCCTGCTTTAACTTACCTCATTTCTTTCTACAGGTGATGCAGGATATGGGTGTCGCCCCTGGTTGCTGACCCCTGTGCTTCAACCACGGACACGTGCAGAGCGGAGGTACAATGAGGCCCATGCCACCAGCCGCTCTGTCATAGAGCGCACCTTTGGCGTTTTAAAGAGTTGCTTCAGGTGTCTGGATAGGACAGGCGGTGCCTTACAATATACTCCACAGACTGTGGCAGAGATCATCATAGCCTGTTGCATCCTGCACAACATTGCTCTCAGGCACAATATCCCTGCCGAGATTAATGAGGGTCTGGAGGATGACCCGATGTGCCCCCCTGTACGTGCCCGTGGTGACACACGTGAAGGCACAGAAATCAGGCGGCAGGTGATTGCACAGCTCTTCTCATGTACGTACTGCATATGTTCCCACCTACATTTGTTGGTATATGTGTGTAGTGCTAATACAGGTTAACATTTGTAAACCAATATTAGTAGGATGCAACACTGCATTGAGATGTAACAGACACTGGCTGGCCATCACACCATCAAATATAAGCATGACTGAGAACCAAACGATGTGGGCAGGCCAGAACAGCAGGTTGAGGTGGATGATGTGGGTGGGTGGTTTTAAGCTTGTGGAAGGTTTTGGGCTGACATTCCTGGTTTGTGGATGATTGTGATAGCGGCTGCTGTGCAGCCACAGTTAGTTGGTGTTATGGTTGTGGTGCAGCAAGGTAAGAGGCATGTGGTGTGGGTTTTACAGTGGGAGAGAGGACCATGTTTGGGGCCACTTGTGCAGCTGTGCGTGTTTTTCATCTTGTATTTTGAGCTGATTGTGTGTGTGGTATGCTCTGGTAAGCTTGATCTGTGGGTCTGTAAATTTTGTATAGCGCTACATGTGATATGTAGCACTATATACATGCTCAGTACTATTTGTCATAATGGTAATTAAAATCCTTAAGGGGAGTTAGTGGAACACCACAGTGTGACTGACTGTATAAGTCATCACGTAGCCTTAACATGGATGCGGTGAAGGATAGGGAACCTGTGCAGTGTCCAGCCAGGAGGGTAATTTGTTTTCCCCCAGTGTAGAATAGCCATGCAGTGCAGTGTTGCATTTTTACACACAAACAGAGGTGATTCAGGCAAGATCAACAAGGTGTAGGTTACAGTAGGCAAGAAGAGAGATGAATGTGGGGTGGATTGTGTTTTAGGGGTGTTTTCAGGACAAATGTTTATATTGTTTTCAGCAAATTGTTTTCAGCAAATCTAGGTGATGACATATCGACATAAACACATGACTCAACTACAGGCTGTATAAGTTTGTAGAGGAGGAGAATGCATTCCAAGAGATCAACTACATCGCATACCCTAGAGAAGGAAAGTTATGTCCACATACACAAAGAGACTCTGATGGGAGGGGGGTTATCAGGTGCACATATCGCCTATCCATGCTTTGCCATTGTCACTTTCACACAGTGGGATGACATGCAGCCATCAAGGTCAGGTCACAAGCAGACATCGGGGTGTGGTTTAGCAGACATAACGCAGACATTGAGATATATGTTTAGCAACTCATTAGCGCACAGCTGTTAATGTTAGTCAAGGTATGAGATATACACACCAGGAAATGTGTTTGGACAGAGGATCCCGGAGGTGGCCCTGCATATTTCCGTGTGTTACAGAAATTGACAGCGGGGTAGCAGACAACATTGGGACACCAGTACACACAGTGAAGGGGCATTGGGAGCGATATGGGGGACCCAGGATAATACTGCAGCCTTGGAGTGAGTTAGGAACATGGTAGGGAGCAAACACTTCTGTTTACCAGTGTGTATGACAACAGAGAGGTGAGGGAGGGGACATACAGAGTACGGACCCCTGTAGTTTGGCAAAGACATGTCATTGATGCCTCTCACATGGGAGAGATGTGTACAGTGTGATGGTGAACAGTCAGTCTGTAAAGGATGTTGGGGGATGTGTAAGCTGGGGACAAGAAGGTGCAGTGTGTGTTGCACAGCTCAAACATGACATATGTATGTTTCCCTTGTGTTTCCCAATGCACAGGACATAGTTGTTGAAGCTCCTGGTGCTGTGGTGCATTGGCAGGGGACTGTACATCAGTCAACATGCTGTGGTCTGGGGTGAGTATACCTATAGCTATATTGTCTGTACCAGCAGTCAGGGGGAACACATGTCCTCGGTGATCTGTCATATTGTCCAGATGTTGTGATTCACCTCTTTTCCCTGCACCTCCCTAACCCATATCTTGCTGTTGGCACACATATCCCCATGTGTTCCTGTCCAGTATGTCTTCTGCAACACTGTCTCTGGGACATGTCCAACAGAGCTGCATGTGTGTGATGGTCCTAGGTTTTTGGGTGGTGGCCTACACGTGCACCCTTCCCCGACATTGTACCATCAGCCAACACCAGGGTATCATTGCAATTCACAGGGCCTTTATGTCTACAAATCTCCACTTGTGGACATACAGGCCATATGCTACTGCTGGCACGCCGCCCTTAGCATACTGTGTGTGTGTATGTTCTTGTGTTGGCTGTGTGATGATACAGTGTTTAGGCTTTTTACATTATCATGTGGTGTGAGTGGTCTGTATACCTGGGGGGTGGTGGTGACTGTGCTATCTCTACCTTACTGCTGTTTACCGTGTGACCATTGTGGACATGTGTTGTGTGTTGGGAACAGAACTGTGTCTTGTGTTCTGACATACCATTGTTGACCTGCTTTTTGTATCACAGATATTGGCGTGACATGGTGATTAAACATATTCCGCTGACATTGTCTCCCTTCACTTTGACCTGTTATGGCCGTTGAGTGGCTCAGGGGATCCGAGACATACACCTGATGCAAGCACAAGGTACTTTGCACCTTTGTTCTTTTGGGTATGACATCAGCCTTTACATGTTAATGATTTACTGTTTGTTTCATGTACATTTCATGTTGGCTCTCTGTTCACGGACACTGATGCACATAGGATGGAGGTGTGAAATGGCTGTGTCACATGGGCATGGACAGAACCATATCCATGTGAAACCCGTGTGTATGGTTCCAATTCAAAATGTCCCCAACGTGCAATGTGTTTTGTGTTGTGATCATGTCATGTTTGCGTGTTTGTGCTTTATTATGTGTTTCTTAATGTTTGACTCTGCAATTTGTGCTGATGTTGCAAGGTGCATACCAATACAATATTTCTCCTCTTCTGACACAGGGCAGAGAACAAACCACAGACATCTATTACAGTGCATCTGGCATCGCCATCACCCACCTGTTGGGGGACACAACACCATGGAACTTTCCCTGGAAAATGGTGCCATAGGATGTTTGACCTCTGCGAGTGGGACACATGCCTAGGATGGACAGTATTATGTTTGGATTGCTACTTTGGCCATGACAGACCTGTCCAACACACACTGTTGCTGTCCGTGCTCTGGTTGGGAGTCATGCTCATTGCAGGAGACATGCAGGACATTTCATGTACTGTGGCATATTGGGATGTGACACTTGACTATGCATGCCCAGGGTTGCAAGGATAGTCTTAACCTGACGTGTTGGATTGCAGATACGCTTTGGACTTTGCACACTGTGTACTGGTCCCCACGTGTGAAGCAGGGACTGACATTGTCACTGTATGTTGCACATTCCTCCACAGTTGTTGTTTTTTGGCCATGTGTGTGACATGGAACACAGGATACGCTCATCTGTTTGTTTCAAAACAAGCATACAACCATGCGTGTGGCATAGGGGTAGCGATGGAGAGGTCCTGTTGTCTATGTCCACCTACTCTCCACCTGGACATGATTCAGGTTTTGACACAACACCGCTTTAATGCACACCAGCAACCTGGACTGATGTTTTCAATCACCAAGGGTGTTTGTGTGCATGTGTGACATCACTGAATCATGTTGAAATGTCGATGGTGCATGTGCATATGACTGACTATGTTGGCGAAGCACAGCACATGGCAATATGGCTTCTGTGTGGTTTACTGTAACATGTTTGCCCTTAATTGCCATCTCTATATACTGTTTCTTGTGTTTGTTTACTGTACAGATGTGACGCTCTGCATTGATTTAGAAACCTTGCATTGCATGTCCGCACAGTCCTATTTATCCCCTGAGATAACGACACTCACATTGCCACATTATATTTGGAGTGTCCCAGTGTGAGTGTCCGTTGCCTTCCTTCAATTGTGCATTCCATGTACCATGATATATGTGTACAGACACTGTGTACACACCAATCAGTGCAGGGGGACCTCCTGCATGGTGTTATCTCTGCATGTTTCTGCAGGTAGTTTTCATTTGAAATCTCTCTGTGTTCATGTTCCTCTGCTACCTGTTAGCATATCCTCATTGTGCATTTGATGATTGTTTAGGGTTACATTGTTGCAGCTTGGATTCCTATCTCTGGCATTATGTGATAGCTGCAACATTACTTTCAATCTGTGTTTTTAAAGTTACAACATTTCAACAACATATGCTGTTTTAATTTGTGTGCCTCCTGTGTGGCGAGATAGATATGTTTTAGGGAACAGATCATGATTGATGTGTGTTGGTCCCTCATCATGCACCACCTACTGTCTACATGCACTCATATGTGAGTAACACATTTGAGGCGTGCAGCAGCATGTGGGGGGTGGGAGCCTAATGCATAGTGCTGCACATTATGTCTCCTGCCCTTCATTTGTAGACAGGCCAGTGACCTTTCTGTCGGATGTGAGTTGCTGCCCTGCTAAATGTGTTTCTGTCTTTCACCTGGGATCCACTCACCTTGATATTATGATGGCGCTATCTACACTATCTGTGAAGATGAACCCAATTAAAATTATATGTTTGATATACATTTGTCTCTGCTGCTGCTTGATCATGGTGATAAACATGCAATATATTGTGTGCCTTTGAGTCAGTCCTGACTCCTTGTGACCCAGAGACTCCAGGGTTTTCTTATCAGTGTCACTGGAAGTAGATTGTCAGGTCTTTCTTCCAAGGTAATGGAGGGTTACGTGACTTGCCCAAGGCCACTTGGACTGCTAGTGGGAATTACACCCTGGTTGCTTGGTGACCAAACCAGTTTTCTAACCACTAGGCTACTCCTCCACTCTTTGATCACATTGACACTTGTATCTACTGATTTGCTGGTCATGTACAAGGCCCACCTGTGCTCACATCCTTGTACGGTGGCAGCTGTGTATCTGCCAGTCATTTGCCACATCACTGGGTATTACAGGTTCCCATACACACCCTCCCTTTGGTGTAGTATTTTTGTATTGTGCTCAGTGTGCTGTTTGGGGTAGTGGTTACAGGCATGTGTTATAACGCCATAGGTTGCAGGTTAGATCCCCACATGTGGTTTATCTTTTTCTTTTCTGTAGTGCTAACTTGACCATTAGGTACCAGCAGGTTCATCACCTCTACACACGCCCTTCCCTCTCTTCACTGCACACCAAGGTGTGCCCTCTGTGCTGCCTAGCCATCACATATTATCTGTTACATAAGTTTCTTTCTTTATGGTGTTTACATGGCAGTGCGTTTGGGGGTTTGGTATTGCTGTGGTTCAGCTGGTGTGTGGTACACCTGTTTGCATGTTGAATTCTCTCCTGTCCTGTTCCAGATTTGGCACCAGCTCCACAGTGCATCCTCTGCTGCCCTTGGGGTTTAGATTATTTCCTCTTTTGCATGCTGTATCCACTGCATAGCATTTCATTGTGTGTGTGCATGTAGTTCTATGTGTCTCTGGTCCCAGTTACAGACTGTGATCTGATCTGTACACAGCAGATCTGCATGTGCATTTGGTCATGGTTACTGTTGGGGGTTTGCCTGTCCTGACAGCCAGCAGGTGTCTTGTGTGATGCCCTGCACTATTTTTGCATGCAGCCTTTGCTAATGAGCTCATGTTGGTGGTGTGGCCTACTGGTTTGTGCATTGCCATTTGTGGTAGTGGTCATAGGTGTGCTTCCTCTCTGTTCTCTTTCATTTGTATGCTTGTCCTGCAGAACTACCTTTCATTCGTGTGACAGTCATATCTGTGAAGATCTGTGCTGTGAGCACATTGTACCCTCATCACAGTTGTGAACCATCCTTCTGTCCATCTATGTGTTTCTGCCAGCTGTGTGCCATCCAAGCCTGATGTGCATGCTGCTACCCCACGTCCTGCACTCCTACACATTCCTGCATTGCAGCTCTCCCTGGTTGCCTCTCCTGTGTGTGCTCTGCATAGCACTGCTACTCCACTGTCATACTGACATTCCACCTATGCTGCCATTTCTGCCTCCTATGCTGCACACATCTTCCCATCCTCTGTCACACACTGTCATTATTGCATGGTACATTACCATCGCTCTGTGCATAGCTACAGCTGCCCCCGATATGTTTGTCCATTTTTCTAGCTGCCACATGGGCTGGAGGCTGTTTTGTGTGGTCCATCAGCTCTGATCTACATTCTTCCATTATTTATGCATTGTCGTTCCTTGCTGCTCTGTGCAGTGTTTGGGTTACGTGTGTGTTTGGCACATACCTCTCTTGGCCTTCAAATTGGGGGACCTTACTGCTCTTGGCCAACATTTTTGGGTTCACCTATACATCCTTGGGGCATCTTACACCACACACACCTTCGATTCAGGCAGCTTATGGGGTGCCTACTATGGTGCCTTTGGAGTTGGCAACCTTTCAACATGGCCTCTGGGGCACATTATTACCCACCTTGGCTGACATGGTTGTTTAGGATGTGTCTTCTGGTGCACCCTAAAAGGTACATTAATTTATGGCACTAGGGTGCAGTTCTTTTCAGATGGCAGCACAGATTGTTGTACAGTTGCAAGCAGAAAAAGGAATTACCTCAGCCAACCTTATTCATTAGGTGCACTGGGGACTCGTACTCATGACCCCTGCAGTATATTAACCATTGTACAGGATGCACAATGAGCAAGAGTCAAAGATCGTCAGGATAAATCCAAAGTTCTTTTATTGAAGTGGTCCCCAACGCGTTTCGGCATGAAATGCCTTCCTCAGGGGGTAACAGCTAAAACATCAAACATAAAAACTCATAACAATAATAATAAATTGCATTAATAGTAAAAAAAAAGCCCTAATAACACTAAAGACTTAAAGCTCAAATTGAACCTTAAACTACAAACTTCTTGCTCCAAACTTAAATGTAAACACAGGACAAAAGAGTACACATAGGGAAATATTAGAAAGATTCATATGTATGAAAACATAAATATGTATGAAAACTATGTAACAAAGGAAATGTATAAAAAACCTATATATAAAAACAAACAGCCAAAGGAGACAGTGTTAAAAGGCATGATACATAAATATGTACCCACATTAGACCAATTCTAAATTTCCTAGTATATCATAGATAAATGGTGATGTCGTACTGCTTCTGAAGCGCTAATGTAGCAGAGCTTCAATCATGTATTCACAGAAGGTAAATCGTCTTTGTATGATGAGAAAACTAAAAACCATATGTACACTAAGAAGATTGCTCTAAATAAATAATATCTAAAGGTAGAATAATGAAGTATAGTTAGAAATACACCGGTTTTTACAATGGATAATAGATAATAGTTAATAATGAATGATAATAAACAATACCTTTATAAAAGTAGTTGCATTAAATTCAGTAACGATCAATGAGCTACGTTACTGCAAAATGTAAGCCATGGACATAATACTACGTTACTGCTGAACATTGTCCCGAATGCCTACTGGAGACTAAACACCGCGAGTCTGTCACATTTTATCATATTGCTAATTTTAGGAACATGCAGATAGAGTACATTACATGCTGTATTAGTGCTATTGTTCTAACCCAACTTATAGTACATACTATGGCAAATGGGTAACTAAAAAACTATTAACTACTTCTATTCATAAAATTTGTAAAACTGTATGAAATCAGAAGGTCAAGTAATTGTAGAACTAATATTGTCAACATAAACTAAAGCATGGGGAATAGTTGAGCTTACTTAAAATAAGGTTGTCATAGTCGTAGATATGATTCCAAACTGCTATTATTTGTTATAAATTGAAGATGTGAATGTATCTTTCTAAAAACACCCAAATTAAATACTAAAAACTTGGTGTTCCTATGTTTCTCTCAACGGACTCGTTGTTAAAACTACGGTGTAATCCTATAGTTTGTCTATTAGAGTCACAGTTTAACATGGTGCATATATGTTGTCTCAGAACGTCTTAGTCTTATACTGATGTAAGGGCTGTGTAATTGAAATCATGACAATGTTATAAAGGTTAATAAGATTATTTGCTAAAGCCCCGTTATAGCACTAATGGTTATTTGCTAGAGTGGCATCCTATGGTTAGTTGCAAGAGCGGTGCTCCTTGTTTTGTTTGGTTTATTAACCATTGTACTACACTGCTGTTCCTGCTTTCATGTCAGCACACCTACTTAGGATTTCCATGCGTTAACATGCACAGTGCTGCCATCATAAACAGTGCTGTAACCTTGCGCTGCCTCATAGGGTACCCTATAAAGTGCCTTATAAGGCGCCCTATAGGCAACATTCTAGGGTGCCTGGCCAGACAGTGCACATTATAATATGCCCTCTGGAGTGCCTTATAGGGCGGCTGATGCAGCACCTTATGTTACGGCACTTTGAGGGTGTGTTTGCTTGCAGCACTGATTTAAATTAAACTGGAATATGCCTTAGACAGCACTGGTAAAAGTTTTATTATTCATCAGGCCCACTTGGGGATTGAACTCATGACCCCTGTACCACCAGTCAGCATCTTAACCATTGTACTACACCTCTGCTGCTATGTGTCTGTGTCAGAGCGCCTACTTCAGATTAACGCGCGTTGACGCACTGGTCCCTTTCTTGGGCGCTAATGCGCTCGGCACACATTAGCGCGCGATAACGCGCGCTTGCGACGTTTAGACTGGGAACGCCCACTCCTTTTATGGCATCCTGCACACTAATGCTGGGCGCACTTTAAGACGGTTTAGTAAACATACCCCCAAGTCTTCAATTTATTCATCCATATCCCTTAATTCAACAGGTAAATCATTCCATAAGAAAGGGAAATGCAGACCTCATCACCACCCCAAAAGAATTTGCCAAATCAAGACAGGACACTTCAAGAAGAGAACTGTCCCTGGTGGCACCCACCCTGTGGAACTCTCTCCCTGATGATCTGAGATCAGCCACAGACCTCAAAGATTTCAGAAAGATGCTCAAAACAAAACTCTTCATGGAACACTACAAGAACATCACCTACACCAGACCCTGCCCTATCCAACCCTGCAACCCATACAAACTGTATATAGACCTGTACATAGATCACTTGTATATAGCTCAAATTAATCTATCACACCACCCCCCCACACCATTCATGCCGATGTTTCCACTGCATGTTTTCACACTATAACCCGCCGTCTTGATTGTTTGAAGTGCTAACCGCTTTGATTTAATGATAAAGCGGTATATTAAATCCGACTAAATAAATAAAATAAAATAATTTGGTTACAGCCCTAGAAAAACACTGATCATTGATATGGGTCTGAGAAAAGGCATGAGCAGCTAGTCGTGCCAAAGCACAATGAGATGAAGAGAGTAATATTTTAACTGAATAATATTTAGCCACTTTTCAGATAAATATTTTGGTTCTAGACCATAAACAGCTCTAAAAATTGTGCACATAGGGCCCGATATTCAAAGGCCTTTACACGGGTAGCTCCCTTAGTTAGCTGTGTAAAGGCCTTATCCAGGATTTTTCAAAGGGCACCTGCATGGGTAGTGCCCTTCGAAAATCCTGCTAAGTCCCTAATGCTCCCAGATGCTATCTGCATAGCATCAGGGCGTGTTAGTGGTGTTCCGGGGTGGAGCGGGGGTGGAGGAAGGGGCTTACACAGGTAGCAGCAATTTTCATTGCTACCCACTTAGCCCTCTGCGCCTTAAAGATAGGCGCAGACATGAAAATCTGGGTTGAGGGGGTCAGTGGGCTAGGCTATGCGCCTCCGTGTTGCATAGCCTACCTATCTCAATATCAGGCACATCATTTTTAAGTTGATTCTCCATCCCATTGGCAGCCAATGCAGCTTCCACGATGGGTAATCACCTTTGCTGTTAAATTTTGCACACACTGAAGCCTCTGTGGTAATTACAGTACTCCAGATGATTTTAAACCATAATCTGGGCCACTGTGTGAACATTCTGGGCTTAAAGGAATGACTTCAGTTGTAGTAACATGTTATGTTATGTTATGTTATGTTATGTTATGTTATGTCTAACCAATTTTATCATATACCAGACACTTTTGGAAACACTTTGCCTGAGCTTCAAGCATCAATTGGGAAAGTAAAATAAAACCCAGGCTGTGTACCCCTGAGACAAACAAACCTCATGATTCAAAATGTTTATTGATTTTATGTCTGTGAGTTTGGAAGCATTCCCTAGCCATAGAATCTCAGTCAATACAGAGTTTCATTTTATTATTGTTGAGCCCAATTTCTAAACTTGCCATACATCTCTCAATTGGTTTAATTCCTGCGTTGTACCCTTCAAAAGAATAAAATATTTCAAATCATCTACATAGATGTATGGGTGAAAAAAAAATCTTAATCTGCTCTGCAAATGGATGAAAACGTAATTCAAAAAGAACAGAGGATAGTGGTGAACCTTGTGGCAATAACAGTGCGGTCAACTTTGGTTTGCTCTCCAAAAAGCATTTTAAATAATCTCTTACTCAAAAATGACTCAAAACATTCTAAGGCTTGCATTTTGTATTTTATGATGTGATTTGCAAATCACTTTTCAGCATGCTTTTAGGTAGAAAGCAATATATTGCGTACTTGACTAAAGTAAAATAAACTAAGGATTATTTTTACTAAAGGGCATTAAGGTAGCAGGCATTAACGGCAGTGATAAGGGGTCTTACATGCATAAAGAGAGCTGGGCAGGTAGGAGGCGTTCCAGCTTTAAAGACACAATGGGCCATTCAACGTGTACTAACAGGACATCGAGCATTAAGGTATCAAGCATGCACCTTAACATCCTAACATTGGATAAGGGAGCACCAAGGAAAGTGCATGTAAAGGTGATGAATGGAAAGACAGGTGGTAGCCAATGGACCTGCCAGATCTGTGGGCACTCTATGTGGCAGTCAGTAATTTGGAAGAGCATGTAGGAGGCAGTGTACCGATGCACTGGGGGGTGCCAATGTAAAATAGTACAATGTCAGTGTGCAGCATAGGATGGGGAAGACGTGTCCCCCAGCAGTCAGAAGTGGCAGGATATGTGCAGCAAAAGGAGGATGGAACAGGAGTGGTGACGTGCAAATCAGGCACAGGAGAGACATGCATGAAGAGCCTAAATGCGGGAAATAGTACCTGTGTAGGGCATGGTATAGCAGCTTGCATGAGAAGACATGACTGCACACAGCTGACAGGGGTAGATGGATGGGCTGAAGGCAGGATGGAGGCTGAGGAGAGGGTGGTATGGGTTGGCAGCGCTGATATGACATAGGTGCCATCCCCAACATATTTGTACTGTGTTGGGAAATGTGTGCAGTGCCATGTGGAAGGCCTGATACCAGATATTTGGATCACACACCTATCCCAGTCTCACAACAACGATAGAACACCACAGACAAATGTACAGATAACAACTGGACAGATGTCATCCAAACTGGGAAAATTGAGCACGTGCGGACATGGCTATTTGAGGGGGTAGGATGTGTCCGCCTGTACTACAGAGATGTGATGGAGCCAAAGCTGTACAGTCACAATTATGATGTCATATATGACTCATGTTTCACATGTAGGTTATAGCTGTATGCATGTAACTGCCTGTTAGTATACCTCTGTATCAATGCAGTCAGGTCGGGGTACATATTACCAACAAATTGGTAATGTCAGATGATAAACAACGACTGTACGAACCTGCAGTCAGCTGAGCCACTGGTGGATTAAGTGACCTGCTGAAGTTCACAAGGAAGTGTTGTCAGTCCATGAAGGTTGTGGCAAGCATAAAATGTGACAGCAACACATTCTGAAATGTCACATAAGGAATACTAATGGGCTTCAAACTCTGGTATCTTGTCTCCCAGCTATTGCCATGACCATTATGCCACACCTCCAAGCAGGTATCTGAATCTGCAGGGTGAATATGTCTGACCCCCTGCAATGGGCTGCAGCAGAGCCAATAAAACCATGCTCTCAGAAGGGCATGATGGGGAATAGCATGTTTGCTGACCCAAAATGTTGCCAGAACTCATAACAAAGTGGAAGGATGTGTGTCTGCAAGTCACACAGAGCCTGAACTGTACAGGTAGGGAAATGACCTCAGTAGCACACAGGCCCAAAATGAACAAATGGGAAGTGAACCCTTGTCCTCTATGGAGACATTGCACTAACCAGTAGGCTACACCTCAACCTTCTCTACAAAGCAAAGTCTGGATTCAAAGAGACTGCAGGTCATTGCCTAAAATGTCTGCTGTGTGTGCCAGTATAGGTTAGCCCCTCCATTACTCATGAGGCACTGAACATGCAGGACAGCACTCTGCAGCTGATCACCAAATGGAGAATGCACTGATCCATCACATCAGCTCAATAGGATGCACTGACAGTGTGTGCTACAAGCACAGAACAGTTACAAACCATGCTACTGAGCAGTTTCAGCGGTCACCCTGAGGGTGAGGATGGGACTCCAGCACCTGGTCCCCAGAGCGCGCACGGTTAAAGGTGGTCTTTGCTGGTTTTGCTATAGGTCTAGAGCATTGCTAATGTTTTATGCTAGTCACTTTAGGGGTTATTCTGAGCTGTGAATAGTGGGGATGGATGTCTTATTAGAATGTACATCCCTGCTATTCAGTCCCTTTGCTGATCTGGACTAGCTTCCTCTTGCATTGTATGGGGAGATCAGATGGTGCTTAATGTTCAGGGCCAATTCCGAAGGTGGCCCTCTATGTCTGGGTCTGGCAGACTGAATGGGGACCTAGTTGGCAGGGGATGGCAGGCCTGGGGGCGAAGCGGATAGAGGAGATTCTCCACACCCCGACCCTGGCCTTGAGAGCCAGATCGGGAATCAGGCTGCAGGAAATGCAACATCTGTTTGACGGCCAGGTATCGTGGCTTCTGAATGGAGCTGTGGTGCCATAGCAACTGGATGCCATGGCAGTGAGTTCCATTCAGGAGCCTTGACTGAATTAGCTGGGCTAGGCCTGTATGTGCAGGCTGATCCGGATTGGGGTTCCTGCCTGCACGTACAGTCCTGGACGCAATTTTGATCTGTGCATCTGATTCTGACCAGGCGCACAGAGGGCCGAGATATCCAGGATAGAATCGGGCCCCTTGTTTCTTGTTCAGATGTAGCATACTATAGGTGCCCGTCATATCTGGGCTCTCTGTCCTACCCCTGTTGAACAGGGACCCTCCTAGAACAGTGCATGTCAGTGCTCAGTGTTGCAGCAGTTCATACCATGGACACCAAATGCAGTGGGGGCTTCTAGGCTTGCATGGGGCTGCTGCTACCATTGTGTTGGTCATGCTATGACCACAGTGAGAAGGCCAGGAACAACTGTTGTGCCCACCATCTGGAAATACCAATCCACCACAGCAAACATAGTCAGACTGCACCTGCTGCCCACCACAGGGCTGTTTCAGCCATGCAAATACCACTTGTGGCCAGTCAGCACACAATGCAAGTGAAGAGAGCAACCATGTACACCTTGGCTTAGGATAAACAGCATGATTACCCAGCATTTAGGCTCCAGGACAAGGAGAGCACCCACATCACTGGAGCTGTGCACAGTTCACTGTTGTGGTTGGTTAGATATGTGGACCTATGATGTGCACTGTGCATACCAGGTTTGGCCCTTGTGGCTGATATACTGGAAGGTCTTTTTGGGCCTAATTCAGCTCTGTAACTGTTTGAGGCCCACTTTAGTAGTTATCGTGTATGAACTGGCATTTCAATTACAAAGAGCACTGATCCATGCGTGACATTTCTCCAGGTGGCTTTGGGAGTGTCATGTCACATGACCGTTACATTTTGATTCAAAGTTTTGTGCATTTCTGTAATAATGACCAGCAAGTTGTCAGGGGTGAACCTGGATACAACCCCTTATACAAAGTTCAGCCACTGATTGACATTACATCACCGACGTATCACGCCTGTTACCAACCTGGCCGTGACCTGGCCGTGAATCAATGATAAAGTATAAGGGGAGATTGTTTTTCCGTCAATATATGCCAAACAAGCCGACAAAATATGGTATAAAGGATTTGTTCTAGCTGAAACCAATACTGGATACTGCTTGAAAATAATAACCTACACTGGCAAAAATTATTTTCCCAGGCAGGACTGTCCATTGACCAGTCAAGTAGTTCTTCAGTTGCTTGATGGCTACGAGAATGATGGACATGTTGTTTATATGGACAATTTTTACACATCACCAGACCTGTTCATACAATTGCAGAACAAAGGCATTGGTGCATGTGGCACTGTAAGAATAAACAGAAAGAACATGCCTCTGCAACTATGACCAGAGAAACTGAAACTGAAACGTGGTGATGACCCAGTGTTTTTTCAGGCAGATTATTTGGTTGCTGTAGCTTGGCATGATGTTAAATGACAGCATTATCAACAGTTCACAATAACAACACATGTGATAAAGTCATTCGAGAAAAAGGGAAACCATAAGGATGATTGCTAGATAAGTCTGTTCTAATCGAAGAATACAATATGCAAATGGCTGGCATTGATCGTCTCGACCAGATGCTCAGGTCATATGCTTACAGCCACAAGTCTTCGAAGTGGTACCACATTGTCTATCATCGCAAATGTGAAGTAGCACTTACTAATGGTTATATACTGTACAAACAGCATAACCAAGGTCAACCATTGACCGCGGCTAATTTTCGTCAGCAGGTTGTCAATGGTTTATTGTCAGACTATGTTCCAGTTCAGATCCCTGCTCGAGGAAGAAAATGCAAGGATGACATTCCAGCCAGGATGATTGGTCTGCATTTCCCTGCTGCTTATGAGGATAAAAAATACAAACCAGACTGTGTCGTCTGCAGCAGTAGACAAACTGTCATCAGTGCATCACTTATTGTAAGCAGTGTGGTGACCCAATGCATGCTACAACATGCTTTGAACGTTACCACACGCTTCACAATTATCAAATCTAGAAAAAACATTGAAGTGACATGGTTAGACATTGGTTGGCTAAATTTATTAGATTTTTAACACTGAACATTATTTTTAAACATATATGTTGATACCATTACTGTTTATTTGTGTCAGGACTGATCACAAACAACGCTTGTGACATTTAGCAAAAATAACTAATTTTTCGTAAAACAATTCAGCACTGGGAACAAATGTAAAAAATGTAATTCAGCACCAAAAGAGTTAAAGAGGAGCTGTGGTCATTCACGGGTAAGTCACGGAGACATGCAGGAATGGATACGATCTTTTTGGAATATGGTGATCATGGGGACATACACAGCCATCGTTGGTGTCTACCCATCTCTCTTACACCATTGTGCTAGGTGCAGGCCGCACCGAATATGTCTATGTCCACGATTCTGCACTCACAGATGCATCTATCCCCGTGGCTGCGGAATCAGGTTTCATTTGTGCATGTTTTCAATTTTGACATGCCCACGGACCAGATATGCACATTTTGCATTTTGCATTTTGCTGAGTATAGTGGAGCTTGTCTGTGTGACGAATGGGTGTTTGTGCCCTTGCTGACCGATTCATTGGGGGTTGCATATGTTGGTGTTGTACCTGCACTGTGGGTGCAATGGATTATTCACAGCCTGGACCCAAACCTGTGACACTCCACTCATATACACACCAACTGTATGCATGGAGCTGCAGTGCTGCTATATGGTTACAACACTCCCTGGGGTTGACATACTTCGCATCAGATGGACCTTGGCACATGCTGCATTGCACACTGTGCACAGGACCGGGGCATGTCTTTGGTCTGCTGCAGGTGGATGCTGCTTCCCCCTCCACCAACACCCCATATCATGCTGACATGCCCGTGTGCTATCCGTGTTGGTGGTGTGCAGTCCCAGCCAATTCAACATGTAGTTTGGCAGGTGCCTAGGTCAAAGGGTCCAGAGGGAGGGAGGGGCAGAGGCATACATGGATAGACACACATCCCCCCCCCCAACCATCTGCCTCTCCAGGGACCCTATCACCGCCTACCAATGTTATGTCTCTTCAACCTGGGGAAGAGACGGCTGAGGGGTGTTTGGTTAGAGGTCTAGGAAATATTGCCTGGAGTGAAACAGGTAAATGTAGGTTTATTGTTTATACCATCAGAATGTTGAAAGATTAGGGGACATGCAATGTGGCTACAGTGTAACCTATTTTGGGCTACTATGTTAAAATACTTTTTCCTTCAACATATCATCACACCCTGCAATTCATTACTGGAGGATGCAGTAAAGGCTGTTAGTTTAATAAATGTTTGGACAGGTTCTGGCGAAGGTCCATAAACCAATGTTTGAGAGGACCCGTGATTTTCTCAGCTTTCCCCATTACAAGCATTGTGGATCTTGTGTGTCTTTTTGGGAAACTGCTAGATACTTGTACCCTAGATGGGATACTGTTGGACACAGGATACTGGGCATGATAGGTCTTGATCAGACACAGTCTTGCATATTTTCAGTTCCTTTATTCTTCTGTACCACCTAGGCAACTGCCTGGTCTACCTGTGCATCAGACGCTCCCACTGCATGATCCACATGCACTCTCCTTTGCCCCATTTGCACCATCAACATAGTGCTCTTTCATACTTGGGCACTATGCTGTTGCTGCAGGTGGATCACTACTATCACTGTCTCGGGCTCACCTGTCTGTTCAGCACATTGCAGATGTTAAAATAGTCTCTCATCCCTCAAAATGCACCCTTGCCGACAGGTTTTGATATGCGTTAAGGTTCCTGACATTAAGGTGCCAGAGTTAAGGGAGCACGCCTTGTTCCCATCCACTCCCCGCCCATTGCCATCTACTCTACATCTACTCTCCGCTCATAGGGCGCTTTATGCCGCTGGTACTATTAACATGCGCTAAGGTGACATTTAGGTTGTGCTAAGGGAGCAAGTGCACCGTTAGCGCGCATTAACGTCACACTTGCTCCTTTACCGCCATTTAGTAAACATACCCTTAAGTCTGTCCTCATATGCTTTATGACGAAGACCACTAATCATTTTAGTAGCCACCCTCTGCCCAATTCCATCCTATTTATGACCTTTTGAAAGTGTGATCTCCAGAATTGCACACAATCAAGTGCCTTTTATCTGCTTACCATTCCTCATCCTATGCATCCAAGCATTCTTCTAGCTTTTGCCATCGCCTTTTCTACCTGTCTAGCCATACTAAGATCATCAGAAACAATCATGCCCAGGTCCCGCTCTTCTTTCCTTGACAAAAGTACTTCACCCCCTACACTGTACCGCTCCCTTGGATTTTTGCAGCCCAAATGCATGACCCTGCATTTTTTACCATTAAATCTCAGCTGCCAAATTCTCGACCATTCTTCAAGCTTAGCTAGATCCCTCCACATGCTATTTAGCTCTTCCTGGATATCTTCTGTATTGCAGATTTTCATATCATCCACAAAGAGGTAAACCTTACTTGACAGCCCTTCAGCAATATCACTAATAAAGATGTTAAAAAGAATTAGACCAAGGACAGATCCTTGTGGCACAGCACTGGTAACAGCCTGTAAAACTGAAAGTGGATAAGGCCATGGGACTGGATGGGATACATCCCAGGATACCGAAAGAGCTCAGTGAGGTTCTTGCAGGGCCATTAAAGGATGTTTTCAATAGATCCTTGGAGGCAGGAGAAGTTCCACAGGACTGGAGAAGGGCTCTTCACAAAAATGGTAGTTGGGAAAAAGTGACAAACTACAGGACAGTAACCCTTACCTTGGTGGCAGGAAAAGTAATGAAGGAGCTCCTGAAAGAGAGAATAATGGACTTCCTTGAAACCAGTAGGTTGCATGATCCAAGGCAACATGGTTTTATCAAATGATGATCATGCCAAACAAATCTAATTGAGTTCTTTTACTGGGTGACCATATCAAGGGCATACGATAGATGTGATCTACCTAGATTTCAGCAAAGCCTTTCTGTTACTCATAGTAGGCTTATCAATAAACACAATTGCTTGGGGATGGGTCCCAAGGTGGTGAACTGGATCAGAAATTGGTTTACTGACAGACAACAGAAGGTGACAGTAAACAGAACTTACTCGGATGAAAGAAAGGTGATTAGCAGTGTGCCCCAGGGTTTGGTCCTGGGACCAGTACTATTCAATATATTTGTGAGTGATATTGCTGAAGGACTGAATGGAAAAGTCTGTCTTTTTGAAGATGACATGAAAATTTGCAATAGAGTGGACTCCCCTGAGGGAGTGGATAACATGAGGAAAGAGCTACAAAAGCTGGAAGAATAGTCTAATGCTTGGCAGATAAGATTTAATGTGAAAAAGTGCAGTGTCATGCACTTGGAAAGCAGAAATTCAAGGGAATTGTATATGATAGTGAGGATGGTGTGCATGGACCTGGAGAAGGATGTCAAAGTGATTGTTTCTGACAATCTCAAGGTGGCAAAACAGTGTGACAAGGTGGTGGCAAAAGCCAGAAGGATGCTGGGTTGTATACAGAGAGGAATTACCAGAAGAAAGGAAGAGGTCTCACTTGGGATATTGGGTTCAGTTTTGGAGACCGTATCTCGCAAAGGATATAAAAAGGCTGGAAGCACTTCAGAGGAAGGCAACCAAAATGAATTAGAGCCTGCGTCAGGAGACTTATGAAAAGAAACTTGAAGACCTGGAAGAGAGAAGGGACAGGGGAGATATGATTCAGAACTTTAAATATGTAAAGGGTATTAATGAACAAACAAACCTTTTCCAAAGACAGGGAAGCTGTAAAACTAGAGGGCATAACATGAAGCTGCAAGGGGGTAAACTGAAAGGCAATGTCAGGAAATATTTTTTCATTGAAAGGGTGGTGGATGCTTGGAATGCCCTCCCGATTGAAGTGGTGGTGGCAAATACAGTGACAGAATTCAAAATGACATGGGACAGATACAGTGGATCCCTTTATAGCAACAGGAAAAAATAAAAATAAACATAACTATCTCATATCTGAACAAAGTCCCTTTCAACTGTAGAGGCACTATTTCTAAGTAGGACATTTGTGCCCAAGTGGATGATAGCATCAATTTTGGAGTGCTAACTTGCTGCACTAACTATGCCAACAATTTGATTCGTATTCCTGCTTGCTGAAGAGCCTGGGAGGCATTTGACCATCTTCTCTCCTTTGAACTGTGTTTCCAAGTTGATGCCTCTGATGATGGATACTCCAAGTAGTAGTAGTAGTTTCCTGTTTTGTGATTTTTATTCTTCATATTTGGTGCATTATCAGTAGATTAAATATTAACTTTCTCATTTAAGGGCACTTCAGTTTCCACTAATTGGACACTCTCAATTTCCAAGGCAGAGAAGGCCTTATGCAGGGGTATCTCTTCATGGAGAGGGTATCTCTGTGTTACAGTCGCAACCTACCAGAGCCCAATGTGATGCATTTGTTCCTGGGGTATTTGATTCTTTATGGAAGTGGTGGTGGATTTTTTTCAATTTGTACCCTAGAGGAGGTGTATTTAATTGCAGTTAATTCTTCCCTTATTAGAATCAATGCTTTATGCATAGCAGATAGCTCTCAGGCTCCAAATGATTCTTCTTAGAATAAAGGCACCACAGCTATTGCATTGAATACACAACATGCTGATTAGAATTGTTATAAAGCAGTTCTAAGACAAGTAGAAAAGGTGCATGTTACACCTAATTGGAGGACAGATATCAATCTATATGATGACTATATAGGCCATGCAACCCTGTGGAGAGTGTGGTGAGGGGTAGGGTGAGTGGTAATTTAAGGCCAGTAGACCTTATATGAACTGAAGGCACACTCAGTTTTTTTTTATTTAAAAAGGCTATGCAAGGAATGGAGGCAAGCTAAATTTCCTAAACTTATAACCAAAATTTAGGTTGTTTGCTACTAGACTATAGATCAAGGTGATTGTGAACAGATAGAAATGTGATAGAGACAGAAAGATAGAAAGAGCAAGGGTTTTTGTTTTTTGGTTCTTTTGTGTTTGTCCTCCTCCGTTGGTGCAGTTACCCTAATATACCACAGTGCCTAAGTAGTATTATAAAAGAATGAAACAGGTAATAAATAGGCATGGAAAATATATATCAAAAACTAGCCAAATAGTAAAGATAGAAAGCTTAGCTTTGTAAAGTCTCTTGAAGTTGTGAAGCAATTACTGGATCAGATCTCTTGCTCAGGCAGCAGAAGCTGATTGAATTAACCACACCCTGTGAGGCAGGCTTTTAACAGAATGGAACCCAGCAGAGAGCATGTAGTTTAAATTTAATAGTCACTCAGGGCCTAGCATCACCAAAGTACTTTTAGTTTAAATTTAAAACACAGAAGAGAGCTTTCTGGTTAAATTTGGAACCCAGCAGAGAGCTTGTAGTTTAAATTTCATAATAAGTTTGAGCCTAGCAGCAGCAAAGAGCTATAATTTAAATAAAATCAAAATATAGCTTACCTCAGCAGCACAAGACAGGGTACTGTGTAGCAGTCCTCTTTTAATATGTGTTATTTCTCTCCCTCCACAACACCCACCCACCCCTGGGATAATCGTAGCTTTATAGGTACTTACACATCTTAAAAGACAGGAGGTGCTCTCAGGTGAAGCTTGTTACCCAAATCAGTCATACACTAAGGACCTGAGATTAATTAAGCTTCAGGTGAACAAGGTATATTAAACATATTAGGTACAGTTTTATTAGTATAAATATCCATAGCAACCCTTAGTAAGTACATAAGAACATAAGATATGCCATACTGGGTCAGACCAAGGTCCATCAAACCCAGTATTCTGTTTCCAACAGTGGCCAATCTAGGTCATACGTACCTAGCAGTTTCCCCAAGGGACACAGGTTCCACAATGCTTGTATTGGTTCAAGCATTGATATCCTGGGTCCCTTCTTAATAATGGTTTACGGACCTTTCCTCCAGGAACTTGTCCAAACCTTTTTTAAACCCAGCTACACTAACAGCCTTTACTACATCCTCCGGCAACAAATTCCAGAGTTTGATTAGACGTTGAGTGAAAAAATATTTTCTTTTATTAGTCTTAAATAGTTTACCCTGTAGCTTCATTGCATGTCCCCTAGTCTTTCTATATTCTGATAAGGTAAACAATCGATCTACGTTTACCCGTTCCACTCCATTCATTAATTTATAGACTTCTATCATATCTCCTCTCAGCCGTCTCTTTTCCAGGTTAAAGAGCCCCAACCTTTTTAGCCTTTCTTCATAGGAGTATCCTTTCATCCCCTTTACCATTTTGGTGGCTCTTCTCTGAACCTTTTCTAAAATCACTATATCCTTTTTAAGATACGGCGACCAGAATTGCACACAATATTCAAGGTGCGGTCTCACCATGGAATGATATAGAGGCATTATAATATCTTTTGTTTTATTTTCCATTCCTTTCCTTATCATACCTAGCATTCTATTTGCTCTCTTGGCTGCTGCTGCACACTGGGCTGAGGGTTTTAACATAGTATCCACAATGACGCCTAAATCTTTTTCCTGGGTGGTGGTTCCTAATGTGGAACCTTGCATCGTGTCACCATAGTTTGGGTTGTTCTTCCCTAGGTGCATAACCTTGCACTTGTCCACATTAAATTTCATCTGCCCTTTTGATGCCCAGTCTTCCAATTTATCAAGATCCTCTTGCAATTTTCCACAATCCTCTTGGGTTTTAACAACTTTAAATAGTTTTGTGTCATCTGCAAATTTGATAACCTCACTCATTATTCCACTTTCCAGGTCATTTATGAATATGTCAAAAAGCAGCAGACCCAGCACAGATCCCTGGGGTACACCACTATTCACCTTTCTCCATTGGAAAAATTGGCCATTTAGCCCTACCCTCTGCTTTCTATCTTTTAACCAGTTCCTGATCCACAATAGTACACTGCCTCCTAACCCATGACTCTTTAGTTTTGCCAAAAGTCTCTGATGAGGGACCTTGTCAAAGGCTTTCTGAAAGTCCAGATACACAATAACAACCGACTCACCTTTGTCCACCTGATTATTCACTCCTTCAAAAAAACATAACAGATTAGTAAGACAAGATCTTCCTTGTCTAAAGCCATGTTGGCTGTCTCCCATTAGGTCATGACTATCTACATGCTGAGTAATTTTATTCTTTATGATGGTTTCTACCATTTTTCCTGGTATTGATGTCAGGTTCACTGGTCTATAGTTTCCCGGATCACCCCTGGAACCCTTTTTAAAAATTGGAGTTACATTGGCGATCCTCCAATCTTCAGGTATTAGAGATGATTTTAATGATAGTTCACAGATTACTAATAGCAGGTCTGCAATCTCGTATTTCAGTTCTTTCAACACCCTTGGATGTATACCATTCGGCCCAGGTGATTTGCTGCTCTTCAGTTTATCTACTAGAAGTAAAGAACTTAAAGATCTAAACACAAACTTAAAACTAAGATGCAGACAGTAGTCCAGCAGTGAGATGGGAGCTTTCCAGTCATTTGCATTGTGTCACATGTATGATTTTCTCCCAGTTGGTGAGAGGTCTTACGTGTGCACTAGGTGCAAGGAGCTCTTTACTCTCAGGGAATGAGTCCGTTCTCTAGAGGCTAGAGTGGCAGACTTGGAAAACATAAGAAAGACAGAGAGGTACATAGACAAGACCTACAGGGATATAGTCCTGAAGTCCCACCTCCAGTCTGGCAGCATCCCTGTTGCCATGGAGGAGAGAGGTCACGTGACAGCAGAGCATCCCCCTGGTGTGGCAGGCAGTAATCCTGTAACTAGGACTTATCGACCAGGTGATGTAAAACCCTCTCGCACCGAGAACGTTTCTCCAGGGCCATGTGCCCATGAGGGAAGGGTTAGGACAGGCGTTATATTTGGTGATTCGATCATTAGGCATGTAGATAGCTGGGTGGCTGGTGGACGTAAGGATCACCTGGAAATATGCCTGCCTGGTGCGAAGGTAGTGGACCTCATGCGCCACCTAGATAAGGTCTTAAATAGTGCTGAGGAGGAGTCTGCTGTCTTGGTACATGTCAGTACCAATGACATAAGAAAATGTGGTAGGGAGGTTCTGGAGGCTAAATTTAGACTTTTAGGTAGGAAGTTGAAATCCAGAACTTCCAGGGTAGCGTTCTCTGAAATGCTTCCCGTTCCACGCGCAGGACCCAAGAGGCAGGCAGAGCTCTGGAGTCTCAATGCGTGGATGAGACAATGGTGCAAGGATGAGGGTTTTGGATTTGTTAGCAACTGGGGAACATTCTGGGGAAAGGAGGGGCTCTTCCGAAGGGATGTGCTTCATCTTAACCAGGATGAAACCAGGCAGCTGACATTAACTTTTAAAAGGAGATAGAGCAGCTTTTAAACTAGATAATAGGGGAAAGCCGACAGTCGCCCAAGAGCGGATGGTTCGGAAGAATGTATCTTTGAAGGATACTACCAAAAGCAGAGAGGTTCCACAAAAGAGTAAAGTAGCCGAAATGCCCTCGAGTATGGAGCAGGCAGAGCTTAAAGATTCCAAATTACCCATATTTACCAATAGCCAATTTAATATGAATAAAATACAGTCTCTAAAATGCTTGTATGCAAATGCTAGAAGTCTAAAAAATAAGATGGGAGAGTTAGAATATATAGCACTAAATGAGAGGTTAGATATGATTGGAATATCAGAGACATGGTGGAAGGAGGACAACCAGTGGGACACTGTGATACCTGGGTACAAACTATATCGTAATGATAGAGCTGATCAAATTGGTGGAAGGGTTGCGCTCTATGTTAGAGAGGGCATTGAGTCAGAAAGGATTAAAGTTTTGCAGGAAACAAAATTTGCCGTAGAATCTCTATGGATTGAAAGTCCATGTAAAAAGGGGAAGGCAAAGGCAGTGGGGGTGTACTATCGACCGCCTGGCCAGAATGAACAAATGGATGATGAAATGCTCAAAGAAATCAAGGAAGCTAACGAAAGTTACAGCGCAGTAATAACAATGGGTGATTTCAATTACCCCGGTATTGACTGGGTCAGTGTCACGGCAAGACATGCTAGGGAGATAAAGTTCCTAGATGAAATAAATGACTGCTTCTTGGAGCCACTGGTTCAAGGAACTGACCAGAGGGGAAGTCATATTAGACCTAGTCCTTAGTGGAACACCAGATCTAGTGCAAGAGATAAGGTTGTTGGGGCCACTTGGCAATAGTGATCATAGCATGATTGCCTATGATTTAATTAGTGGAGAAGGATAGTAAGGAAATCCACAGTACTACCTTTTAACTTTCGAAAGGGAGACTATGATAAAATGAGGAAAATAGCTAAGAAAACCTAAAAGGAGCAGTTGCAAAGGTTAAAGACTTACATCAAGCTTGGGTGTTGTTGAAAAATACTAACTTGGAAGCCCAGACCAGCTGTATTCCATGCTTTAAGAAAAGTGGAAGGAAGTCCAAAAAACTGCCAGCATGGTTTAAAGGTGAGGTCAGAGAGGCTGTTGTTGCCAAAAAAGCATCTTTCAGGAAATGGAAAAAAGAGCCAAACAACGAAACCTGGAAACAGCACAAGCACTAGCAAGTTAAATGCAAGGCATTGATAAGGCAGGCAAAGGGAGAATTTGAGAAGAAGCTTGCTGCGGAAGCAAAAACGTGAAATAAAGACTTTTTCAAGTACATTTGTAGTAAAAAACCTGTGAGAGAGTCAGCTGGTCCATTAGATGATAGAGGGCTTAAAGGGGCACTAAGAGGCAACAAAGCGATAGCGGAGAGACTGAATGAATTCTTTGCTTCGGTCTTTACTGAGGAAGATGTAGGGATGTTACCCATGACTGAAGTGGTATTTAAAGGTGCCGAAGAATTGAAGGAAATATCGATACATCGTGAAGATGTATTACAACTATTAGATAAACTGAAGAGTAGCAAATCACCTGGGCCAGATGGTATACATCCAAGGGTGTTGAAAGAACTGAAATATGAGATTGCAGACCTGCTATTAGTAATCTTTGAACTATCATTAAAATCATCTCTAATACCTGAAGACTGGAGGATCGCCAATGTAACACCAATTTTTAAAAAGGGTTCCAGGGGTGATCCGGGAAACTACAGACCAGTAAGCCTGATGTCAGTACAGGGAAAAATGGTAGAAACCATCATAAAGAATAAAATTACTCAGCATGTAGATAGTCAGCCTAATGGGAGACAGTCAACATGGCTTTAGACAAGGAAGATCTTGTCTTACTAATCTGTTATGTTTTTTTGAAGGTGTGAATAAACAGGTGGACAAAGGTGAGTCGGTTGATATAGTGTATCTGGACTTTCAGAAAGCCTTTGACAAGGTCCCTCATCAGAGACTTTTGGCAAAACTAAAGAGTTATGGGATAGGAGGCAGTGTACTCTTGTGGATCAGGAACTGGTTAAAAGATAGAAAGCAGAGGGTAGGGCTAAATTGCCAACTTCCCCAATGGAGAAAGGTGAACAGTGGTGTACCCCAGGGATCTGTGCTGGGTCCGCTGCTTTTTAACATCACACAAAACTATTTAAAGTTGTTAAAACCCAAGAGGATTGTGGAAAATTGCAAGAGGACCTTGATAAATTGGAAGACTGGGCATCAAAATGGCAGATGAAATTTAATGTGGACAAGTGCAAAGTTATGCACCTAGGGAAGAATAACCAAAACTATGGTTACATGATGCAAGGTTCCACATTAGGAATCACCACCCAGGAAAAAGATTTAGGCATCATTGTGGATAACATGTTAAAACCCTCGGCCCAGTGTGCAGCGGCGGCCAAGAGAGCAAATAGAATGCTAGGTATCATAAGGAAAGGAATGGAAAATAAAACAAAAGATATTATAATGCCTCTATATCGTTCCATGGTGAAACCACACCTTGGATAATGTGTGCATTTCTGGTCGCCGTATCTTAAAAAGGATATAGTGATATTAGAAACGTTTCAGAGAAGAGCCACCAAAATGGTAAAGGGGATGGAATGATACTGCTATGAAAAAAAGGCTAAAAAGGTTAGGGCTCTTTAACCTGGAAAAGAGACGGCTGAGGGGAGAAATGATAGAAATCTATAAATTGTGGAACGGGTAAACGTAGATCGATTGTTTACGTTATCAGAATATAGAAAGACTAGGGGACATGCAATGAAGCTACAGGGTAAACTATTTAAGATTAATAAAAGAAAATATTTTTTCACTCAACGTGTAATCAAACTCTGGAATTTGTTACCGGAGGATGTAGTAAAGACTGTTAGTGTAGCTGGGTTTAAAAAAGGTTTGGACAAGTTCCTGGAGGAAAGGTCCATAAACTATTATTAAGAAGGGACCCAGGATATCACTGTTTGACCCAGTACAATCATTGTGGAACCTGTGTCTTTTGGGGAAGCTGCTAGGTACTTATCCCCTAGATGGGCCACTGTTGGAAACAAGATATTGGGCTTGATGGACCTTGGTCTGACCCAGTATGGCATATCTTATGTTCTTATGTTCTTAACACATTGAAACCCCCTGCCCAGTGTGTGTTGGTTACAGAGAAGGCAAACAGAATGCTAGGACTCAGAAGGAAAAGAATGGAGAATAAATCAAAGGATATTATAATGCCTCTGTATCATTCCATGGTGCGACCGCACCTTGAATATTGTGTGCAGCTATGTTCACCATATCTTAAAAAGGATATATCATAATTAAACAAGGTACAGAGAAGAGCCACCAAAATGGTAAAAGGGATAGAAGGATACCCCTATGACAGAGGTACTCAAATCCAGTCCTGGAGGGCCACCAACCAGTCAGGTTTTCAGGATATCTCTAATGAATATGCATGAGATAGATTCAAGTACAATGGAGGCAGTGCATGCAAATATATCTCATGCATATTCATTAGGGATATCCCGAAAACCTGACTGGTTTGCAGCCCTCCAGGACTGGATTTGAGTACCTCTGCCCTATGAGGAGAGGCTTAAAAGGTTAGGGCTCTTCAACCTGGAAAAGAGACGGCTGAGGGGCGATATGATAGAGGTCTATAAATTATTGAATGAAGTGGAATGGGTAAATGTAGATTGATTGTTTACACCATCAAAAAGTAGAGAGACTAGAGGACATATAATTAAATTACTTTTTAACCCTTTTAAGACTAATAAGAAAAAATACTTTTTCACCTAATGTCTAATCAAACTCTGAAATTCGCTATCGGATGATGTAGTAAAAGCTGTTAGTGTAGCTGGGTTTAAAAAAGATTTGGACAAGTTCCTGTAGGAAAAGTCCATAAACCATTATTAAAGAGGAACCAGGAAATCCACTGTTTGCCCTAATACAAGCATTGTGGAACCTGTGTGTCCTTTTGGGAACCGGCTAGGTACTGGGGCCTTGATTGGCCACTGTTGGAAACAGGATACTGGGCTTGATGGACCTTGTTTTGACCCAGTATGGTTATCTTATGTTCTTATGTTCTTTAATATGGGGGACCTACATGGAGTGGTGGGTACACCCCTAAAAAATGGCATGAGTAGGGGTGACATGCATGGAGTGGCAGGCGCACCTACTTTTGCCACCTTGCTGAGCAGATTAGATGGACCATGCTGGTCTTTATCTGCCATCATATACTATCTTACTATATTTACCTGTGCCATTTGTCACCTCCCACTCAGCCAATTTTTAACCCAGTCAGTCCATTTCTAAGGTGCTCAATTTATTTATAAGTCATCTGTGCAGAACTGTGTCAAAGGCTTTATTGAAATGTCGTTACTGTGATATTTCCTCTGACTGCCTTAGCACTATCTTTATATTGCTGGGTTGATCCATGGGTGGGACTTGGGTTGAGTTCCAAGTGTATCCTGTTAGCAGCAATATTCAGTCCACTGACAAATATCTAAATAAAGTTAGGAAAACAAAAAAAAAGTTATTCTAACTTTATTTGGGCAGCTATCTGGATAGTGCCACCAGTCACGACTGAATCCAGATATTCAGCACCAGCCACTTTCTGGATACAAGCATCAAATATCCAGATTTTATTCAGTCACAGTAATTATCATTCTAAAATAATGCTGACACATCACTGTGCCTTGCAACACCACATTTCAGAGATTCTACCCTAGAATTGAATTTCTTTCTTAACATGTTCATAAAAATGCTGTTTAGTTCATTTACTACTCAAAAACCCCTATGAAACCATCACACTTATCACAAACAGTATAACAAGTGTCACCAGCTCTCCTTAAACCCCCAAGTAGAGGTTAAGGAAGTGGGTTTTTCCCTATTGAAACAGCTATTTCACAGATCCTGGAGCAATGCCCCTTGGGAAATGTAGTCTTTTCACTAAATCAATAAGGAGCAGTTGTGGAAAAAGTGGTTAAGCAACCAAAGGATTTTACTTCCCCTCCCGGGGTGGATTTTACCATGAACAGAAGACACAATCCAGGTATTTACTGGTATTTGGACAAACAAAAGTTCCTTAACAGAAAAAGGCTTTCTTCAGCATTAACCAAGGTGAAAACAAACATTCAAACAAAACCACGCTGTTTCCTCACAGATCTCTGTTTCCACGTGCTATCTGTGCTGTACTCTCTTTTCAAGCAGGCTTTCAACGCGATGAAACTATTCCATTGGCCAGAGATAATGTACAGTCCATTATATCTATATCTTCTCCAGTATCAATACACTCCTGGTTCACAGTCCATCAATTCTTCCTGCTCATGAGGAAATGTTTGAACCGGCACTGCTGGTGCCACGCCCTTTCTTACTGCTCCAGGCTTTACACGATATGCTTGGGTCAAATACTGGCTTTCACACAGACTATCAGGCCCAGTATTCTTTTCCCAGCACCACCCTTCTGTAATTAAGTATATTCAAGCCTTTTGGCTTACCTTTCAGCCTTACTGGTGGAGGTTTTCTCTGGTGCTTTTGAATAGCTGTAGGTTCCCAACCTAAGCCCTGCTCATAGCATTTCACTTGCCTCCTAGGCTTTCTGTCTCTCCCGTGCTCCCCAGGATATTGCAGACAATCTCCTTTGCCCTTGTTATATCCTGTCCTCGGGGTTTCTTTCTTTCTCCTCAAGAAGGAATCTGTCTCTCCTTTCCATAGAGACTCTGGCTTACTCTGGGCATAGCTGTCTTCAGTGTAGCTCTCAATAGCTTCTCTCTCCAGCTCGTATGCTTCCCTTCCTGCTTCTTCAGCCAACTCTTCATTACTTCCTTCTCTGCCTAACTCCATAAGCTCCACTGAAGTTTCTTTAATAGGGTGAATTCTGGGGCCGTGCTCAACTCCACCCCCTAACAGGTGTCCTGCATTACCTTGTGATTCACCCCTTGAATGATAGCACCGGCGTTTCTCTTGCCTCTGTGCCTGGTTCCCACGGTAACCAGGAGCCATGTGCTTCTGTTTACAGCTCAGCTCTACTTTTGTTCCTGGCTTTTTAGCTTTATTAAATGGGCTAGAAGGACCCACTATGTCACACAAGATAACTAATGATATGCCACAAAAACTAAGCACTCAAAGAATATCTCTAATAAATGAAGAACTACTTCACTAAACTACTATGAGATGTTCAGAGATGGTTAAGGAACCTCAGCCACAGGGAAAATAGTGTAATTTATGCACCAAGTCTTCCGACCATGCTTGTTATGTACACTCAGTTCTCCACCCCTGTTATGTCATTCATTGGTTTGTGTTCACGTTTTTACAATTTTTAATTGCAATTAAAAGAACTGAAAAAACGTAGCTTTTAGAACGAAAGTCCTTTGAACCATCGGAAGAACAACCACAGAGAGTGCAAACATTTTGGGAGATGCAGATGTCAACTCAAGTTTTGCCTGTTAAAAATCCTGGCTGCTTCAGGACTTCAAATGTTTGCTCCTGTTATTAAAGTCTCTAGCTCCTCATGGATTCAAAATATCTCACAAATGGTCATTAAATACAGGCAGGCAGGTACACAAGGACTGACGACAATTCAATAGGTGAAGAATCTCTTTAATTATTATGCCCCGACACGTTTCGGCTAAAAAGCCTTCTTCAGGGGGTCTTTAAAAAAGCACACCTTAAATCTGTCACGTGCTACACTAAAGACGTTCAATGCGCACTGCACTGTTATACTGCTCGCAGGTATGTATTGGCTAGGCAGACACAAGCCCTTTAACCCCTCCACAGACTATGTAACCCACGTTTCTCTGGCACTCATTTGCACTCCCTGCTCTGTTATACTGATCTCATATAGCTATGCAGTCTTGGTCCATAATGATGGGAACACAGTGGCACACCAATATCACTTTGGGAGATCGAATGCAAACATGACAAGATTGGTGCTTCATATGCAGTGAAAAAAGCAACAATTCATACCCTTGCTCCATACCTACAGGTGCTGAGGATACTGGAATTGCTGAAGATGGCACCAGGGCAGAGGACAAACAGTACTGAGGTGGGATCATGCCAGAGTGCACAGGCTGGCAGTGCAGCTGCAAAACAGGTTCCCAGTAAGCCATCCCAGGAACAGCCATCCAGAGTGGAGATAGTAGCAGGAAATACTAGTAGCAATGAGGTGGAACCACTGGAAGAATGGGAGGAGAAGAAGCAGAGAAAGATAACATTCTGCTGCAACCACCATCCCCATGTCAGACTGCTGACCCACCTGCAGAGGAGGAGGATCTTAAATAGGAGAAGGGGGACCTGTGCAACTAGTTGGCACAGCTAGCAACTGCTGCTGCAGAGGGACGTTGCTGTAGAAGAATGCTGAAGTCTGCATTAGCATTAGGAGGAGCTGGGCATCATGCAATAGTCACTTGAGGTGCATCAGGAGAAATGGGAATCTACACATACCCTCTTTGATGAAAGAAAATCCATATGAGGAAAGGCTTAAAAGGTTAGGGCTCTTCAACATGGAAAAGAGACAGCTGAGGGGAGATATGTGAAGGTGTATAAATTAATGAATGGAGCGGAACGGGTCAATGTAGGTCAGTTGTTTACTCCATCAAAAAGTAGAAAGACTAGGGGACATACGAGATACAATAAAACTTTAATGTAACCCATTTAAGAGTAATAAGAGAAAATATATTTTCTCTCAACATGTGATCAAACTCTGCAATTCATTGCCTGAGGATATAGTAAAAGCTGATAGTGTAGCTGGGTTTAAAAAAAAGTTTGGACAAGTTCCTGGAGGAAAGGTCCATAAACCATTATTAAAGAGGACTTGGAAAATCCACTGCTTACTGAAGGATAAGCACTTTGGAATCTATGTACCTTTTTGGGAACCTGCCAGGTACTTATGACCTCGATTGGCCACTGTTGGAAACAGGATACTGGCTTGATGGACCTTGGTCTGATCCAGTATGACATTTCTTATGTCTTTACAGTTGGCATGTCCCCTGTGCTAGGTTGTGGAGCAGGCATCATGCCATGAATCTCTGGAAACCCCTGGTGTGCTTGTAAAGTAGCACTCCTCAACATCTATCCAGGCACTTGATATTGTCCTTCAACTGTCCAAACAATCTCTCAGTGATAAGAACATAAGAAATGGCATACGGGGACAGACCAAGGTCCATCAAGCCCAGTATCCTGTTTCTAACAGTGGTCAATCCAGGGCACAAGTACCTAGAAAATTCCCAAAAAGATACACAGGTCCCATAATGTTGTATTAGGGCAAGCAGTGGCTCTGGTGTTCCTATAGGACTGGTTGTATAACTCCTCAGCCTCACTGATAAGTGTCATGATAAGGGTCATCAACCAGCACCTCAATGGTAACAAGGGATGTTGGTGAATGAGACATAGGGTGATTGAGCTATTTGTGGCTATTATATCTGTCTCATGGCAGTCTATTTCTGGGAACATTTTCTCTAGCCTTGCCACCTGTGTCATCTCCCATCCCTTCTCTCACTCCACAGAAACTCTTCACTCCATTCCATGCACACACATACACATACACACACGTGTAACAATGGAGACATTCATCCATCTAACTTTAAACACCTGTGGCCTTCCCTTTCATAGCATGCACACTGTAGATGGGCAATGTCATGTCCAATGCAACACTGTGCCTGATATCTCATAGGCTGCAAACTGTTGCCTCCATCAGTTTAGGAGGCAGTATATGTCCCAGAATGCCATGGTATAAAAGACTCTCATCTGAATTGGCCCCCTCCCCTGAAAAAGCAAAGCACTAGACCCCTGCCTATTTTCCTGTGGGGTTAGCAGGGGATCTTCCTTTTCATTCTCTCTTTCCTGATGGCATGAGGTCTTATTTTCTCTCTAGGAATGGGTGATTGGGATGACCTGCCACCTTATTTCATGGAATAGCTCTGAAATTTGAACCGAGGCCCATTGCTAATAGGCCATTGTACTGTCTAATGAGCCATGCAGCTTCTCCTGTATGCAAAGCTTTCTGCTTACTAACTTGAGTCATATAGTTCTGGAACAATGTCCTGGGACTGCTAGCTATCAGCTTATTAGCAATTTATATCATGCCATCTCTGCCCAGTTACCAAGCAGCCAGCTTACAATGATATTTCTGCTTGTGAACTTCTCATATATACTAAAGCATGTGAGAATGTAGGAATCATGGCAGGACTCAGAACTGTGGGAAGATGTCTGCCATTTCACCCTGGGCATTGTAGACTACCTGTATGTTTGAGTGGAATGTTTTTCTATAGTAGTAGATGGCTTCTCTCTCTTATGGGGGCCATAGAGCCACATGTGTGAAATCTATGACACCTAGTATAGTGAGTAAACATGCCACACCATGGAACTGTAGCATGGTTTGCTGCTTTTGCTGCATAATGGAAGGGAAGATTATGTAGTCAACTGCATGGCTTAGAAAGTCTGTCGGGAATTTGGATATGCACGTAACACAGCTGACTGACTGAGAGCGGCAGTGGTAGCAGCATGGAATGGAAGTTTCCCATGGCCAGGAATGCTAGTGCTGTGGTGACCTTTATATGCACAGGCATGGGTTGGCCCCTCTGTGAGAATGAGTGGAGGAGGGGTTCCAGCTCTTGACATAGATGTGAATGGCATCCTTGTCAAATCTGAATTAGACAGATACTGTTCATCATTGAGGTCCTGAGACTGTATCCTAGCTTATTACACTCTCTGGTATGGCTGCACTCTTCTCTCCCTCCTTTCCTCCCCATGAGAATCTTCCTGCAGGATCTGCACAAACCATGCAGACATAGCACCCAAGGCTTCTACCTACCACAAACATACTTTCTTGTCCCATGACCAACACCTTTGTTAACCCAACACCAACACCAGTTTTCCCAACACCCAGTGCACTCTGCTTGCAGTGACAAAGACAGACAGACAAACAGAAAGTGAGCCACAGATACACACACACACACACACCACATGGCACTCACACACTACCTCTCCTTAATAGCAGAACACATTGGCACATGTATGTTCACAGTGACATAGCAGATGCATGGACAGGGGCACATAGAGACATTAGGGTGTAAGAGCACAGGGGGACACTGATGCCAGGTGAGGGGGGCACATCAATTGGGGGATTGGAAAGGGGATTGTGGGTATCTGCTCTGCTAATGGGCAGTAGTTGGAACTGGGAAGCTGAATAGGGGGAAGGGATGAACAGCAGAGACACATGGGGGAATGATACAGATGGTACTCAGTAGACACCAATGATCACAAATGCAAACTATGGTCAGCATGGGTAGCAAAGTCTCTTATATCATTTAGAGAGGACAATTGGATACCATACCCAGCATCTCCAATGGCTATGTGAATACTCTCTGGATGCGTGGCCTCTTGTCCAACCCTAACACCTCAGGACAACCCCCCCCCCCCCATTGGGTCATTGAGAAATGAGCATGGGTGACATAGGGCAGTGCAGATCTGCTCATTTCTAAAATGGCCCTGCCTTTACAATGTACCTGCCTATTTATAGAAGGTTAATCAATGTCCCTGCCTTTGTAACGTCCATGTCGGCTGTTTGGGATATCCATCTGTTGATTAACTCTTACAAAATAACCCCCATAATGGATTGCATTACTTACATAATGGATTGCATTACTTACATAATGTAGTCATTTGCTATTCTGCACATACATATGTTAGACTGATGGCATATACCTTCGCTGGAGGCATGTACAGAAGCAGATTTTGGGTGGAACATGGGTGGAGCACAAATGCGCATGTCTAACTTATTACATATTATAACGTGTGCACATTCTTGAAAAATCTAGTTGAGAGCATTTACAGCTTCCATAGGGTAGGCATAAGTGCTTGTGCCTAGTTTAATGTGTGGTTTTGATCACTTATGACCCTATGTGCCTTAGGGGTCTGTTCCAAGCCTCGAATAGCGGAGATGTACACCCTGCCTGGACGTACATCCCTGCTATTCATTCACATGCAAAGAAGACATACCGATAGCCATGGGCAATTGGAATGCAAAAGCTGGGAATAAAGAAGGCAAAGTGGTTGGAAAATATGTGCTTTGCAACAGAAATGAAGCTGGAGAGATTGAGATGAATAGATTGATTGTCTTGCAACATTCTAATGAACACCCTTCCAGCAGCACAAGTGTTGACTGTACACATGTCCTTCATCCAATGGATTGCACAAAAATCAAAACTGATTGACTACATCTGTTGAAGTCAGCAATGGAAAAGTTCAAGAATATCGAAAAGGACAAACCCTGGGAGCTGGCTATGATACAAATTACCAGCTACTAGAATGCAAACTCAAGTGAAAGCCGAAAAAGAGCAAGCCACTCATGAATGTAGCAAAGGATGATCTTGAAAATATACCATTGATTTGCTGCTTTGGATACAAATGACTGAACACCCAGAAGAGCTATAGAATGACATCAAGAGGTTGTTTTTTGGATGTGTTTGAAGAAAGTGAGAGTCTCTGTGCAAAGGATGAAGCATAAATAGCCAAAAAGGATGACCAAACAACTCTGAAAATTACTCAAACACAGAAGTTAAAGTTAGAGGAGGGAGGGATAATCATGAAACTTAAAAATAAATTTTCCAGTGTGCAGCAAGATGAGACTAAGTACTGCAATGACACATGCAAGGAAATAGAATCAGAAACTATCAAATGTCCAGATGCCTGCACCTAGCCAGGGCTAAGTACAATGACCCCTTCAAAATCCTAAATCTAAGCACTGCAATGCCATGACTTACTGTCATAGCTGAGGGGGGGAAGAGGGGGTCTCACATTCCTTAGCGCAGAGCTACTATTATGTGGAGCATAAGCCGTTTGTCTCACAGCTTCCTGGTTGGTCCCCCTTGTTGTTCTTGTGCAAGGCTCCCTGTATGAACAGAAGAGTTGTATGGGGAGTCTTAGACAAGGGCAGGAAGGGGCAGTGGAAGTGGAAGGTGGAGCGAGGGCAGTGCGTGAGCAGGTCATCACCCTGGATGTACATGGCAGATTCTGCGGTTGGCCTTGTATGTCCAGAGTAGGCTGGTTTGATGGGGGAATAAGTCCTCCTGGATGCGGGGTAGCAGCGGACAAGACCGGGAGGTCTGCAGGAGGTTCCCTGCAGCTGGACCCTGGTCATGGGAGGCTGGATTGGGGATCTGGTTGCAGAGAAAGGACAATATCGGTGGCAGCCAGTGTTCACAGCTCCATAATGGAGCCATGGTGTCATAGTGATGGGACGTCATGGCACTGCAGCTTCATTACGGAGCCAGCCTGAGTTAACCGGATATGCGGCTGGGCATGTGGACGATCAGAATCAGGGCCGGGCTGCACATCCAGGCCGGTAGACTTGATTCTGATTCTGCAGGGGCACCCCCACAGGATCAGAATCTGGTCTGCCGCTATACACCCTGGTTCTGCCTGGCTGCACAAGGATGCAGAAGGGAATAGACCTCCACCTGCCTAAAATGAGATCGAAATGCATGCATGAAAACATGCATGCTGTAAATCTAGGCAACACTCACACGGAACAATTTTAAAATTAAAAACCAATATGACCATGTTTTGGCATAAAACGTATAAGGTATGCACACAGTTAAGACATAATCATTAATACTGATTATTCTCAGTAGGCTTCATATGAAACATATCCATGTCAGGTATTAATTTTGTAATTGCTTCCATATATGATTTCTGTATGTTCTGAGATTTGTGTTCCATACTTTCATTTCAGTTAATAGAGATTGTTTAATTTATTACATAGTGAATCAGGAAGAGAGCTTAGGTTTTCTTTTCTTATTGTAATTAGGACTATTTTGTCTATTACTGTGGAAATATGGTGATTCTAGCTGTCCAGCATGAGCTCTACATCTGCATGTTGGGAAATGTGGTCTAGAACACCTTGGGCAATTATCATCCTGGCAACTGTTAGGTCATAGCGCTCTACTTTTGTGGTGTCTTGTGGATTATACATGTTGAGATTCCCCTTTAAATGAAAATATCAGAGAATGATCTGGACTGTCATTTGTTCAGTGAGTAGATGTGAATTTAAGGTGAAGTTGCTGAAGTGGCCTAGTATATGTCCTCTGCTATGGATGTGGGTAATGATGATCTTATGAAGTCCTGTGTCTCCATGTATGTCATGAAAATTAGCCCTGCCAGCTAGAGCTACATCAGTTTGAATATTGCATTACCCCAGGGCAAGTAGGTTCATCACCTTGAGATTGATACTGGTGATTAACTGAATCAGCTAGTTGGTAGAGTGGTGCTCTATAGATTAGCAGGATTTCCAGACTGATAGTCCCATGCAATTTTAGGTGTAGGCATTCTAGGCCCGATATTCAAAGTGATTAATGCAATTAGCAGAAGGGCTAACCACATTAATAATGGCGACCAGGATATTCAGTGACACTAACATGGTTAGTACCACTGAATATCTGTGGCTGCTGGTTCTACACACCCCGATGCTAACCACTTAGCATTGGGGGCGTGTTAGGGGCATTCTGGTGCCAATTGGTAACCAGTCAGTAGCGCTATTGAGCCACTGCCCAGTTAACAATATGTGGTAAAAGCTAGGCACAGATAACCCTGGCCTAACATCTGACGCATATCACTAACCGGGCAGCAATTCAATATCACCGCTGACCAATTACCAATCGGCAAGACCAGCTATCCTGGATATTCAATGCTAGGGCCGGATATGACCCTGGCACTGAATATCCGGGTTTACTGTTCAGCGCCAGCAGATAGCCACATTGGCAGTGCTTGTCACCAGCACTGAATAACGGACCCTCTGAGCCTAGTAGTTGCATGATGCCTAGTTCTTTTACTTTGATGCACTTTAGGTAGCAAATATGTTTTACTTCATGTCAACACTCCATGGTGACATGAACGATCAGGTCATGCTCTGTAGGCTTCCCTTGCTCTTTCTCTAAATGTCAATGATTTTATTTTGGGAGATAAATTTCCTTTAAGGAAAAAAATAAAAGACGCAGATAGAGGACAGAGAAATAGTGGACATACTGTGTTCCCTTTCAAATGCAACAATGAAGTTTGAATGTGATATATTCTTCCAGTTGCATGCCGTCAAATGACCATCACATTTAAATATTGTTAGATCCCTTTAGGGATTTAGCATAATAATGGTTTGTGAGCTAATCTGAACGGGTGTTTCAGTTTTAGACCTCATCCTAGCATATTAATGCACTTTTTAACAATCTACTGTAGAAGATATGACAAGATATGCAGTTCTGCACACCACATCATGCAGGTCTGTGATAAACAGAAGCCATTATTTATTTCCTCTGAGAATATAAGTAGGCAGAATTGTTAAGCCCTATGTTATCATCCAAATGTCTCTGTTATCTTGTGAAACCATTGAAATTAACAGGTATCATCACCATTTTAATCCTGTTAATTGCCCTGCTTTAATTAGGTCTCTCAGTGTCTTGCATAAGTATAATTTGCACAAGACTTCATGTGTATTAATGAACTTTCTATATAATATTCCCTCATTTAAATCTGTTCAAATATGCGTAGGCGTACTAGATTACATATAAAGAAAATTAACATTACATACTGACAATTTCCAAAGAAAAATGAATTGTGCAAAGTTTAATCCCAAACTTGTGTAATCTAACTTTCTGAAAAACAAGCAAACTTAAAAATGAATGCCACTTTAAAATTCAAGCTTCTTTTCACTTTTGCAGGTGAATGATAGCATATAGTTTAACTGATTTTGCAGCTGCTGTAATAAGAACAATGTTAAAATATCTGTGCTGAAACTAGTACACATTTTATTAAATATTAACATTGGCATTCGCTCTCATCCATCACAGTTGATCACCCCCTATAAATGACCATACAACCAAATAACCATCACTGACACTAGGGGGTATGTTTATTAAACCATCTTAATGTGCGCTGTGCCACATTATCACGCGATAAGGTACCTTATCGCTCAATAATGGTGCTTTATTGGGCGCAGAGGTACCTTAGCACGCGATAACGCATGCAGTGGCGCAAATGAGCGCTGTGGGTGGAGAAAGGCTCCCGGAGGGCGGAGTAAGGCTCCCCAGGGGCAGAGAGAGAGGGTCGATGGGCGGAGAGTGGGAGGGGAGAGGCTCCCTGCACACTAACGCTGTGAAATTCGAGGCTGAAAACTAACGCCAGTGAAACCCTGGCGTTAGAGCTGATTTAAAGGGAAAAGAAACCATTTCCGTCAGCAATGTACAGCAAAACCAGGGAAACCTACAAAAAGTGTGATACATGTGCACAGAACAAAAGGGCAAATAACCTGTGAAAATGACCAGCAGAAAATGTAATAAAAACATAACCACGCTGGCCAGTAGTGATTTTAATGGGAAACATCAAAAAAGACTCCAGAGAAAGCTCCAAAAAAATGATATGAATTTTGGAAGGTTCTATGCTCCGTCCCCATACAAGGTGAATGAGCCCACAGCGAAATTGCGCTAAGCAGGGTTTTCCCTCTCCATTGGGCAGGTTTCCTATGGAGTGCACATGTTCCGCAACAGCAGGGCAGGCATGTCGGAAAGGGCAACTGGACAGATGCTTGAAAAGGGGACACAGAGGGCTGCAGGCGGCACATGATGTGGTGCAGCTGGGCCACAGTGCAGACTAGGGTGATGCCTAGGTGGCTCTTAGGAATGCTGAAACAGTAGTGAAGCCAGACAGAAACTGATGAGGGCCCAACATGGGCACGAGTGTGCTTCCCACAGTGTCACAGGGGATAGTACCCAGCAGGTACCCCCAAGGGCACAGAACATTGGCAGACGGTGCTGGGGGGAAGCGTGGACAGCTATGCAGGCACCCCTACCCCAGAACCTGCACCATAGGCAGCCGCCTACCCGCATAATGGATGGGATGGCCTGAGACTGCGCTACACCAGCACCACCAGCATAAAGGCATGTCAGCAGGGTGGCAGAGGGGTACTGGTGGTGGAGTGGGCTGTGGCAGCTGCCCAGAGCAGACCATGGCCTAGCCCTGTGTAGGTAGGTGCCATGCACTGCAACAGACAGGCCCTGTCTGACGAACAGTCATGGTATCACCAGAGAATGCACTATCTCTGTGGCAACATGGTAGTGCAGTGCACACAGCCACTGTGCTCAAAAGCAGAAAGTCACAGGTTCAAGTCCCAGCTGTAGTTCCTACCAACCCAATCCCCATATTTTACCCACTACTAAAACATGCTACTACAGACAGAACCTTTAATGAAGATGACGTAAACATGCCCAAAACACCTACATGTTACCCTACAGAGCACAGACTCCATAAACATTTATGTATTTATATTCTCTTATATACTGCGCTATTCTGCATCAGTGCAGTTTACATTGAACAAACTGAAATTACATTGAACAGGGCATTATAACTTGGAGATAACTAGTTTACAAGGAACATGGGCTATGGAGGGTTAAGTGGCTTGCCCAAGACTACAAGGAGCACCTGTGGGACTAGAAACCCCAGTCCTTCCGGCCCAAGGTTGCTGTCCTCTAGTGTGATTTGAACCCCCAACCTTCTGGTCTGAAGTACCTTGCCTCAACCACTAGGCCACTCCTCCACTCCAACATGTGCATTACCTAGAGCAGAGTCTCCCAAATGCAGTCCTGGAGGGCCAAACACCATTCAGGTTCCATGCTGCCTCTAATAAATATGGCTGTGCTGCATTTCTATGCACCGCCCCCATGGTATGCAGATGTATCTCATGCATATTCATTAGGGACAGCATGAAAACCCGAACAGTGTTTGGCCCTCCAGGACTGGAGTTGGGAACCTCTGCCCTAGAGCAGCGGCCAACAGGGGCAGCCACAAATGCACCCACAGGCTCCATTATCCCAAGCCTCCTGGAGAAGCAGGATGTTGGGCCCTGCGTGCATCTCCCAATATTAGCACTTGCATACCTTAGCAATGCCACCCTAAACATGGGAAAACTGTACACAGCTATCAAAAGGTTGCTATGAAAGCTAGCAGATAGCAATTCCTACTTTAAGCACGATTGGCTGATTGAGCTGCATCATAGCAACATTTCTGATGTCTGTGGAGTGTGCCTCAGATCTGGTGTCTGACAGAGTGACCCCAACAGTATTGCATACCATAGCCATGCCTGCACTGTGCCCAGGACTGGTGTGGTGGCCAGGAATGCCAAACACCTCTATAGTTGCACAATGCTGGCATAGGTGTGTGGAATGTGTGTCTGTCTATCCAGTGTGTGGTGGCTGCCAACACCCTCCACAGCCCACACTGCTAGCACTGTTGCCAGTATTGGCCTGCCAATGTGCATAATGAGGAGCAAGTCTGTGGGAATAGCCTGAATAGGGTGGCCTGGCCTGGCTTCATCTGCACAGGGCATAGGGCAATGGCTCGAACATTGTAGTGCCCGGCCACCACCTGCACAGACATGGTGGCCACAGCATGTCCTGCTAGGAGGTCACTCTCACCCTGACTATGCAGTGACCACGGCATGGCTAGGTTCCCCCATAGTGCTATATAGTATTTTTCTCATGTGATATTTATGGGTTCTCTTTTGGAACCCAATCACTGATGTATCTGTTTGGTGTGTATGCTGACATCCCAGTGCTGGGTAAACACATCTCCTCCAGGAACATGCACTATGGACTAGCTAGCAGACTGTCTGCAGCTAGTATGTTTCTTGCTGGAACACCTTGCAGGGTGCAGTGGCTGGAGGGTGTCAGATAGTGGTGGGGGGCAGCTGAGCATTTTCAGGCCTATTCTCTGTCTGCTATTGCTTTATGTTTGGGTACAGATCTGCAATGACTGTCCTGTAGGGTATCTATCCCCCAGCAGAACTGGGGTTGATGGTCCCCTCTACTACCACGATTGCAGGAGGGTAGAATGTGGATCTGTTGATGGGAGATCCTGTTTTCCACCCTGAGTCCCAGAGGGTAGGGTGGGTTGGGTGGTGGTACATAATATGCTTATGGGTCCAAACACCTACATTAAGTAACCATGCCACTAACACAGAATATGTACTATTCTGGGTGCATCATAGCCCATAGGGCTAGACATGACTGAGAAATACAGATGGACACAGGTGTGTCTGCAGGAACTACCTATCACACAAAGTAGCACTGATGAGGACCTGCAGTATGGCATATATCAGCCATGAAAGGTGCTGTGGACCTGGTGCTGGGTACCCCACCTCACACTCAGGGTGAGCACAGTACCCGCACAATGTGATGGTCTGTAGCTACTCTGTGCCAGTAACACACATGGTCAGTACCCCCTACCAGGCTGAGGTGCTGTGGGGGTGCACACGATCAGTTCTCCCTACCAGGCCGAGGTGCTGTGGGGGGTGCATACCCCATCTTGTGATCATCTCTAGACTGCTGATTTTCATGTGCAGTGCATCATGGGTACGGGTGGGTTAACCCTATCCTGGTAACCACAGCAGACAGTTTGTGTGGTGACCTGCAGTCCTTCTGTAGCCAGCCAGGGGTTTGTTAGCATAAATAGAGCTGTAGCCCACTGGTTACTTCACTGCCTGTGGAGCCAGAGGTCATGGATTCACACCCACGGTGGGGTTGTTTGATAGGGCTGTCTGAGGCATTGTCTATTTTTAATGTACATTAGTGCTGCCAGCAAAAACACTCTCAGAGTACTGTAGCCATAAGGTGCTTCATAAGGCACCTTATAGGGTTCCGTATAAGGTGCCCTATAAAGCACCTTCTACGGTGCCTTATAAGGTGTCCTATAAAGCACCTTATGAGGTACCTTATAAGGTATCCTATAAAGCACCTTATAGGGTGCCCCATAGGGGACATTATAGGGTACCTTGGTGGACAATGCACTTTATAATGTGCCCTATGGAGTGCCTTATAGAGTGCCTTATGTGGCACCTTCGGTTACGGCACGTGAGGGTGTGTTTGCTGGCAGCATTACTTAAAATATACATAACATGCCTCAAAAAGCAATACTTACAAGTAACAGCTAATGCCTCAGCCAGCCATATGCATTAGGCACACTGAGGGATTGAACTCATGACCCCTGTATCATCAGTTAGTGTATTAACCATTGTGCTACACCTCTGTTTCTGTGTTTGCTTCTCTGCGCACCTACTTAAGATTACTGCGCATTAACGTGCTTAGCGGCATCTTGCCCGATAATGTGTGCAGTGCACGTTATCGCGCGATAATCCCGTTTTGCTACATTATGACCGAAACGCCCAATCCTTTTATGGCAGCCTGCACACTATCGCCGGGCGCACGTTAAGACGGTTTAGTAAACATACCCCTAGGGTAGTGGCAAAATTTGGCCACAGCTTTATTATCTATTGCCAACTTAGAAAACTCTAGTATTCCATTAAACAGGGCATAGATCTTACATATTGGCTTTGTATGTGACTAGGTGGTGACTAAACAGAGTGGAGGAGTGGCCTAGTGGTTGAGGCAAGGTACTTCAGGCCAGAAGTTCAGGGGCTCAAATCCCACTAGAGGACAACAACCTTGGGCCTGAAGGACTGGGGTTTCTAGTCCCACAGGTGCTCCTTGTGGTCTTGGGCAAGCCCCTTAACCCTCCATAGCCCATGTTCCCTGCAAAATAGTTATCTCCAAGTTATAATGCCCTATTCAATGTAATTTCAGTTTGTTCATTGTAAACCACACTGATGCAGAATAGCACAGTGTATAAGAGAATGTTCAAGTCCCACTAGCACACCTTGGGCAAGTCACTTAACCCTCCATTGCCTTGGAAGAAAGGCCTGGCAATCTACTGCCAAGAAAACCCAGGAGCTTCTGGGTCACCAGGAGTCAGGACTGACTTGAAGGCACACATTGCATTGCATAAGAGAATGTAAATAAATTTTAGTCCGCCCAACTACAGATTCATGTTCTCCCTTTTCCTAGCCTGTGGTACTGCCAGGCTAAGGCCTAATTCCCATAAATAATGTACATTTCGAACCTACTCTGCATGCAGAGGTGACACCCACATCTCTGGGGTTTAAAGTCCCTGCTCTATTCCTTCTCTCCCATAGTCCACTCAGAGAGTAAATTGACCTAATGGGAGGTCAGTTCCTGCTCTATCTACTGCCAATGGTGGGGGCTACTTCTTGCATGTCTCCACCATCCCATTATAGACCTACAGGTCTACAAGCTTCACCACTACCCCCTAACAAATCCTGTACAGAGGTGAAAGACATCTTAGGCAAAAACCAACTCATGAACACCATCCGGGCAATCCAACTCAGGACAATCAGCATGTCAGGTCTTGGGAAAGAACCGATCCCTCTGACTATGACACAGATTCAAAATGCCTGTTTTCAACCTCCTTTGCTACATGTTGACTGCTTCGGGCTTAATAGCATTCTGAACAACCTTCCTAGGGATTATCAGTGAAACAATGAGAATAACTGAGGGGATTCTCTTGGATTATGACAAAATCATGCTTTCTTTTCTAGATCCACTCCCCATCACCGCTGAACAAATAGCTTACCCAATCCAGTGAATGAAAATACATTCGGTACTGTCAGACGGTTGCCTGGGTGAGAATCTTCACAGTCTTGGCAAGTGCATATATCTATATGATTTGCAAGGGATTGTGGGCAATGCAGTTCATTCACACCAGACACAGCTGCTGACAATAATTTAGTTGTGCTCAAGTGTTAAAGCCAATAAGATATTTATTTAGGGGGTTATTTCTCCCAACACAGATATGCTTGGTAGCACATAAATCAGGTTACTTGCTTCCAGTGTTTAACTTGGAAAAACAAAATCAAAATCAGGAAAACAACATTCAAACTTGTCAGGCATTAGCTAATGTTTTCTTAGCATATATCAAACAACAAACGAAAATCCACAAAGAAAGAAAAAAACTGTTCTTTTCAGGTTAACTTCTGATAACTTCCCACATAGATTCAGAAGTGATTCTCTCTTAGCTCACAAGCAATTAGGTAAGGCTCAATTGCTAGCAGTTATCCAGCTGAAACCCCTTAGCTGGCTTGCTTTCTACTGTGTGGGTCAAATCCTGCTTCAGGAGCTTTTCTGAGTAGATTAAAGAACAAGTTTGTATTTCTTTGTGATGGTTGCTGTACTTTATAACAGAAAATCACCAAAGGAGTTTGGACAGAGAGCAGTCCATATAAACACATTCTTCATCTGCAATCATTCCCCCTTCTTCAACAAGCATGGGTTCAATATCATGGATTGGCACAGATGAATCTCTCAATGGAGCACTTTCAGGAGAATACTTGTTTCCCTGCTGTCTTTCAAGGTTATAGCTAGGGCATAGATCAGTGTTCATACCTGAGCTTCCATTGCTGTTAGAGTTCCTCTCTATATAGCCTGGCCAGTATGTAGTCCAGTTCTTATGTCCAGCCTTCCAATCCAGATCCCTGGACACTGGATCTCTCTTCACATACCTTCTGGCACAGGTCTTAGGGTCCCTTCCACGTGCAGCCGTCTCCCTCACAGGTAGCATCTGGAGTTTCCTAGCTCTGCAGCACCATTCCTCTGGCTTTCCCCAGTCCAATGGTGTATGCTGGCCCTTGAAATGCCTCCCAGTATACGTACTGCTCTGGACTCTTCTAGACCTCTCAAAGGCTTTTCTCTTCCTTCTTCCAAAGGGTTTCTTTCCTTCTCTGTCCGTCCGGTTTGGCTTCTGCTTCTGATGATCCTTCAGATGAAACTGATGATCAAGCTCAAACTGATTCTCAGGATAATGAGGATAATTCTCTGTAGAATAAACTCTACCTTTATTCTGCCTAGATGAGTGCTCCCCCCTAATACAGCGCAGCTGTGCTGAATCAGGCCCTGCCCTTTGAGATGAGTGCTTAGGGATTACCTCATAGCCCTCCTGATTGAACACACGTTTCCCCACTTCAGCTCCTCTAATGGCTGTTGGAAACCTGGTGCATTCTGGGACTGGTAGTCTTTTATGGGAAAATTCTGTTTTCTTATTTCTACCAGAACTGACAGGTTGCTTGTTCAGAGTCACTTCACCTTTCCTATAGCTCCTTCCTGAGCTATGATAAGCTTCCTTATCACAGTACTGGACAAATAGTGAGTTTCCATGGGAGAGGCAGAAGCTATTATATGCTTTGTTGGCTGAGTTCACTGCTGCTGGACTCCTGCTGCATGAACCAAATGCAGGCCACATCCTCATCCTGACGCTCTCTTAAGAACATAAGATATGCCATACTGGGTCAGACCAAGGTCCATCCCTGGGGCACACTACTGGTAACATCCTTCTCCTCAGAGTGAGCTCCATTTACTTGTACTCTTTGTCGCCTCCAACCCAACCAATTTCTAACCCAAGCAGTAACTTTAGGGTCCATCCCTAGGGTGCTCAGTTTGATTATAAGTCGCCTGTGAGGAACAGTGTCAAAGGCTTTACTGAAATCTAAATACACCACATCTAGAGCTCTCCCTCGGTCCAACTCCCTGGTCACCCAGTCAAAGAAATCAATCAGATTTGTCTGACAAGACCTGCCTCTGGTGAATCCATGCTGCCTCGGATCCTGTAATCTGCTGGACTCCAGAAACCTCACTATTTTCTCTTTCAGTTGCGTTTCCAATAATTTACTCACCACTGAAGTTAAACTAACCAACCTGTAGTTTTCAACCACATCCTTACTTCCGCTTTTGTGTAAAGGCACCACATGAGCCTCTCTCCAGTCCTTTGGCACCACTCCCAACTCCAACGAGTCATTGAAAAGGTCAGTCAATGGAGTTGCTAGAACATCCTCAAGTTCCCTCAGTAGAGAATCCAGGATCTCCTTACTTCTAGATGATACTGCAGCAGGAATGTGCCAATCAACATCTGGCATATTGAAATCTCCTATCAGTAGCACTTCCCCTTTCCTAGCAATGCTGCATATGTCTTCAATTAACTCTCTGTCCACCTCTTCCTCTTGTGTCTTTCAACTCAAAGAATAGTTTACCTTATTCTTCATTCAATGCTAAGCCATACTCTGATTTGATTTACATTAAAAGCTCTCTGTTGATACTAGGCACTGGCAGATTTAAATTTAAACTAAAAGCACTCTGCTGATACTAAGCTCTGACAGATTTAAATTTAAACTAAAAGTTCTCTGCTGTTTTTAAAGTTAAACTAAAAACTCTCTGCTGACATTAACCTTTACAAAGAAGATAGAGCAGCTTTTAAACTAGATAATAGGGGAGAACCAACAGTCGCCGAAGAGCGCATGGTTCGGAACAATGTATCCTTGAAGGATACTACCAAAAAAATGAAGTTAGGGCACATCAGCAGAGACATTCCAGTAAAGACAAAGGTAGCCCAAATGCCCTTGAGTACAGAGCAGACAGAGCTTAAAGATTCCAAATTACCCCTGTCTACCAATAACCAGATTAATATGGATAAAATACAGTTTCTAAAATGCTTGTATGCAAATGCTAAAAGTCTAAAACATAAGATGGGAGAGTTAGAATATATAGCACTAAATGAGAAGTTAGACATGTCCAAGAAAGGTCAACGTGTCTTCAGTAGTAGACTGGCTAATCTACTGAAGAGGGCTTTAAACTAGATTCATTGGGGATGGGTGAAGAAAGCCCCTAGGTAAGTGATACATTAAATACCTTTATGAAAATGGGTAACAGGGATAACATATGGAAAGCAGTGTGTATAAATGCCCGTAGCATGGGAAATAAGATCCCTGATATTGAAGCTTTGGTGGGAGTGGCCAACTTGGATTTACAGGCAATAACCGTTGTAGATCGGACCCGGTATCCTAACCTTCCTGCCCAACCCACCCTTTACTGACCCCCCCCCCTCCCACTTCATTCTCACCCAAACCCCACCTTTCCCAGCTCCTTTACAAATCACACATAGACTTCTTAACGTGGAAGAACCAACTGGTCGCAGCTTTATTATATTTATAAACAATTAACATTCCAAACCATAACAATCTTCTTAACAATCCCCAAGAGCGGAGCAATGCCTCACCAGCCATATAACTAGCAAAGTGACCTTGCCTCCGCTTCGGCCGTGTCCTGGCACCGGCCAACTTGCTACCGCCCTTTCCCCGACCTCGCCATGTGACTAGCAAAGGCCAGCAGGGCTTATCCGGGTCGGGGACACCCCACCCCCACCCAAGTATGTCCTAAAGGCTCCGGACCCCTGAGACCTCCGGGATCCCGCCTTGCCCCCCAACTGCGACACCCCAAACCACCCTCACCTCCTATAGATAACCAAGGGGAGGGAGGGAGGGAAGCCATCCCGCTGCACGCCCGACGCTGGAAATGAGGGAGCCGCCAAACTCCCTCCCTTTAAAGCCTCGGGCATGCCAGGGCCGTTTCATTGGCTCTGCTCCTTGCACTTGCGGAGCCAATGATTTTAAATGACGCTGAACGCGTCCACAACGTCACCTCTGCCTGGCCCCCACATACAACCCCCCCCCCCCCCCAAGCCCCGAAGCAGGACGCTGGACCCGGGCCACTCACCAGGTTACCGGCGTCCACCGGGACCTTGCCCGTATACTTCCCATAACCGTGGTAGATCGGACCCGGCATCCTAACCTTCCTGCCCAACCCACCCTTTACTGACCCCCCCACCCCCACCCCGCTTCATTCTCACCCAAACCCCCACCTTTCCCAGCTCCTTTACAAATCACACATAGACTTCTTAACGTGGAAGAACCAACTGGTCGCAGCTTTATTATATTTATAAACAATTAACATTCCAAACCATAACAATCTTCTTAACAATCCCCAAGAGTGGAGCAATGCCTCACCAGCCATATAACTAGCAAAGTGACCTTGCCTCCGCTTCGGCCGTGTCCTGGCACCGGCCAACTTGCTACCGCCCTTTCCCCGACCTCGCCATGTGACTAGCAAAGGCCAGCAGGGCTTATCCGGGTCAGGGGCACCCCACCCCTGCCCAAGTATGTCCTAAAGGTTCCGGACCCCGGAGACCTCCGGGATCCCGCCACCGGCACAGGTGACATCAATGTCAGTGTGCCGCCCCCCCCAAATCCAAGCTGCGACCAGTTGTCTTCCCGCCTCCCTAATCCCTCCAAGGCCTCCTGCCAATCATTTAAAAGCAAATCGACACCCACAGGGGATAAATGCACGCCATCCTGCCGATACAACCCGGCACAAGTAACTTCAACCCAGGGATGTAAAATTTGAACCCCGCCCCACTCACATATCCATCGCCCAATTTGTCAATTGATTTTTGTGAGACCCCACGACCACCGCCGCTGGGCATTGCAAGCAGGCCTTGAAACAATGTCGGACCATAATAACACCACCCCTGGGAACAAGCGCAGCACAATCACCAAATCCCGCTTTGCTGCTCGGATGAGCTGCTTACAAGTCCAAGCAGCGAGGTCGTTTCCACCCAGATGCAAAAGGATGAACTTTGGCAGGCGTCGCATGCGCTCATGATGCCGCAGCAAAGGTAAGAGCTGCGTCCACCGCAGTCCTCGTTCACCTAGCCATAGAATCGACATCGCAGCTAGAGCAAGTCCCAGGTTAGGCCCAAACGGTCTCTCTGCTGCTCGCCGGCCAGCCCAGAAAATGAAGGAATGCCCTATCATCCAGCAAATGACCGCATTCCTTTCATCATCTGTAAAAGAAAACATAATCAGTTCAGGAAATAAAGACCTTACCCCACCCGTCATAAGCGCACATAACCCCGAAAAGCCAGAGAACGCCATCTCCCAATATTCTGTAAGGAATGTGCCGCAAATTGTTCTGGGCATTCGCCTACAAACCTCAATGCCAACCTCAGCACCGCCACTACCTGAAAAAGCATCAGCAGCCGCCTATCCTTATGCAGAAATAACCCTCCAGCTACTGCCGGTCGCGCTCGTAAATAGTCTCGCATTGCAGCCACCGGACATGTGGATAGTCCGTCAATCGCACACAGCCTCACCCACAAACCCTTCCCTTGCTGATCGGTCTTAGATCTTGCCAATAAGACTCTCAACTGGCAATGCTCAAGAACAACATGCTGCCTTTGCACTATCCCGTCCGCCCCAACCTTGCTCGAGTTCGACACCAGTTCCCCCATCCTGAAGGCACCAAAAAATGCAAGACTAAAGACGGCTCTAAATAGGACAGCTTCATACCTAGACGAAGCCACTGCTGCCAGTGAATTACATAACTTCGCCAACAAATCATGTGTGATCGGTCTCCGAATGTCCGGTGGAGCCGGTGCCACGCGGCCCCAACCTTGCAAAAGCTTACGGGCCAAGAAGCCTTCTACCGGAAAGCCCCAACCAACAGCCTTTATAAAAAATTCGAAGCCCGCCAGGTGGCTGCGCACCGAAGAACGTGCGACCCCCTGTGCTTTTGCCCAAGCGACATATTGGCCCATCAACTGAGCGGAAACCGCCCCATACTGCCAACCGCAGCTTTCAAGAAAGGCCACCACTTTCCCACATCCGCGCACATAGGCTGCCCACGTCCCAGCAGCAACGGATCTCCGCAGCAAGTCCTTCATTCCGTATGGCCAAGACTCCATAACCTCCAAGGGACCGCGACTCCTTCCGCATCCGCTTCTGGTGCCAATCTTCGAAACTGATCCCACTTGAAACGAGAAAGAGAATCAGCAATCTCGTTAGAGAGCCCCGGTATATGTCGAGCTCTCAGTGCAACATTCAAACGTAAGCATGTCAAGACCACTGCTCTCATCAATTTCGCTACTTGTAAACAATGAGGCGTGTAATTATTCACCACACTGACCACCGCTTCATTGTCACACCACCACAGCACCCGTCTATTACGCAACCTGTCTGGCCACAACTCTGATGCTACCAATATCGGAAACAATTCTAAAAATCTTATATTACTTGTGAGTCCCTCCTCGCACCAAGCCTGTGGACAATGTTCTGCGCACCATGACCCCCCAAAATAAATACCCAGCCCAATGCCACCTGCTGCATCCATGTACAATTGCAGATCCGCACTACTGCACTTAGCATCCATCAAAACGGAGGTCCCGTTATAATCCTCCAGAAAGACCTGCCACACCTTCAAATCCGCCCGAATCGCCTTTGAAACCCTAATATGATGATGTGGCCTGCGAACCCCCACCGTAGAAGCAGCTAATCGTCTCAGGAAAACCCTGCCCATAGGAATCACCCGACAAGCAAAGTTTAAGGATCCTATCAATGCTTGCATTTCTTTTAATGTCAATTTTGATGCTGATACTACGTTAGCCACTAACACCCGCAATTGCTGAACTTTCTCTGGAGGAAGACGCGCCACCATGGATTCGGAATCCAGCTCCACCCCGAGAAACGTAATCCTCGTGGAAGGGCCCTCGGTCTTGTCTTTTGCCAGCGGCACGCCCAACTCCTTCGACAACTCCACCAAACCTTCCAGCATGTCGCGGCACTCCTCTGAATGCGCGGACCCCACAAACAAAAAATCATCCAAATAGTGCACTACCCTCGCTTTACCCCCTCTGCGTTCAATGACCCACTGCAAGAAGGTACTGAATTTTTCGAAGTATGCACAGGACACCGAACAGCCCATTGGCAGGCATTTATCAAAATAAAGCCCATTCTCGAAACAAAAACCCAATAGATAAAAGGAAGACGGGTGTACTGGCAGCAGCCTGAAGGCCGACTCAATATCCACCTTCGCCATTTGTGCCCGTGAACCCGCCTCCCTTACCAATTCCACCGCTTTATCGAAGGATGCGTATTGTACAGTACACAATTCACGCGGGATGTAGTCATTGACTGACTCGCCGACCGGGCTAGACAAATTATGTATCAACCGAAATTTCCCAGGCTCTTTTTTAGGTATTATCCCTAAAGGTGATACTACCATCCTCGCGAATGGCTGGTTCCCAAAAGGGCCCGCTATTCTGCCCAACTGCAATTCCCTTTCTAACTTTTTCCTGACAACCGGCGCGAAACGCCGAAGTGAAAGGGAATTCCGCGCCACCGCGCCATCCAATTGCCTACACATGGGAATTAGAAAACCCCAATTAAAGCCCGCATACAAAATTTCTCTATCCCTCCGCCTAGGGTAGTGGGCCAACCATTCATTTAAAACCTCTCGTCGAATCGGCGTAGGGGCAAGGTCAAATAAATTGTCACTGCTTTGCGCCAGGCGCGGGGGACTGCGAAACCCCTTTCTTAAGGCATTTGATTACGGGATGTGCACCCCCACAAATGGAGCACACATGTCGAAATTTGCAGTCTGGAAACGGGCACGAGGTCTTGTTAAACCTTCAGCAGAGGTCACCTGCTCCACTGCCCCTGCTCGCTGCTGTCCAACAGTCCCAGCCCCTCGAAAGGAACGACCCACTCCAGGGAGAACCCCCGCTGCGCCTTTCACCCCGCTCCCACCAAACCCACCTGGCCTGGCCGACATCTGGGTCAACCAAAAATTAATGTCCTGCATGCCCCATGAAACCAATTGATTCCCTTCCATTTTGTCCCTGAATTTCTCGTCATAGTTTAACCATGACCAGCCTTCATGCGTCTGCGAAGCCTCCAAAATTGAATCTGCATACGATAAAAGCATCTCGTAATGCCCCGGATAATACTGTCCCCAAATGCTCGCCAAACGCAAAAAGGCTCACGTCCAATTAACCACATTCCACGCCACTTTCTTAATACGTCCAGCCTTCTCGTCCTCCTTACGCTTCCTCCTACTTTCTCCCGAACGCTTCCTGTCTTCTAAGAGCGGAATATATCAATAAACCGGCGCTTCTTAATTTTTTGCAGCAATTTCCTCGGAACCCCCTCCCATAACTCAGATATAGCTACCGCTGTAGGGACCCCTTGTGTCCCCCCCCCCCCCGAAACTCCTTTCCCGTCCTTGCCTCCTGCCTACCATCTTCCGATGACATAGACGACAAGTCAGAAGACGACGACGACGACGACACCGATGATCTAGACCTCCTATGCCTCCAACCTGAATGCCTCCGTCTTTTATTTCCTTTCTGTTTTCTCTTCCCCCGCCCCATGCCCCCTTCGCAACCTTCATCCCGTGCCTCCGGTAACTCACCCGCCACTGCTGCCGCAGACACCACCTCTGCTGAAGGATTAATATTCGTCAGGCCATGCCCACTATCCTGCCGCTGGCCATCCTCGTCTCGGGACGTGACCATGCCTGAAGCCGTTCGTAGCCCTTCCTCATGCGCAGCCTCCGGATGCTCCGCATGCTGCTGTCCTCGCGCTCCCTCGTAGTCACCCGCATCGTGAGCCGCAGCCTGCGAAAACATCGCTGGAACCTGTGGAGACATAAAAGGAGAAGAAGGGGGGGGGGACAGCAGAGGGCCACACAGGTCGCCACGCCTCCAGCCAGTCAGCTCTAGAGGAACCATGACCGCCCCCCAACCAGTGTGCCCAAGCTGGATGTCCAGCCCACATCCCACCGCCGCCTTGACCTGTCGGCCCGCCCATGGGAGACATCAAGATTCCACCTTCCAAATGCTGGGCGTCCGCTAACCCCAGCACAGCTCCCATACCTAGACCCCCCACGCTCCAACCCCCCTGCGCCAGTTCACACTGACCCTGAGCCATCCCCCCGGCCCTAGTTACCTCTCTCCCACTCCTAACAGCGCTGTGCACACCACTACTCCCAGACACCGCCTCCAACCCAGCCCCCATGTCCACCGTTTGGCGCTGCCCTCGCCCTCTGGGCCCCCGTACCTGGGACCCAGCAGAACCTCTGCCCCGGACTACTGGAGGCCCACCTTTTCTCCGAGTAGGGCCTTTTGCACCTGCTGGACTCTTGCTTCCAGTCCCCCTTCGCCCACAACCCCCCTGACTGCCTACACCCCTTCCACAACCCCCCTGACTGCCTACACCCCTTCCTGGCACCCCTGCCCCAGTATGCCTCAGCGCGCCCCTCCCGCATGCCCTTCCCCTTCCCCTGCCTGGGCCACATGCTCCAGCCTTATCCCCACCTCAAGCCATCCTTGCAAATCTGTAGGCCAGCACCTAAAAAACCCTGTCTCAGGCAAGGCTTGCAGAGATAAAATAAAGACAATCAGGAGATTACTTGCCATTTAAGGGAGGAGGGGGGGGAACCGTTCCACTCTCCGCTCTCCACCCGACACTGCTGCTCCGGACCCCCAACCTGACTCACCCCCGCACTTGCACAGGATCGCTGAAAAGGCAAACTGCTGAGAAGCACCACTTCGCGCTCACCAGCACCGGGCCTACACACTCGGAGCACTGCCGACGCCGCACCGATCTTCACACCACGCCTCGCCTGACTTCGCGATGGCCTACAGGCCCTGCCCAACGAAACCAGAGGTGCCTCGCCGCAAAGAAGCCATCCCGCTGCACGCCCAATGCTGTAAAGGAGGGAGCCGCCAAACTCCCTCCCTTTAAAGCCTCGGGCGTGCCAGGGCCGTTTCATTGGCTCCGCTCCTTGCACTTGCGGAGCCAATGATTTTAAATGATGCTGAACGCGTCCACAATGTCACCTCTGCCTGGCCCCCCCATACAACCCCCCCCAAGCCCCGAAGCAGGACGCCGGACCCGGGCCGCTCACCAGGTTACCGGCGTCCACCGGGACCTTGCCCGTGTACTTCCCATTACAGAAACATGGTTCACAGAAAACTATGACTGGGATGTAACTATACCTGGCTATACTTTATTCAGAAAGGACAGGGTAGGATGAAGGGGAGGAGTGGCACTATATGTAAAAAATACTATTAAAGATTTGGAATTACAGAGCTTAAAAGGGAGAGAGGAGGCATTGTGGGTTAAAATAGAAAGAGGGAAAGAGAAATCTATTTGCATTGGCGTGATATACAGACCTCCCTCACAAGAGGAAGTGCTACTGATAGGGGATTTCAATAAGCCAGATGTTGATTGGCACATTCCTGCTGCAGTATCTAGAAGTAAAGAGATCCTGGATTCTTTACAGAGAGAACTATTCAAGCAATTGGTAACAGACCCCACATGTGAAGGGGCCTTACTGAACTTGGTGCTTACCAATGGTGAAAGTGTTTCTGATGTTATAGTGGGAGATCATTTTTCATCCATTGATCACCAGATGGTGTGGTTCAGTATTAGGACTAGGGCTCTTAGAATTCATCCAAAGGTCAGGGTCTTAGACTTTAGGAAGACTAACTTTGCCAAGATGGGCCAATACCTCAGGGAGTCATTAGCGGGATAGTAACAGCTGGAGGGTGTAGAAAAACAGTGTACAAAACTGAAAGGGGATATTTTAAGGGCAACCAAACTTTTTGTTAAAATGGTAAATAAAGGTAAAAGGGAAAGGAGACCGCTATGGCTTTTGAAATAAGTAGCTGAAAAAGTGAAGAAAAAGAGGGAGGCCTTCATAAAATACAAGAGATCACAGAGAGAGGAAGACAGGCATCTATATTTGTTAAAACTTAGAGAAGCTAGCAAAGTAGTCAGGAAAGCAAAGATTCAAAAAGAAGAGGAAATAGCCAATGCAATAAAATGGGGGGATGAGACTTTTTTCAGATATGTTGGTAAGAAGAGGAAGGGCAAAAGTGGTATTGTCAAACTCAAGGGTGAAGGGGAGGAATATGTAGAAGCTGATGAGGATAAAGCAGAATTGCTTAACAAATATTTCTGTTCTGTGTTCACAGATAAAGAACCAGGAGCAAGACCTCAGAAAACACCGACAAACAGGAACAGAAGTGAGGGACATCTTGAACAATTTACAGAAGACTGTGTTCATGAGAAACTAGCTCAACTTAAAGTAGACAAAGCAATGGGACCGGATGGGATACACCCTAGAATACTGAGGGAACTTTGGGACATTCTAGAAGCTCCACTGACTGACCTTTTCAATGTCTCGTTGGAGTCGGGAGTTGTGCCAAAGGACTGGAGAGAGGCTCATGTGGTGCCTTTACACAAAAGCGGAAGTAAGGATGTAGTTGAAAACTACAGGCTGGTTAGTTTAACTTCGGTGGTGAGTAAATTATTGGAAACATTGCTGAAAGAGAAAATAGTGAGGTTTCTGGAGTCCAGCGGATTACAGGATCCAAAGCAGCATGGATTGACCAGAGGCAGGTCTTGCCCGACAAATCTGATCGATTTCTTTGACTGGGTGACCAGGGAGTTGGAACGAGGGAGAGCCTAGATGTGGTGTATTTAGATTTCAGTAAAGCCTTTGACACTGTTCCTCACAGGCGACTTATAAACCAACTGATCACCCTAGGGATGGACCCTAAAGTTACTGCTTGGGTTAGAAATTGGTTGGGTAGGAGGCGACAAAGAGTACAGGTAAATGGAGCTCACTGTGAGGAGAAGGATGTTACCAGTGGTGTGCCCCAGGGATCAGTCCTTGGTCCGATTCTTTTTAATATATTTATTAGTGATATAGCAGAAGGGCTGACGGGTAAGGTTTGCCTCTTTGCGGATGATATCAAAATCTGCAATGGAGTAGACACCCAGTAATGTGTAGATAACATGAGGAGTGATCTAGCTAAGCTTGAAGAATGGTCTAGAATTTGGCAGCTGGGATTTAATGTTAAAAAATATAAGGTCATGCATTTGGGCTGCAGCAATCCAAGGGAGCAATATAGTGTAGGGGGTGAAGTACTTTTGTTCACTAAAGAAGAGCGGGACATAGGCGTGGTTTGTCTGATGATCTTAAAGTAGCTAAACAGATAGAAAAGGCAATGGAAAAAGCTAGAAGGATGCTTTGGTGCATACGGAGAGGAATGGCTAGCAGAAAAAATGAGGTGATAGTGCCTCTATATAAATCTTTGGTGCAACTTCATTTGGAGTATAGTGTGCAATTCTGGAGACTGCACCTTCAAAAGGAAGTGAACAGGATGGAGTCAGTACAGAAGGTAGCTACTAAAATGGTCAGTGATCTTTATTATAAAGCATATGAGGACAGACTTATGGATCTTAATATGTACACCTTAGAGGAAAGGCAGGATAGAGGTGATATGATTGAGATGTTTAAATACCTCGTGGCATAAATGTTCAGGGGGAGAGCCTCTTTCAATTGAAAGCAAGTTCTGCTACGAGAGGACATGGGATGAGGGTGAAGGGAGAAAGATTCAGGAGTGATATGCGGAAATATTTCTTTATGGAAAGAGTGGTGGATCCGTGGAATAGTCTCCCAGTGGAGGTGGAAAAGATTAGGATAGTAACTGAATTCAAAAAAGCATGGGACAAACACAGAGGATCTGTAAAGGAAACAAGGGGACTGTTGTGGTTTGTTGATACGGAAGGACAGACTAGATAGGCCATGTGATCTTTTTCTGTTGTGATATTTCTATGTTTCTATGTAACCAGTGGGGCACTATGATACCTTGCTACTAGCTATATCATAATGATAGAGCTGATAAAATTGGTGGAGGGGTTGCGCTTTATATTAAAGAGCGCATTGAGTCACAACGGATTAAAGTTCTACAGGAAACAAAATTCGCTGTACAATCTGTATGGATTGAAATTCCATGTAAAAAGGGAAAGGTGATGGCAGTGGGTGTGTACTATCAACCACCTGGCCAGAATGAACAAATGGATGATGAAATTCTCAAAGAAATCAGGGAAGCTAATAAAAGTTACAGAACGGTAATAATAATGGATGATTTCAATTACCCTGGTATTGACTGGGTCAGTGTCATGGCAGGACATGCTAGGGAGATAAAGTTTAAAGATGAAATAAATGACTGCTTCTTGGAGCATCTGGTTCATGAAAAGACCAGAGGGGAAGCCATTTTGGACTTAGTCCTTAGTGGAACACCATATCTGATGCAAGAGAAAAGGGTGTTATGGTCACTTGTCAATAGTGATCATAGCATGATCGCATTTGATTTAATTAATGGAGAAAAGATGGTAAGGAAATCCACAGTACTACCTTTTAACTTTCAAAAGGGAGACTATGATAAAATGAGGAATATAGTTAAGAGAAAACTAAAAGGAGCAGTTGCAAAGGTCAAAGACTTAAATCAAGCTTCGGTGCTATTTAAAAATACTATCTTGGAAGCCCACACCAACTGTATTCCATGCTTTAAGAAAAGGGGAAGGAAGTCCAAAAAACTGCCAGCATGGTTTAAAGGTGAGGTTAGAGAGGCTGTTGTTGCCAAAAAAGCATCTTTCATGAATTGGAAAAATGAGCCAAATGACGAAAACTGGAAACAGCACAAGCACTGGCAAGTTAAATGCAAAGCATTGATAAGGCAGGCAAAGAGAGAATTTGAGAAGAAACTTGCTGTGGAAGCAAAAACGCATAATAAAGACTTTTCAAGTATATTTGTAGCAAAAAACCTGTGAGAGAGAAATTTGGACCATTAGATGATAGAGGGGTAAAAGGGGCAGTAAGAGGGGACAAGGCTATATTTGGAAAGACGGAATGAATTATTTGCTTCTGAAGAAGATGTAGGAATGTTACCCATGACAGAAGTGGTATGTAAAGGTGATACTGCGGAAGAATTGAAAGAAATATCGCTACACTGGGAAGATGTAGAGTAGCAAATCTCCTGGACAGGATGGTATACATCCAAGGATATTGAAAGAACTGAAATATGAGATTGCAGACCTGCTATTAGTAATCTGTGAACTATCATTAAAATCATCTGTAATACCTGAAGATTGGAGGATCGCCAATGTAACGCCAATTTTTAAAAAGGGTTCCGGGGTGATCCAGGAAACTACAGACAGATGAGTCTGACGTCAGTACCGGGAAAAATTGTAGAAACTATCATAAAGAACAAAATTGTTCAGCATGTAGTCATGGCTTAATGGGAGACAGACAACATGGCTTTAGACAAGGAAGATTTTGGGGTATGTTTACTAAACTGCGGTAATCGTGAATAACGCGCGCTGTATAACGTTAACGCTCAGCGCGTGATAGCACGTGCTATCATGCGCTAACGAGCGTTAACATTATACAGCGCGTGCTATCACGCGCTAACGAGCGTAATGCTCCGTGGCGCGGTAAAACACCGCAGAAGGTGGAGAGAGGGCGGAGAGAAGGGGTCAATGGGCGGAGAGTGGGCGGGGAGAGGCTCCCTTCCTACTAACGCGCTGAAATCCAGAGCTGAATGCCAACACGAATGAAAACCTACCGGTAAAAGCACTTTAAAGGGGAGAGAAACCATTTACGTGTCAGCAATGTACAGATTAGGCAGGGAAACTAAAAAAAGATGGTAAGTGTGATACATGTGCACAGAACAAAAGGGCACAGAAACTCTGAAAATGACCCCAACAAACTGGAAAAAAACAACAACCAATCTGGCCAATAGTGGCATCAATGGGAAACATCAACCCCCCCCCCCCCCACTGAGTAGGCTCCATAGAACAGAGATAAATCATGGAAGGGTCCATACTCCGTCCCCATACAAGGTGCATGGGCCCACAGTGAAATAGCGCTGCTCAGGGATTTCCTCCAATCCAGGGACAGGACAGGGTTCCTTTGGCATGCACATGTCCCGCAACATCAGGGAGGGCATGTCGGAACGGGCAACCGGGCAGATGCTGGCAAAGGGGATACAGAGGGCTGCAGGTGGCACCTGCTGTGGTGCAGCTGGGCCACAGTGGGGACTAGGGTGATGCCTAGCTGGCCCATAGGAATGCTGAAACAGTAGAGCAGCCAGACAGCAACTGCTGAGGGCCCAACATGGGCAGGAGTGTGCTTCCCACAGTGTCACAGGGAATAGTACCCAGCAGGTACCCCCAATGGCACGGAACATTGGCAAGTGGTGATGGGGGACAGCGTGAACAGCTATGCAGGCACCCCTACAGCAGAACCCGCACCATAGGCAGCCACCTACCTGCACAGTGGATGCCTGAGACTGCGCACCACCAGCTCCACCAGCAGAAGGGCATGTCGGCATGGTGGCTGAGGGATACTGGTGGTGGAGGGGGCAGTGGCAGCTGCCCACAGCAGACCGTGGCCTAGCCCTGAGTAGGTGGGTGCCGTGCACTTCAACAGACAGGTCCTGCCTGACCAACAGTCATGATAGCACCAGGGAATGCACCATCTCTGTGAGAACATGGTGGTGCAGTGCACAGAACCAGTGTATTCAGAAGCAGAAGGTCACAGGTTCAAGTCCCAGCTGTGGTTTCTGCCAACCCAGTCCTCATATTTTACCCACTACTATAACGTGCTAATACAGACAGAACCGTTCTTGCAGATGACGTAAACATGCCCAAAATACCCACATTTAACCCTACAGAGCACAGACACCATAAACATGCACATTACCTAGAGCAGAGCCTCCCAAATGCAGTCCTGGAGGGCCAAACACCATTCCGGTTCCATGCTGCCTCTGATGAAGATGCCTGTGCTGCATTTCTATGTGCCACCCCCATGGTATGCAGATGTATCTCATGCATATTCATGAGGGACAGCATGAAAACCCGAACAGTGTTTGGCACCGCAGGAGTGGAGTTGGGAACCTCTGCCGTAAAGCAGCAGCCAACAGGGGCAGACACACCCGCACCCACAGGCCCCATTATCCACAGCCTCCTGGAGAGGAAGGACTTTGGGCTCTGCGTGCATCTCCCAATATTAGCACCCTAAATCTGGGAATATGGTACACATCTATCAAAAGGTTGCTATGATTACTGGCAGATAGCAATTTCTAGGTTAAGTACAATTTCCTGAGTGAGCTGCATCATAGCAAACTTTCTGATGTCTATGGAGTGTGCTATAGGTCCTGTGTCTGACAATGTTTACCAACCTGGGGTGTGACTCCTACAGTATTGCGTACCATAGCCATGCCTGCACTGTGCCCAGGACTGGTGTGGTGGCCTGGGCTGCCCAACACCTTTATAGTTGCTCAATGCTGGCATAGGTGTGGGGAGTGTGTGTCTGTCTATCCAGTGTGTGGTGGCTTCCAACACCCTCCACAGCCCACACTGCTAGCACTGTTGCCAGTATTAGCCTGCCAATGTGCATAATGAGGAGCAAGGTACTGTGGGAATAGCCTGGATAGGGTGGCCTGGCCTTGCCGCATCTGCGCAGGGCATAGGGCAATAGCTCGGACATTGTAGTGCCCGGTACCACCTGCACAGACAGAGTGGCCACAGCATGTCCTGCTGGGAGGTCACTCTCACCCTGACTGAGCAGTGACCACGCCATGGCTAGGTTCCCCCATAGTGCTATACAGCATTTTTTTCATGTGATTTTTATGGGTGTCCTTTTGGGGCCCAATCACTGACTTATCTGCTTGGTGTGTATGCTGACATCCCCTTTCCGGGTACATCCATCTTCTCCAGGACCATGCACTATGGACTAGCTGGCGGACTGTCTGCAGCTAGTATGTGTCTTGCTGGAACACCTTGCAGGGTGCAGCGGCTGGAGGCTTGCTGCTGGAGAATGTCAGATAATGGTGGTGGGCAGCTGAGCATTTCCAGGCCTGCTGTCTGTCTGCTATTGCGTTATGGATGTGTGTCGCTCTGTCTGTTCCCCAGCAGGACGGCTGTTGCTGGTCCCCGCTTCCGCTGCCATTGCAGGGAGGTAGACTGTGGATCTATTGGTGGGTGATCCTGTTTCCCACCCTGAGTCCCAGAGGGTGGGTTGTGTGGTGGTACATAATCTGCCAATGGGGCCATGCACCCCCCCCTCCCCCTACAGCAGGTAACGATGGCACCAACACAGGATATGCACTAGGCTGGGTGCAACAGTGCCCATAGGGACTAGACATGACTGGGACATACAGCAGGACACAGATGTATCCTAGGTGTGTCTAACAGACCTACCTATCACACACTGATGGGGACCTGCAGCATGGTGTATTTCAGCTATGAAAGGTGCTGTGAACCTGGTGCTGGGCGCCCCACCTCAACCTCAGGGTGGGCACTGTACCCGCACACTGTGACTGTCTGTGGCTACTCTGTGGCAGTGCCACACACGGTCCGTTCCCCCTACAAGGCCAAGGTGCTGTGGGGGTGCATACCCGATCCTGTGCCCATCTCTCGACTTCTGATTTGCATGTGCAGTGCATCATGGGTACGGGTGGGTTACCCCTATCCTGGTAACCACAGCAGAATGTGGGTGTGGTGCCATGCAGTCCTCCTGTAACCAGCCAGTTGTTTGTTAGCAGCTCTAGCCCACTGGTTACTTCACTGCCTGTGAAGCCAGAGGTCATGGGTTCAAAACCCACAGTGGGGTTCATCAATAGGGCTGTCTTAGACATTGTCTATTTTTATTGCATATTAGTTCTGCCAGCAGGACCACCCTCAGGGTACTGTCCCCTTAGGGTGGCTCATAAGGTGCCCTATAGGGCGCTTTATACGGCGCCCTGTAAAGCGCCTTATAAGGTGCCTTATATGGTGTCCTATAGGGGACATTATAGGGTGCCTTGGCAGACAGCGTACTTTATAATGTGCCCTTTGGAGTGCCCTCTAGGGTGCCTTTTGTGGCACCTTAGGTTTCGCCACTGTGAGGGTGTGTTTGCTGGCAGCACTATTCAGGTACAACTAAACTTCCTCACAGCCCACTACTTAACCCTTTCCAGGCCAAGCCCAGTGCATTCATGATCCCAACTTCTGACTATATATTCCTATCAAATGGTGTATAATACATGACCATGCCAGAGGGAACGTCACTATTGAGACATATTGGATACAACGGGTACAATTTTCCTGACATGTGCAAACATTAACCCGGCTGCAGAATGTGGATTAAAATATTATAGTAGTCCTTCAAAGAGTTACACATGCCACCTCAACCAGCCTTTTTCATTAGGCACACTGGGGAATTGAACCCATGACCCTTGTACCATCAGTCTGTGTAGTAACCATTATGCTACAGCTCTGTTTCTGTATTCAGGTGTCTACGCGCTGTCTTAAGCTTGCGCGCAGTAGTGCGTGCGCTGTAGCGATCGTTGCTGCGCGGCACGTAATAACACGCGCAACTGCGCGTTATCGGTTACGATGTACCGCCCATGTCCTTTTTTGGCTTTCCTTCCACTAATGCAGCTCCTAATGCGAATCACACTAACGCACTTTAGTAAACATACCCCTTTGTCTTACTAATCTGTTATGTTTTTTTGATGGTGTGAATAAACAGGTAGACAAAGGTGAGTCAGTTGATATAGTGTATCTGGACTTTCAGAAAGCCTTTGACAAGGTCCCTCATCAGAGACTTTTGGCAAAACTCAAAAGTCATGGGATAGGAGGTGATGTACTATTGTGGATCAAGAATAGGTTAAAAGATAGAAAGCAGAGGGTAGGGCTAAATGGCCAATTTTCCCAATGGAGAAAGGTGAATAGTGGAGTACCCCAGGGATTTGTGCTGGGTCTGCTGATTTTTGACATATTCATAAATGACCAGGAAAAGGGAATAAGACGTGAGGTTATCGATTTTGCAGATGACACAAAACTATTTAAAGTTGTTAAAACCCAAGAGGATTGTAGAACATTGAAAGAGAACCTTGATAAATTGGAAGACTGGGCATCCAAATGGCATATGAAATTTAATGTGGACAAGTGCAAAGTTATGCACCTAGGAAGAACAACCCAAACTATGGTTACACAATGCAAGTTTCCACATTGGGAACCACCACCCAGGAAAAACATTTAGGCGTCATCGTGGATAACATGTTAAAACTCTCTGCCCAGTGTGCAGCGGCAGCCAAGAGAGCAAATACTGTAGAATGTTAGGTATCATAAGGAAAGGAATGGAAAATAAAACAAAGGATATTATAATGCCTCTATCATTCCATGGTGCGACCGCACCTTGAATATTGTGTGCAATTCTGTTCACTGTATCTTAAAAAGGATATAGTGCTATTAGAAAAGGTACAGAGAAGAGCCACCAAAATGGTAAAGGGGATAGAAGGATACTCCTATTAAGAGAGGCTAAAAAGGTTAGATCTCTTCAACCTGGAAAAGAGACGGCTGAGGGGAGATATGATAGAGGTCTGTAAATGAATGGATGGAGTGGAACGGGTAAACGTAGATCGATTGTTTACATCATCAGAATATAAAAAGACTAGGGGACATGCAATGAAGCTACAGGGCTACCTATTTAAGACTAATACAAAACAATATTTTTTCACTCAACGTGTAATCAAACTCTGGAATTTGTTACCGGAGGATGTAGTAAAGTCTGTTAGTGTAGCTGGGTTTAAAAAAGGTTTGGACAAGTTCCTGTAGGAAAAGTCCATAAACCATTATTAAAAGGGACCTGGGATATCACTGCTTGACCCAATACAAGCATTGAGGAACCTGTGTCTTTTGGGGATACTGCTAGGTACTTATGACCTAGATTGGCCGCTGCTGGAAACAGGATACTGGGCTTGATGGACCTTGGTCTGACCCAGTATGGCATATCTTATGTTCTTATCTTAAAATTTAAACTAAGAGGGGAGAGAGAACTGCTTTTGCCTGGGAGCTGCTGCGGTTCTTCTTGCCACGGAGCAGCGTGGTTGGTTGGAGCTGGATGCCTGTGGAGACAGCTGCAGGCAGTGGGTAGCTGCCTTCTGCGTCAAGGACCCCCCCGAGACCTACAAAGCCCAGCGGGAGTTGAGCTTCGCTGGAGAGAGAACTGCTTTTGCCTGGGAGCTGCCTCGGTTCTTCTTGCTGTGGAGCAGAGTGGTCGGTTGGAGCTGGATGCCTGCGGATACAGCTGCAGGCAGTGGGTAGCCACTTTCTGCATCAAGGACCCCCCCCCCCCCGAGACCTACAAAGCCCATTAGAAGCTACACGCGGCCGCGTGTTCACGGCCTGCGGGGTCGCGTACTAAGGGGCGTGTCACAAGGGGTAAGACACGCTCCTTGTGTGCTCCTTTGATGCTCCTGAGGTGGTTCTCAGGATCGCTAGTTGTTTGTGTGTTTACTAATAGGGAAACGGAAGGCAAAGTCAGCTGCCAAGGTAACATCAGGAGAAGGAGGCAAGGTGACCGGCCCTATGGATAAACACATATCTTCCCTTCCACCTGCGTGCCAGTCTCCGGATGGGGCCCCTTTGAGCCCGGACATCCGGACACCACCTCCCTTCCCCCAACTTCCACACTCTTCTACGTTTCTGGAGTCTTCAATGCAAGTTACACCCTCGGTTCTATCCCCTGTGGATCCTGCCTCTTCTGAAGATTTGTTTGTTCCTCTTAATCGGGAAGTGACTCTTTTGGATATCTGGTCAGTGCTTCAAAAGATTGACACTCGTTTGACTACTACTGTTTCTTCTTTATGTAAATTTTCACACAATGTTGTAAATAAAGTTAAGGCTATTGATAATCAATTGACTGCTGCTGCTGGTTCTATAGCCCGGTTGGATTCTCAGCTCCAAACGAATAGGGATTCTAATGTTGTTTTAATTAAGGATATTTCTTCAGTTTCCTTTCATTTGGAACAGCTTGAGAATCAACAACGGGCTAGGAACCTGCGCTTTTTGAATTTTCCTTCAACTCATCTACTTTCTCCCGAAATATTACTGAAAAAGTATTTTTCTGAGATTTTACATTTAAAAGAATCTGTGGATATTCTACACGTTTATTCTTTTTTTCCTAGTATTAAGGATGTGCTGAAGCCAAAGGAGGATTCTCCCCCTTTGGATAACTCAGTAGCCCTTAATTTAACAGATTTCCTGCAAGATTCACTGGACGTCATCCCAAAGCGTTGTACTTTGGTTGTGACGTTTGGATCTGAATCTCTTAAACTGCGAATTATACGTGCTTATTTTAAATGTAAAGACGTTTTGTTTTGTGGTTATAAGCTTCAGGTTTTTCCAGATGTTGGCCGGGTGACTCAGGCTCGACGAAAACAGTTTCTTGAGCTTAGAGCCAGGGTTATACCCTGGGGACTTCTTTTTTCTTGAAGTTTCCCTGTTGATGTTTAGTAACTTTTGAGGGACAGGATTATGTGTATACTGATGTGATTCATCTGTGTCAGTTCCTTTCTGATAATGAGAATGTTGTAAAGCTGGGAGAAGCTTAGGTGGGTTAGTCTTTTTTTTTTTTTTGAGCTCCCTATCTTGGAGTTTATCTTTAAACTCCTTTTTTCCTACTATTTTCTTCCTTCCCTTTGGGGTGATGTGTGGGTTTTCTCTCTCTTGATGTGATTTGATTGATGTGAATTCTATCTTGTTCTTGAATACTTTTATAATTCTTGTTCTTGAATACTTGTTCTTGAATACTTTTATAATTCTTGTTAAAGGATTTCTTGTTTTTATCTATTCTTGTGTTCAGGAAAATCTAAATAAATAATAAAAAAAAAATTTAACTAAGAGCTCTCTGCTGTCTTTGAATTTTAACTAAATGTTCTCTGCTGGGTTTTAAATTTAAACTAAACGCTATCTGCTGATACTAGTTCCTGACTGAGTTAACAAAGCACTCATACACTGGATTCTAAAATACATAGATTTATCAATTTTAACCAAAGAATTCCCTTTTCCCCGAGATTTAGAAAGTTTCTCAGAAGTAAATAAAAGTGCAGTTTCTTTTCAGCAGAAGCAGTCCATTTTGGTAGTCCTTCAAGACTGAGAATCACAGAGCTCTGGTTGAACTATTTATGCTGCTGCTTCTAAGGTAAGCCATAACCATAACCATAAGCACCATTACACACTACCTGTATGTTCATGGATTGGTATGATTTGCAATTCCAGTAGGTTGCTTCCCTCATACACAGGGGATGCAGGGCCACATGTGTGTTGGCTATGACATTGTGCACTGCTGGAAATCCTGCTACCCAATGACAGTCCATTATGGTCTATTGGCATTGCTGGGCAGTGCTGGGAAAGCATACGTAGGATGCCATTCTGGGGAGGAATGCTGCGAATAACTACATGAGACACCATGACACAGTCAACTGACTAATGCTTGCTGTGGCACTAAGCACAGAATGGAAGCTGCCAGTCTCCAGAAATGCCAGGGCTGTAGTTATCTTTACAGTTACCAGTATGTGGTGACCTTTCTGCATGCTGGTACTGAGGTCTTGCTCAAGCTTCTGACACAGCTGTGCTATATGGTAGCTTTGTCAAAACAGAAATGCATCAGGCATTGTTTATCTGTGAGCCTCATGATCTGGCTTCTCAGCTGGTATATTCTCTGGTATGGGTACCCTCTAAGCACCCTTTTGCTCTCCCTCTGCAGCTCCTCATCAGTGGCTTCTGCAAATCACCAGTTCACACTCTGCATGTCTGCTTCCTCCATTATACCTGCAAGGACCCACCACTGCATGCCTCTTTCACCCACCTCTGTGCTACCAACAGCAACACACACTTTCTGTGTATTGTGTGCAATGAAGACAAGGACGGATATGGATACACACACAGGGATGCATAGCAGACACTCACACACTCTCCTCCACTCCACCTCTCCTACAAACACAGACCAACGCCCACTACCATTTGGCACTCACTTGCACTGATGGCTTCTCCTTGTGGAGACACTGGGGTCCTAGTTTGGCAGCGGGGGGATGGGGCGGGGCAGATGCCTGTGGAGGAGTAGAGGGTGAGGGGCTGAAGGGTGCCTATTGAAGCTGGGTGAACAAGGGAAACGTATGAGGTGCAGGTTGGTGACAGAGGGGTTCACTGGGCATGGCACGCAGCAGAGAGCACCAATATGCAGTTTCCTCTCTCTCTCTCTCTCTCTCTTTCCTTCACACTCTCCTTTGCTCTCTCCTTCGCTCTCCTCATAGCACAATAATATCTGTTTGTGCCTTTCAGCAGGTCCAGGCCAGGACATCTGGCTGCCATGCAAGGCACATCTGGTCCACTATGGAGGTCATTCAGAAATGCAAATAAGCTGCCTGTATGTGTAGGATAGATATTTTTCTCATGAAAATGTCTAGAACCATATTCTGAAACCATGCGGCCCTGCACGTACATGACACTAAAATAGGGATCTCGGGATGTGGGCAGGAGAGGGCAGAATGCATTGTGACAAGCCACAGAGACCTATAAAACATATTCAGGGAAGGCCTGTGTTTGTCCTGAGTGTATCCCACATTAAACCAGCGGTAAGGTGGAATAAGGCCGGGACTTAGAAGATTTTCTGCTCTGATCTCCAATGCATCCCACAGAGATGAATGGCCGTGACAAGTCTATATTGAACTTGTGTGTCTGCTATCTGGGACAGCGCAAGATGCAGTTGTAAAGATTAGAATTCACAGGTGAGGGACATTTGTCAAGTTAAGAAACAATAAAAAACCACACCTACAGAAAAATGCAGCATTGCAATAGCTTTTATTCTGGCTATGCTGTTTGTGCTAAAGGGGCTATTTTGGACTTCCCTAACAATGACTATGATCAGACAAATGGGAATGTAGATGTAGGGATGGTATATGAGTTAGTATGGAGTAGAATCACGTTTGACTGACAAATGCAGATCAGATGTGTTGTCCTGAGATGCCATGCTATTATGTATTATCAGCACTTGCATGGTTTTGGCAGAGCTATGTTATTTCTGATCACAAGCAAGAGTGTGTGTATGTGTGTGTACTGTGTGGGCTGCAGGCATGTTGATCCACAACTCTGGGAGGCCATGTATGCCTGGCCAGTACCTGGACCATAAGGCTGACCACAGCACCACCAGGTGCTGGTGAAAATGAGCAGTACGTTTTGTAAAGCTATTCTGCATCAAAATAGCGGGGCATGTCCCTGTCAATGGTGGGGGACCCTTGGAGTAGGGGCATGCTACAGTGCAAACAGCACTAATACATATCCACATGTACCATCAGAGGTCTCTAACATTGTACACATTTGTCTGGGCAGATGATGGTGCTTTTGGGCATGCATTGCTGATTGCACTGTTGCATGTTCTCATCCTGATGGTTTTCTATCATTGACAGGGATATGTTTTGACATGTAACTCTGGAGACCCATTTCAGGGTTATATGTGCTGGGTCTGCTGCTTTTTGACATATTCATAAATGACCTGGAAAGTGGAATAACGAGTGAGGTTATCAAATTTGCAGATGACACAAAACTATTTAAAGTTGTTAAAACCCAAGAGGATTGTGGAAAATTGCAAGAGGATCTTGATAAATTGGAAGACTGGGCATCAAAATGGCAGATGAAATTTAGGGGGATGTTTACTAAACATTCTTATCGTGCGGGGCCGCGGTAGTGTGCCTGTGCCATATAAGGAGTGGGCGGATCAGGCTGAAAAAGAAAACAACCCGACCGTACGTGTGCGCATCGCGCTAATTTGCGGGGCCCACATTAGCGCGTGGGAAGGCTAAGCGGGGCGCTGCTGAGCACATATCAGAACAGAGCTGTAGCACAACGGTGAACACACTAATCAATGGTGCAGGGGCCACAGGTTCAATCCCCCATTGTGCGCAACAAAAAGGCCGGCTGAGACAACACCTTGAATGTGTAAAAGTGGTTCAGGAGGCAAAGTACTTTTGTACGGCATAAGGCGGCACACTGTTCGTTTTGTACGGCATAAGGCAGCGCACTGTTCGTTTTGTACGGCATAAGGTGGCGCACTGTAGTATCTGGGCGGCACAAGGCGGCGCACTGTTCATTTTGGGCGGCACAAGGCGGCGCACTAATTGTGGGCAGCAGGAGGTGGCACGCTGATGGGCATAAGGTGGCGCGCTGATGCCAAAGCAAAGGAACACAGCCACAGCACAATGGTTAAGACACTGACCAATGGTGCAGGGACCAGGGGTTCGATCCCTCACAAAGGCCAGTGAAAAAGGCTAGCTGAGGCAGTATGTTATATGTTGTGGAGTGCTGTAGGAGGCTTTTTAATTTTAGTTTGTGATAACTACTAGCAAACGCACTCTCACAGCATATTAATATAAGGCGGCCCATAAGGCACATGTTACAGTGCACCGTCCGCCAAGGCACCCTAGAATGTCCCCTATAGGGCAGCATGTATGTTGCGACACAGGATAATGTATAGTGCACCCTATATGGCTGGCAACCGTAACGTGCCCTATAGGGCGCCCCATAAAGCACCCTCAGAGGCACCTTATGGGTACAGTACGCTGAGGGTGGTATTGCTGGCAGCAACATATGTACAGTAAATTAAAATAAATCTGTGGACACCCCTATCACATAACCCCACTGTGGGTTTGAAACCCATGATATCTGGCTGCACAGGCAGTGACACAACCATTGGGCTACAGCTCTATAGCTGTAAGCAGCCCCTGGCTGGCTGCAGATAGCCTGTACGTCACCTCACTGACAGTCTGCTGTTGTGAACCACCTGTACCCATGATGCACTGCACATGCAAATCAGCTGTCCACGATTGAACACAGGATGGGAAATGCACCCCTAAAGCTCCCCGGCCTGGTAGGGGGAAGTGTCCGTGTGCACCCACACAGCACCTCGGCCTGGTAGGGTGTCCTGAGTGGGTGGACAAACGGCAAAGAGTAGCTAAACACCATCACATTGTGCAGTTACTGTGCTCACCCTGAGTGTGAGATGTTGCGCCCAGGACCAGGTCCACAACACCAGCCATGGCTGAATGCGGCCATGACAGAGCTCCAAAGCAGCAATAACCTGTGGAATAGGTAGGTGCTGCATAAACATTTTGGAGATCACTGTCTGGCTCAGTTAGTGGGGACCCCCACCCCATGGACCCCCAGGTGGATAAAACAGGGCTTCCCCTCAACAGATCCCCACCCCAATGGCAGTAGAGTGGACCATCAACCCCAGTCCTGCTAGGGAACAGACACCCTACAGGGCAGTCCAAGCAGCTCCACACACATCCATAACACAATATCAGACAGACATTAGGCCTGGACATTCAAAGATGCACCCCACCACTATCTGATATTCACCTGCAGCAAGCCATCAGCCACTGCACCCTGCAAGGCACTCCATCACAACACATATCAGCTGTGAACAGTCTGCTGGCTGGTCCTGATGGACATCCATGCACCCACAACTGGGGTGGCAGCACACACAGACAGATAAGTCCATGAAGAGGCCCCCACAGGACACCCATACATATCACATGGGAGAATCACAATATAGCACTATGGGGGTGCCTAGCCATGCTGCCGTCACTGCACACTTAGGGTGAGAGTGATCCCCCAGCAGCACATACAGAGGTCACCCTGTCTGTGTAGGTGGTGGCTGGGCACTACCATGCCCCTGCCAGTGCCCTATGCCCTGTGCAGCTGCATCCTGGTCAGCACTCTGTCTGAGATATACCCATGGTCCCTTGCTACTCATTATGCACATTGGCAGGCCAATACTGGCAACAGTGTTGGCAGTGTGGGCTGTGGAAGGGGCATGCAGCCAACACCCACTGTATAGACAGACACACAATTCCACACCTATGCATCATGGTGCTACTATTGAGGAGGTAATTAGCCTTGCCCACCAAACCGGTGCTGGGCACGGCAAGGCATGGATATGCTACGCAGTACTGCTGGGGGTCACTCCCCAGGGTGGTAAACACCGTCAGAGGCAAGGGCTGGAGCACGCACCGCAAACACCAAACAGATTGTTCGGATGGGGTCAACTAGCAGTATGTGCGTAACGTATGGATATCTATCTGCCAGTACTCCTAGCAAGCGTCTCAGAGCTGTGTACCGTATACCTCAGGTGTAGGGTTCCATTGCTAGGGTATGCAGGTGCTAGTATTGGGAGATGCACGCAGGGTCCAATGTTCTGCCTCTCCAGGAGACATTGGCCAATGGGGCCAGTGGGTGTGGGTGTGGGTGTGTCTGCCCCTGTTGGCTGCTGCTTTACGGCTGAGATTCCCAACTCCAGTCCAGTTTTGCATCACACTGATCGGGTTTACCTGCTGTTCCTCATGAATATGCATGAGCTACATCTACATGCCATGGGGTTGGTGCATAGATATACAGCACAGGCATTTGTATGAGTGGCAGCATGGACCCTGACTGGTGTGTGGCCCACCAGGACTGCATTTGGGAGATTCTGCTCTAGGTACTGCCCCTGTACATGGTGTCTGTGCTCAGTGGGGTAAAAGATAGACGTAGTACCATTGCATATGTCCTCGCCACGAAAGGTTTGTCCTTACTATCACTGTGTAGCTGTGGGAAAAATATGTGGGAAGGATTGGTGGTAGCCCCAGCTGGGCTTTGAACCTGTGTCCTTCTATTCTTGTATGCACTGTCTGTGTGCACTGCACCACCTTGTAGCTACTGATTGGCTGGATTCCCTGGAACATCCATGCCTGTGGATCCGGCAGGGCCTGTGTGTTGCAGTGGACTGTGCCAGCCTGCACATGGCTTGGCCTCTGTCCTCTGTGGCTAGCTGCCACTGCCCCCTGCACCACATGTACTCGTGCGCCAACATGCTGGCATGAGCTTCTCTCAGAAAAGGCAGATGACCTGATTGCAATGTGGCAGTACGGGACAGCATTTGGGGGACTTGGCTGTAGGTATGCCCATTGTTGTGGTGTGTGTGCGGTGTTGGGTAACATATGGGTGTTTCCCCCCATGCTTATGTTCCCTGCAATACAGGGGTGTCTGCTCTATCTTTGTTTAGTGGTGGGTAAAATATATGGACTGGGCTGGCAAGTGCCCCAGCTGGGATTTGAACCTCTGGCCTTCTAGTCCTAGAGGTCATGGCTATGTCCTCTGCACCACACTATGGCCACAGAGACAGTGCAGCCCCTGGAGGTAGTAAACCTGGCAGGATGGAGTCACAAACCCTGCTGTATGCATATTTACTGTGGGCTCCTTCACCCTGTGTGGTGACAAACGTGCAAATAAAACCCGGGAATGACCACGGAACAAAGGGGGAAAACATATACCCAAGTTGGGCAACAGTGATATTAATGGGCAACCCTAGATAACACTCCCAGGACAGCTCCAGAAAAAGGGAAATGTTTTTTGGACGACTCTCCGCTCCGTACACCTTTCCATAAATCATTTCTTTTTATTGGAGCTTTCCTGGGTGTGTTATCTAGTTTTGCCCATCACTATAACTGTTCCCCAACTGAATTACTATTTTTCATATTTTTGTGGTGGTCATTTTCTATTTATAATTGCACTTTTGTGCTGTGCACATGTAGAACACTGCTCACGTTTTTCAGGTTTCCCCGGTTTTGCTGTACATTGCTGACGGAAATGGTTTCTCTTCCCTTTAAATGCATTCTAACGCGAGTGATTCACTCGCGCTATTTTTTGGGGGAAATTCAGCCCGGATAATGTGCGGGGCGCCTCTCCCCTCCCCTTCCCCGCCCATTAACCCCTTCTGTCCGCCCCTCCGGGGCCTTCCTCCGCCCTCCGTTAGCCTTTCCACGCCTCTATCGGACATTTGCGGGCACGTACTTGTGCGGCACACCCGTTACTGTGACGCGCAAGTGTGCGGGGCTTCATCGCACGTTTGCGGGGCGTTTAAGCGCTCTTAAGTACCGCTTTTAGTGCGCTATTTTGCGGCGCGCTAATTAGCGGTTTTTAGTAAACATGCCCCTTAATGTGGACAAGTGCTAGGTTATGCACCTAGGGAAGAACAACCCAAACTATGGTTACACGATGCAAGGTTCCACATTAGGAACTACCACCCAGGAAAAAGATTTAGGCGTCATTGTGGATACCTTGTTAAAACCCTCGGCCCAGTGTGCAGCAGCGGCCAAGAGAGCAAATAGAATGCTAGGTATGATAAGGAAAGGAATGGAAAATAAAACAAAAGATATTATAATGCCTCTATATCGTTCCATGGTGAGACTGCACCTTGAATATTGTGTGCAAATCTGGTCGCCGTATCTTAAAAAGGATATAGCGATTTTAGAAAAGGTTCAGAGAAAAGCCACCAAAATGGTAAAGGGGATGGAAGGTTACTTCTATGAAGAAAGGCTAAAAAGGTTAGGGCTCTTTAACATGGAAAAGAGACGGCTGAGGGGAGATATGATAGAAGTCTATAAATTAATGAACGGAGTGGAACGGGTAAACGTAGATCGATTGTTTACCTTATCAGAATATAGAAAGACTAGGGGACATGCAATGAAGCTACAGGGTAAACTATTTAAGACTAATAAAAGAAAATATTTTTTCACTCAACGTGTTATCAAACTCTGGAATTTGTTACCGGAGGATCTAGTAAAGGCTCTTAGTGTAGGTGGGTTTAAAAAAGGTTTGGACAAGTTCCTGGAGGAAAGGTCCATAAACCATTATTAAGAAGGGACCCAGGATATCAATGCTTGAACCAATACACGCATTGTGGAACCTGTGTCCCTTGGGGAAACTGCTAGGTACATATGACCTAGATTGGCCACTGTTGGAAACAGAATACTGGGCTTGATGGACCTTGGTCTGACCCAGTATGGCATATCTTATGTTCTTATGTTCTTAGCATTGCAAATACTGTTTACAGTGATGACCACTGCAACTATAACTAAGGTGTTCATTACATAGTAACATAGTATATGATGGCAGATAAAGACCGGTATGGTCTATCTAGTCTTCCCTCTAAGGTGGCTAGTGTGGTTGTAACTGCAGCTCCGTGCTGTTCAGCCCCCACTATGCCTATGTTTAGGGTTGTACCTGCTGCTCTGTGCAGGTCAGCCCCCTCTATTAAATGATATTAAAATTTGTTTTTATGTCATGCTCTTGCTATAAAGAGAGGCACTGTGTCTGTCCCATTTCATTTTGAATTTGGTCACTGCCAAGTATGTGTTGTTGTAGGGTCTGTCAGGGCCAACATCTCATTTTCCATTTTGCTTTTACGCTAGTTTAGGTGCACTTAGATAACCTTGTTGTGTTATGGACATGCAACAGACTAGTATATATAGTCTTGATTGCATCTGCTTAGGAGCTGTACGTTTTTCATGCGGAGTCGGGGCCGCATGGAGACGGGAATCATCAGAAATGTCTATCTTTTCAGAATATGGTGGGCATAGGAACATACAGGCCATTTTCTGTACTTACCCATGTCCCATTATTCCACGAGGGCTCATGTTTCCCCAGATGTGTTGTTCATGCTGCGCCGGAAACACATATCTCTCAATTCCGGAAATGCAGGTGCGTCTATACCCACAGTTTTGGAATAGGGTCTATAATCTGCCTGGTTTCAATTTAGACATTTCTGCTGGTCAGACATGGGTGTTCTAGAATCACGATTCATGTGACATACACCTTGAGCCTTTGCATCCTGGCTCCATCTTGGCCACACCCTGGAACACCCTCAGACACACTCATTTTTGGACACCAGAATTTGAATGTGCCGGCCATGGGCACATCCGAATTTGCCCAGTTCTGAAATTGCATTTTCAATGTCCCATCTGGAGACATGTCCATCTTGCTCTTTTTGGACATCCAAACCATGTCCATCATTTGCAAAATAACCCCCAATGAAAATAGCTGGAATCAAAATGTTGTAACTTAATTTTTTGAATGTATTAATTAGCTAAATAAATTATTGAATAGCTTTAAACTGAGTGCATTTGCAATTTAAATGAACAAATTAAAAGGTCAGTGTTTAAAAAGTACTTATAATACTATTGTACAATAAGAAAATAAAAGACAATTTGTAATAACTACAGGTGTTCCTTAAATTTGTTTTTCCATCAAAATTCTACAGCATTGTCAGGAACTTCAAATTATCAGATAAGTAATTATTACTAAATAACATATCTCAGATCAATTACTTGTTCATCTTAAATCGTAGATTCTTTTCTCAAAATTCTGTTGTTTTGTTGCAGGATGCACAAAATGACAATACTCAAGTAATACTCATTTTTCATTATGTTAACTTTAAAGTTTCTTTAAGCATTTTATTTGAAAATCTTACTGCTAGGGAATTAATTTACTCTTCTTCTGCAGGTATCTTGGCTCTTCAAAACTGAGCAGGTAAGTTTCTTTCTAATTAAAGGTCAATTTTTAATTTATTTTTATTTTATTTTATTCAGCTGTGTTTATATACTGCCTTTCACCGGGTCAAGGTGGTTTACATAGAGCTGAGAAGTAACTTAGATTGAACATTCATGTCAACTATTTACAGCATGCAATCAGAGAGTAATTTGATATTAACTATATATAGGATTTCTATATACAATAGTTATTGACTGGCTGGTGTGTATTGTTCTAGTGTTAGGGGGTTATTCATTGTATTGGAAGTGTTCCGTGAAGAGATGTGTCTTTAATTTTTTCAGGAAGGTCTTGAGGTCCGTGATGTTTCTGAGTTAATCTAGCAGGTTGTTCCATATGGAGGGAGCATGTAGTTGGAAGGTTCTTTTATATGCCTGTTTTGCTTTTGCTTTCATGTGGGGGATTCTGAGAGTGTTCTCTGTTGAGGTCTTTCTGGCTCTGTTAGGTTGTAAGGGCTGTATGAGCATTTGTAGGTGTGTGTGGTGGGGGGGGGGTCTGAGTGAATTATTTTATGAGTTAGCATGATGGTCTTGTTTGTTATGCGGCTTTGCAGGGGGAGCCAGTGAAGCTGTTTGAGTATTGGCATGATGTATTCTATTCTGGTTGCTGCTAATAGGATTTTTGCTGCTGAATGGAAGGCTATCTGCAGAAGTAATAGTGTGGAAAATGGAAGTCCATGTAGGATGGTGTTGCAGTAGTCAAGTAGGGCATTATTTATTTTATTTTATTTATTTTAAAGTATTTTTATACCGTCTTATCTTATAATCAAAGTGGTTTACATGGAGCTCAACATTTTACAGAGAACTCATAGTAACATTCAGGTAAGGGTAGCATGCAGGAGGTGCCCAGAGGCAGAACCTATGTACATAGCAACATGAACGGGGTTATCTGTGGACTGGGCATGAGAATATGAGGGAAGGACTAGTTATTTTCTTTGAAGTGGTCAGTGAAGAGAAAGGTCTTGGATGCTTGGAAAATTGTACAGAAGTCATCTGGTTCGAGGAGTGGTTGGAGGCATTGGAGTGATTTCTTTTTGTAGTAGATTATTTTGGTGGTCTTTCTTATGTGTGGTTTGAAGGTTAGGTGTTGGTCAATGGTGACTCCCAAGTATGACTTCCCAATGGTGACTCCCAATGGTGACTTCAGTTTTCATTTTGATTGTAATGTTGTTCAGTGTTATCATTAGGAGAGGGATGAATGTTGTGTCTCTTATTGTGTATAGTGCCTCTGTCTTGTTGTAGTTTATGCTGTTATGTCTGTTTGTTGTGTGTCGATTGGTCCATAAATCATAATACCATCGGCGTAAATGTATAGATTTAGATTATACTTTCTTATGGTTTTGCAGAGTGGTCGGAGGCATTGGTTGAATAGTATGGCAGAGTGTGGATTCTTGTGGCACACTTTGGGTTTTTTTGTATGGTGGTGAGGAGTTGTTTCCAATCCTTATTGTCTGATATCTGTTAGTGAGGTAGGATGTGAATCACTTGTGAATGGTTTCTCGTATTGTGTATATATGGAGGTGTTGTAGAAGTGTTTGGTGGTTCACGGTGTCAAAAGCTGATGAGATATCGAGGAAGATTAATAGGTAGCCTTGGCTGATCTGCTGCATTCCTTGTTGGGGTGTATTTACTAATGTGGTTAGTAAAGTTTCCACTCCATGCTGTTGTCGAAAGCTGTGTTGCTGGGGTCTAGGAGGCTGTGTCTTTAAATGCGTTCTTGGAGTTGATACTGAACTGTTTTCTCTATTTCAGTATGGTACTTTCATCAGTTGGAGATATTGTGTTAGGTCTCTGTCATGTTTTGTTTTTCTCCATTTTTTTTTTCATGTCTGTGTAGCTGGCTTTTTAGGAGTCAGAGGGTTGGGGTGTACCAGTCGGTTTTGGGTTGTTGTTTATGTGTCTTTGTTGCTTTGGTGTTCGGGACTCTGGGAGTGGTTGCTGCTAGACTGATGGCATGGCTCCAGTTTTCTATCAGTGCTTCTGGGTCATTTGAGTCCGTCATCATTTGTTTGATAGTTTCCTTGATAAAGCTCACTTTGTCGAATGATTTAAATCTTCTACAGGTTGATTGCTGCTGATTGTGATTCTTCTTGGTGAGGCCTTCTGGGAGTGAGAATTTATGAGCTTATGGTCTGATCATGGTACTGGGTGAATTTGTATGGAGTGTGGGATGTTTTGTTGGGTGTTGTGGCTGTTGAAGAATATTAAGTCCAATATTAAGTTGTTTTGTATGTGTTGATGCGTTGAGTTAGGTCCATCGCCGTCAGGGCTTGAAGGAAGGACTGTGCATGGTTTTGTTGTAGGGAGGGGAGGTTGAAGCCTCCTAGCAGCATTAAATATTTTCCAGTTCTTTATGTTGTTATGATTGTATCTAGTATTGCTGAGTATTGTTGGTGTGTGAAGTTAGTGTTCCTTATATGAGGCAGATTGTGGTTGTTTTGTTGGAGACTGTGATGAAGTCGGAATAGTTGATGCTGTTGTTTGCCTGGATTCTGAGATTGATGCTTTTTTTCACTATTATCATCACTCCACCTTCTCATTGTTAGTTTCTGGGACAGTGGTATATGTTGCATGCATTTGGTGTGAATCGATTCAGCAGTACATTGTCTGTTTCTGTGATCGATGTCTCCGTGATAAAGAGTATGTTCAGATTTTTTGATTCCATGAGGTCTCTGATGACTTGGATTTTGTTCCATATGAATCTGGTGTTTATTAGGGCACACTGTAGGTGGAGTGTGGGTGTGGTGTAGAGTGATATTGTGGTAGCATGTGGTGTTGAGTTTTTTATTTATATTTGATGTCTGGTGGATCGATGGTTGTTGTGTGGGAGGTGAGCGTTTGCTAGGTTTGGTAGTGTATGCCATATTAAAGGTGTTGTTTTGTTTGCCTGTAATTGGAAACATTATGGAAAAATTAATAAAATATTTCAATTATAAAGGTGTTGTGTGTGATGTGGGCTGTGTAGAGTAGTAGGAGAGCTAGCAGTATGTAGATTAGAGGATAAGCGGTGAGCATTTTGTTTTACCTTCCTTGTTGCAGCTCTGTTGGTTTTTAATGCCTTGGGCTGTCCTTTGTTGGAGGAGTCAGTGGATTCTAGGGCTTAAATAGTTTAGCTGTGATGGGTTGATGTCATTGTTTTGGTCACATCTACAGTCCCTGCCTAAGGGCCATGCAAAAGGGCCCTCTGGTGAGGCCCTCAGGCACAGGCCCGCTAGGCATGGTGCACCCGATGGTACTTTCAGTTTGAATTGTGTCCATAGGCACCTGATTGGTTTTGTTCAGTGGAACAGGGAGGAGTCTTGCTTCCCATTCCCCTGCCCGATGACGATCATGTGAGTTTAGGATGGCTTGATGGTCCTGGCGATGATGTTTACTGCGCCCGATGGCACTTTCAATTTGAATTGTGTCCGGAGGCCCCTGATTGGCTTTGTTCAGCGAAGCGGGAAGGAGTCTTGCTTCTCATTACCCTGCTCAATGCAATCGGGGGCGCTTAAGGTGGTTTGATGGTCTTGGCGGTGCTATTTGCCTGAGCCCAATGGTGATTTCAATTTGAATTGTGTCTGGAAGCCCCTGATTGACTTTATTCAGTGGAGTGGGGAGGAGTCTTGCTTCCCATTCCCCTGCTTAATGCCGATCGAGGGAGCTTAAGGTGGCTTGATGGTCTCAGCTGTGGTGTTTTGGTGATTATGATAGATAGCTTCAAGCTGAACATTAATATCATTTCAGATTGACTGTATCATATAGGACTCTATATAAAACAAAACAAACAAATACGTCAGGAATGATTTCAACTTAACTTGATCAATCACAAAGGGCAACAAGCCAAACCCAATGATCCAAATCCTGACACCCGGCTCAAACAATACGCTCACTAAGTGGGTGAAGGAACAAGAAACACTCCCATTCAAAATTATTTTTTGTTTTTTGTCGGACTATATAATACCTCTTCCGGGATCATTGAAACCAGACCCCCAGACCTTGGTAAATATTAGCCCATTTTAATCAAACCAGCAGTAAAAATAAATTTAAACTTAACCTCCCAGGGCAACTTCTTCAACGTGAGAGACACACATGACACAGTCCTGCATTTTGGGCACCAAATTTAATTTGCCATGCTTCAGGTCAACATTGTCATCACCAGTCGAAAGCCATCACCTAAGTAATGAATGAAAAAACATTTGTGGGAGAACACTTTTAAAACACGGCGTCTGACGTCATCCAGTCTTCAGAGCCAATCGTAAAAAAATAGGAGTCCATAATATCCCCCAAATTGACCAAAAAAGGCTATGCCAATCCAGTTCCAGGTTGAGACCGTGCGGGGCCACTGTATTCAGGCGAAAAATCCAGCGCTGCTCAATATATTGTAACTTTTGTATCCTGTCGCCCCCATACGGGTTCAAAGGGATCCAATTGATCGCTCTCCAATGTAGCTCCTCAAACATGTGTCCACAAGTAAGCATATGTTGCACTAGTGGGGCTGAGACCGTACGGGTACGGAACCGAGATGCATGTTCAGACAATCGGACCCATAACGGACAAATAGTCCGGCCTACATAGACCAACCCGCAAGGGCAACTGATTAAATACACCACATACGAAGAGTCACAAGTGGTGGAATGCCGAAATAGCCATGATCGTTGTGTACGGGGATCAGTCCAAGTAGTGCCCAACCTGGAACCGGATTAGCATAGCTTTTTTTTTATCAATTTGGGGGATATTATGGACTCCTCCTATTTTTTTCATGATTGGGTCTGAAGACTGGAAGACATCAGACGCCATGTTTTAAAAATGTTCTCCCACAAATGGTTTTTCATTCATTACTTAGGTGACAGCTTTCGATTGGTGATGACAATGTTGACCTGAAGCAGGGTGAATTAAATTTGTTGCCCGAAACGCAGGACTGTGTCATGTGTGTCTCTCACCTTGAAGAAGTTGCCGTGAGCAGTTAATTTTAAATTTATTTTTACTGCTGGTTTGATTAAAATGGACTAATATTTACCAAGGTCTGGGGGTCTGGTTTCAATGATCCCGGATGAGGTATTATATAGTCCGACAAAAAACAAAAAATAATTTTGAATGGAAGTGTTTCTTGTTCCTTCACCCACTTAGTGAGTGTTCAACTTAACTTCAGCAGACAGGAGAACAGCCTCTTGCTGATCTGCTATACTCCAGCTGCTTCAGGGGCATTCAAACTTTGTATACCAGCGCATATCCATATCTACACTCAGGACAGAACCTTCTTCACTGTACAGCATTTGTTTTGTGTGAGGACTGTAGTGAAGAAGGTTCTGTCCTGAGTGTAGATGTGGATATGCGCTGGTATACAAAGTTTGAATCCCCCTGAAGTAGCTGGTGTATAGAAGATCAGCAGGAGGCTGTTCCCCTGTCTGTTCAAGTTAAGTTGAAAGCATTTCTGACTTATTTGATTGTCACTTGAAAAGTATGGAATTAAAGTAGGAGTAGGAATGGTCATTGATGTACCAGGGCAGCGGCATACAGAGGTTTTTCTGAAGGCCGGTTTTCTGAAAGAAGCCCATTGGTTCTGAGACCTTCCTTTCTCCATGTACGTTTTTTGTGGATTCTAAGCACTTTTCCCAGTGTTTTTTTTTAAAAAGAGTGTTTTTTCTATGATTTTGACTTTTTCACTAAGTGACCTCTGTCTGATGACTGTAGCATGTAGGAAACTGGAGAAACATGAAATTAAATTTTGACTGAATTTAGAATGTTTAATTGCACAATGATGCTCACATATTGCACTAGTTCACCTGCGCTAAAACTGTTTGCTCCTGATTTTCATTTGTACTCAGAATCTGATGCTTCTAGTCTCAGTGTCCACCTTTCACCATGTTTGTCGCTGACTGCAATAAGATTAGCAGGGAAGAAGTACAAGAGTGAATGCAGAAAATGAATCTTCAGGCAACATGTTACACTTCATAGTTTTGTATGCTTGAAGCATGTTTTTTTTCAACCAGTTGGACTAGTTTGGTGCCCTGTAATTGCCAAGAAAATTCTTAACAACATCCCTGAATGACTTCCATGCGATTTTCTCAGACCCCACTAGCAGATCTTTTTACCGCTTGTTATTGATGATGTGTCTGATATCTGGGCTCACAAAAATGCCTTCCTTGTTCTTGGCATCAGTTATTCTTGGAACATCTGTGTCAAATATCAAAATCCTTTACCCACCTTGTTCATCGTTTTCACGAAGATTTTCATTAGTCTGAGTTCTATATGAAGAGGAGACAAAAATATCTTACTTGTGACGATAAGTGGTTCATGTGCTACATTTTTCTGTCCTGGAACCAGATTTTTATGAAGCGGCCAGTTCTTTTTAATGTAATGAGACTCTAGTAAGGGAGTCCCATTCGCAAATGAAGCAACAGTACTTGGTATACCCGAGCTGCATTCCTAGTAGCAGTGCCACTACTTTGAGATCATCATAGATGTTCCAGTTCTAATTATAATGTATGTGTTTCAACAACAGTTCTACTGTATGTTTTTATAGGTTTCCTTAATGTGCGCTGCATAGACAATGGGCCCGATTCTATTCAAGACGTAGCTCTCCTTTGTAAGACTGGGCTGACCCAGACGTACAAAGGAGATCACAATTCTGAACCTGCGGGGCACATCCAGCCTCATGGGATCAGAATCGCGAACAGCACTATACATGCAGGCCAGGACTGTGATTCATTCCTGGCCTGCACGTACAGTGTAGCCCGGCTAACTCAGCCAGGGCGTTTAAATGGAGCCGAGAGCCATGGTGTCCCATTGCCAGGGCACTGCAGTTCCATTTAAAAGCCACGATGCCGGCCGCTGCCCCAAAAAGTTAATTCCCCACAGCCTGACCCCCAATCCAGCCTCCTAAGGCCAGGGTCGGGCTGCGGGGGATTAACGTTGTCACCGCCAGCCCCTTCCACGCCCTGAATTGAAATTAAAAAAATGTCCAGTGAGGTTATTCCCCAAGGGTGGAATAACCTCCCCGGCCAATTCTCTGGCCCTGGACATACTGGGATGATATTAGAATCGGCCCTGTGCATCCAGGACCGACAACCGCCCATTTCCCACCCACTCTCTACCCCCAGGCCACCTCTTCCCCGCCCCCAACTAACTTCCATGCACAACTGGCAAGGAAGTTATTCAGGGGCCTACAGCCACACAAATAGTGAGGATGGACATCCCATTGGGATGTCTATCCCCACTATTCATGGTTCAGAATAACCCCCAATAGGTATTGAAGGGTGGGCATTGCCATTGAGTAACAAGACAGCTTTCAGGCTTAACAGTGATAAATCAATGAAAAGGTGCCATTGTTGTGGGTCATTCTCACAACCCAGTCATGAACAACCCATCAATGTCAGTGTAGAAACAGAGTTTGTTAACCTGCACAAAGAAATTGTTCATATCTTCTTGGTGGGCCTGAAAGACAGAAATTTTCATACCTAGCGACAACAAACCCCATCCTTGCAAACTTGAATCAAGTAGTTCAGCTTTTGTTTTTGACAAACTTGTCTCTCACCAAGTCATTCAATTCTGACTGTGTTATCAGATGAGACACATCAGACATAAATGGTTCAAAATCTGGATCCATGTCATTTTCCATGTAGCCCGTGTATTGTGGCATCTTTGCCTCATCTAGGCTCCATGTCTCTGATGGCTTTGGTACTGGTATTCTGTTGTCATGTTGCACTGGACTCATGGCTGAAGGCAGAATAGGATATTCAATAGATTTCTAATTTTTAGTAGAGAAGCCGGATACATTAGTGAGACAGAAGTAACAGTCTGTCATGTGATCCTTCTGTTCTCGCCATATCATTGGGACTACAAATGACATTGACTTCCGAGTACTTCTGAGCCAAGCTCTGAGATGGACAGCAGATGTTGCACAGCGAATATGAGGAGCTTACTATTTGTCTTGATCACCAACTTTATAACTGAAGTAGAGCTCATACACCTTTTTAATAAGTACAGTCATTCTGCATCTTTGAGGTTTAAGCGTACACTCACTACAAATGTAACAAATGTATCGCAGCTGTTGTGACATTGATGAGTCATTTCTGCAGTAATAAATCATCATTTAGACAAGAAGCTTGCATGTAAATTCTATCGTTAAGTACACAAACTGATATCAATGTCATGCATAGCATCTGTATATGAAAGCTGCTTTTATAGCCTGTACTGCAAGCATCCATCCTGACTAAGCATGCTCATGCATTCCTGAGCAATAGCATTTCTACTGCACATTGTGAGCCTGCACTGATTGCATGCCAAGGCATGCCTGGACTAAACAAAACAGCTTACTTTCTAGGCAACATATGAGTAGGCTTAAAATATGAGAGGAAATCACAAAAATGGGCGATTGCAAAAAAAAAAAAAAAAAGGCACAAGATAGGAAAATCTCAAGGTGATTTTCGTGATCAGCATCCCAAAATCCATAAGATACACCCAAAAGTGTTCAGGAAGCAAAATGTTTTTGTCTAGTATAAGGAAATGTTGACTAATTCCTCCTTTTCTCTCAATCACATTTCAGACATGCTTTCCTCAACTTGCACTCCCTGGACAGTAGCATTCACTTTCCAGTCAAACTCACAATCACTAGAGAGCTTCAAACTTCAGACATTCATTTCTGCAGCAGAAATTATAGGATATAATCCTGAATCAAGTCTGTGGTTTCTTTTTCAGGTGCTCACAGAAGAACTTAACTGTGACAAAATTGTACAGCATAGCTGGCACAGCTCACAGAACCAAATGTCATCTTGCAGCAAAACCGTTTTTTTTTAAATCAGCCAAACTTTCACTTAAACTCTTCATAGGAACAGAAAAATCTGTTTTCTTTAAGGATTCATAGATTTATTTCCCTTTTCTCCTTATGCTTTCAGACAAGCAGTCACTCAATCCAGAAACTTTAAAATTCTAACAGCTTTCAAGTTTGACTTTTCAATTTCTTTTTGAGGTTCAGGAAATAATTCCAGGGTTTTTTTTAAACCAAATCTTGACATTAAATTTCCTTAAAGAAGAGATAAAATACTTTACAGAGTTTTTGATATAAATCTCTCCTTCATAAACAATCTTCAGCTCTGCCACACTCTTCTCAGAGAACTTGATTGTTTTGTTTCATCAGACTTTATTTAATTAGAATCATAGGGGTATGTTTACTAAACCCTCTTAACGTGCGCGCCGCGTTAGTGTGCAGGATGCCATATAAGGAGTGGGAGTTTCAGTTTAAAGTAACAAAACGGGATTAGCACGCGCGCTCTTGTGCGCCACGCACTCTTGTGCGCCATGCACATTAGCTCACGAGTAACGCGCGCGGGAAGCATAAGCAGGCGCGCTTATGTGCAAACAGAGGAACAGGGCTGCAGTACAATGGTGAAGACACTAACAAATGGTGCAGGGGTCATGGGTTCATTCCCCCATTGTACCCAATGAATAAGGCTGGCTGAGGCACTACCATTTATGTGTAATATTGAATTATGAGGCATTTTAATTTTATTTTAATTACTGCTGCTAGAAAACGCACTCTCAAAGCGCTGTAACATAAGGTGCTGCACAAGGCACCCCATAAGGTACCCCAGAGGGAACATTTTAAAGTGCACTGTCCGCCACGGCACCCTACAATGTTGCATAAAGGGTGGCCTATAGGGCGCCATATAGGGTGCCCTATGAGGCACGGCAAGGTCATAGCACTGTTTATGATGGCAGCACTGTGCATTGTAATGCATGAAAATGTTCAGTAGGTGCGTTGATATACAAAGAGAAACAGCAGTGTAGCACAATGGTTAAGACACTGACTGATGGTGCAGGGGTTATGGGTTCAATCCCCCACTGTGCCCAATGAATAAGGCTGGCTGAGGCACTACCTGTTATGTGCAATATTGCATTATGAGGAAATTTAATATTGTTTTAATTAGTGCTGCTAGCAAACACACTCTCAAAGTGCTGTAACATAAGGTGCCGCATCAACCGCCCCATAAGGCACTCCAGAGGGCATACTATAAAGTGCACTATCCGCCCAGGCACCCTATAATGTTCCTTATAGTGCGCTTTATAGCGTGCCGTATGAGGCCCCGCAAGGTCATAGCACTGTTTTTGATGGCAGCACTGTGCATTTTAACACATGAAAATCTTAAGTAGGTGCGCTGACATGCAAGGAGGAACAGCAGTGTAGCACAATGGTTAAGACACTAACTGATGGGGCAGGAGTCATGAGTTCAATCCCCCAGTGGGGTTAATGATTACCTGTCTCAGGCATTAAACTTTATTATACAGCAGTGCTGAATGAGGCATAGTGCTTTTTAATGTACATCAGTGCTGCGTGAGGCATGTCTTCTTACGTTACAACAGTGTTACCTGAGGCAGTCTCCTTTCTACGTTACAGCAGTGCTGCCAGGTGAAACACCCTCACAGTGCTATAAACATCATGTGCAGTGCAGCATTGTTACGAATGGATCAACCCTACCCTGGTAACCGCAGCACACAGTCTGCAGGATTCCTTCTGTAGCCAGCCAGGCACCTGTTCTCAGCTATAGAGCTGTGGCCCACAGGTTACCTCGCTGCCTGTGGAGCCGGAGGTTGTGGGTTTGATTCCACAGTGAGGTTATTTATGAGGACTGCCTGTGGCAGGTTTTTTAATTTAAATTAGTAGTGCCAGTTCAAACACCCTCACAGTGCTGTAATCTTCAGGTGCCCCATAAGGCACCTTATAAGGCACCTTAAGGTTACAGCACTGTGAGGGTGTTTCTGCTGGCTCTACTACTTGAAATTACACACAAACTGCCCCAGACAGCCCCCCATGTACCCTGTAAAATAGTTATCTCCAAGTTATAATGCCCTGTTCAATGTATGTCCAGTTTGTGCAATGTAAACCGCAATGGTGCAGAATAGTGCGGTATACGAGGGAATGTAAATAAATAAAGTAAAGTAAATAAACAAACCCACTGTAGATTCAAACCACCAACTTCTGGCTCCACAGGCAGTGCAGTCACCAGTGGGCTACAGCTCTATAAGTGTAAAGATATGTCTGGCTGGCTACAAAATAACTTCTGCAGACTGTGTGCTGTGGTTACCAGGGTAGGGTTAGTCCTCTCGCACCCATGATGCACTGCACATGCAAAGCAGCAGTCTACAGATGATCTGAAGATGGGGTATGCACCCCCACAGCACCCAGGCCTGGTAGGGGCTACTGACCATGTGTGTTACTGGTACAGAGTAGCTACAGACCGTCCCAGTGTGCAGGTCCTGTGCTCACCCTGAGGGTGAGGTGGGGCGCCCAGCACCATGTCCACAGCACCTGCCCAGCTGAGATAGGCTATGTTGCAGGTCCCCATTAGTGCTGGTGTGTGATAGGTGGTCCCATCAGACACACCTGCGATGCACCTGTCCCCATCTGTATATCCCAGTCATGTCTGGGCCTTGTGGACTACGATGCCCATGGAATAGTGCATATCCTGTGTGGGTGCCATGGCCACATGATATATGGGCGGTGCGGTGCGGTGTGGGGGAGGGGGGAGGGGGGAGGGGGGAGGAGGAAAAGGAAAGGTGCTGTTTGGACCCATAGGCGGAGTGTGTCGTACCACCGAACCTGCCCTCTGGAACTCAGGATCCCCAAACAACGGCTCCACATTCGATATCCCTGCAATGGTTGCGGCAGAGGGGACCATTAACCTATGGGCACTCCATGCAATTCTGTACGCATCCATACTTCAATAGCAGACAGACGGTAGGGCCTGAAATGCCCAGCTGCTCCACCACCATCTGACATTTCCCAGCAGCAAGCACAGTGAGTTCCCAGCTGCTGCACCCTGCATGGTGCTGCAGCCATACACATACCAACTGCAGACAATCTGCTAATTAGTCCATAGTGCATGTTATCGGAGGGAATGTAAGCACACCCACCATGCAGATATGTCAGTGGTTGGGCCCCAAAAAAGGGAACCCATATATAACACTTGACAGATACTCTATGTAGCACTATGGTGGAACCTAGCCATGCCGCGGTCACTGCTCAGTCAGGGTGAGAGTGACCTCCCAGCAGGACATGCTGTGGCCACCCTGCCTGTGCAGGTGGTGGCCGGGCACTACAATGTCCCAGCCATTGCCCTATGCCCTGTGCAGATGCATCCAGCACAGGCCGCCTTGTCCGGGCTGTACCCACAGTACCTTGCTCCTCATTATGCACATCGGCAGGCCGATACTGGCAACAGTGCTAGCAGTGTGGGCTGAGGAGGGTGTTGGCAGCCAACACACACTGGATAGATGGACACACACTCCCCTCACCTATGCCAGCATTGAGCAACTATAGAGGTGTCTGGCAGCCCTGGCCACCACACCAGTCCTGGGCACAGTGCAGGCATGGCTATGGCACGCAATACTGTAGGAGTCACCACCCAGGGTGGTAAACAATGTCAGACACAGGACCTGTATCACACTCCACAGACATCTGAACGATTGCTATGATGCAGCTCACTCAGCATATTGTGCTTAACTTAGGAATTGCTATCTACCATTACTCATGGCAACCTTTTGATAGATGTACCATCTTCCCAGGTGTAGGGTGGCATTGCTAAGTTATGCAAGTGCTAGTATTCGGGGAAGGAAACAGGGCCCGAAGCCCTGCCTCTCCAGGTGGCTTTGGATAATGGGGCTTGTGGGTGCAGGCGTATCTGCCCCTGTTGTCCACTGCGCTGGGGCAGAGGTTCCCAACTCCGGTCCTGGTGGGCCAAACACTGCTCGGGTTTTCATGATATCCTTAATGAATATGCATGAGATACATCTGCATACCATGGGGGCGGTGCATGGTGATGCAGCACAGACATATGTATTGGAAACAGCATGGAACCTGAATGGTGCTTGGCACTCCAGGACTGCCTTTTGGGGACTCTGCTCTAGGTACTGCACATGTTTATGGTGTTTGTGCTCTATGGGGTAAAATATATGCATTTGAGGCATGTTTCTGTTCTCAGCAATACAGGTTCAGTCTTTACTACCATGTTTTCTTCATGGGTAAAATAAGGGGACTGGGTTGGCAGGAGCCACAGCTGGGACTTGAACCTGGGACCTTCTGAACACACTGTCGGGGTGCACTGCACCACCGTGTTGCCACAGATATGGTATATTTGCTGGGGAGTCCATGACTGTACATCCGACAGAGCCTGTCTGTTGCAGTGGACGGCACCCTCCTGCACAGGGCTAGGCCACTGTCTGCTTTGGCCAGCAGCCACTGCCCCCTCCACCACCAGTACCCTTCCGCCAACATGCTGACATGTCCTTATATTGGAAACAGCATATAACCTGATTGATTTGTGGCCCACCAGGACTGCATTTGGGGGACTTGGCTGTAGGTAATGCGCATTTTTATGGTGTGTGTGCTATGTAGAGTAAAATATAGGTGTTTGACCCATGCTTATGTTCTCAGCAAAAAAGGTTTCAGTCTTTACTACCATGTTTTCTTCATGGGTAAAATATGGGGACTGGGTTGGCAGGAGCCACAACTGGGAATTGAACCTGTGACTGTCTGTTCTTGAACACACTGTCTGTGTGCACTGCACCACCGTGTTGCCACAGATCTGGCATATTCTCTGGGGAGTCCATGACTGTACATCCGACAGAGCCTGTCTGTTGCAGTGGATGGCACCCACCTACACAGGACTGGGCCTGGACTGCTATGGGCAGCTGCCACTGCCCCCTCCACCACCAGTACCCCTCTGCCACTATGCTGACATGCCCTTCTGCTGGAGGTGCTGGTGGTGCGCAGTCTCAGGTCATCCAGTGTTCAGGTAGGTGGCTGCCTATGGTGCGGGTTCTGGGGTAGGTGTGCCTGCATAGACGTCCACGCTTCCCCCCCAGCACCTCCTGCCACTGCTCTGTGCCCTTGGAGGCCAATACTGGCAACAGTGCTGGCAGTGTGGGCTGTGGGGGGTGTTTGCAACACCACACACTGGATAGCAGATACACACTCCCATACCTATGCCAGCATTGTAGAACTATAGGGGTGTTTGGCATTCCTGGCCACCGCTCCAGTCCTGGGCACAGTGCAGGCATGGCTATGGCACGCAATACTGTTGGGATCACTCCCCAGGGTGGTAAACACTGTCAGACACAAGACCTGTAGCACACTCCACAGACATCAGAAAGGTTGCCATGATGCAGCTCAATCAGATAATTGTACTTAACCTCGGAATTGCTATCTGCCGGTTATCATAGCAACCTTTTGATAGCTGTGTACTGTATTCCCTGGTTTAGGGTGGCATTGCTAAGGTATGCAGGTGCTAGTATTGGGAGATGCACGCAGGGCCCAATGTCCTGCCTCTTCAGGAGGCATTGGATAATGGAGCCTGTGGGTGCGGGTTTGTCTGGCCCTGTTGGCTGCTGCCATACGGCAGAGGTTCCCAACCCCGGTCCTGGTGTGCGCAACACTGTTCGGGTTTTCATGCTGTCCCTCATGAATATGCATGGAATACATCTGCATACCATGGGGGCGGCGCATAGAAATGCAGCACAGGCATCTTTATTAGAGGCAGCATAAAACCTGAATGGTGTTTGGCACTCCAGGACTGCATTTGGGATACTCTGCTCTAGGTAATGCACCTGTTTCTGGTGTCTATGCTCTGTTGGGTAAAACGTAGGTGTTTTGGGCCTGTTTGCGTCATCTGCAATAAAGGTTCTGTCTGTAGTAGCACGTTTTAGTTGTGGGTAAGATGTGGGGACTGGGTTGAGAGGAACCATAGCTGGGACTTGAACCGTTGACCTTCTGCTCCTGAACACACTGGCTGTGTTCACCGCACCACACTGTGGTCACAGAAGTGGTGCAGTCCCTGGAGATACCATGGTTGTTTGTCAGACAGAGCCTGTCTGTTGCAGTGCATGGCACACACCTACACAGGGCTAGGCCATGGTCTGCTCTGGGCAGCTGCCACTGCCCCCTCCACCACCAGTACCCCTCCGCCACCATGCTGACATGGCCTTATATTGGAGACAGCATAAAACCTGAATGATTTGTGGCCCTCCAGGACTGCATTTGGGGGACTCTTCTCTAGGTAATGCACATGTTTCTGGTGTCTGTGCTCGGTGGGGTAGTTTCAGCATTCCTAAGTGCCACCTAGGCATCTGCCTAGTCGGCACTGTGCCCCAGCTGCACCACAGCATGTGCCGCCTGCAGCCCTCTGTATCCCCTTTCCCAGCATCTGTCCAGTTGCCCATTCCGACATGCCCGCCCTGCTGTTGTGGAACATGTGCATGCCATAGGTAACCTGTCCAATGGAGAGGGAAACCCTGATCAGTGCTATTTCACTGTGGGATCATTCACCTTGTATGGGGATGGAACGTAGACCCTTCCAAAATTTATATTTATTTTTTGGGGCTTTCTTGGGAGTGTTTTTTGATGTTTCCCATTACTATCACTATTGCCCAGCTTTATTATGATTTTTTTTTATTTTGTTGGGGTCATTTTCAATGTTTATTTGCACTTTTGTTCCGTGCACATGTATCACACATCACTTTTTTGTAGGTTTCCCTGGTTCGGAAGAATGGAGCAGATGGTTCGGAAGAATGTATCCTTGAAGGATACTACCAAAAGCAGAGAGGTTCCACAAAAGAGTAAAGTAGCCCAAATGCCCTCAAGTATGGAGCGGACAGAGCTTAAAGATTCCAATTTACTCATGTCTAATAACACAGGTACACTACCAAAAAACTGCCTCCAGTTTTGCAACTGATTCCTATAGATTCTGGGGTGCTGAATCCAGGAAAAATAGCCAAAATGTTCCATCATGTCACGTTTTCTTGCAAAATTAGATTTCTTACCCATATAAGGAATGTTCACATAATTTCTTTTTAGCCGACTGCAGTTTATTTTCTTGGCCCAAAATAGAGGTTGTAATGGTTAACTAACTAGAAACACTCCCTCATGATATTTTAGAGTGTTTTGTATTCATTTTATACATTAACAGGACAATTGGGAGGCGGGGGGCTAAATCCAGTACTCGCGCTGGCGCATGTTCTTTCCTGTTCGCCTCGCCTCGTTCGCTCGCTCAAACACGGTGGTTGCGACATGAACGTTCCTGTCAAATTTCAGTTTCTTGCAAGTTCATTATTACCTTTTGTTTGCTCAGTCGTAATCCAGCTTTATTCCGAAGTGGTTCACTACAGTTGTAGTTTGCAGTGCTGTGTATTTGTGATGGCTCACAGAGCCAGAGGTTGCGTCAACTCTCCGGACAGTTTTTGTTTTATTTGTGGGGAATATACCGTGAAAAAGCAGCAGAGGAACATTTCTGCATTTATTAAAAAGTATATTTCGCCTATTTCGGTTTGAAGTTAGGCGATCAAGACAAAACCGTGGGCTTCTCACAAAGTGTGCAAGACATGTGAGGAAGATCTACGCTTATGGATGAAAGGTAAAAACAAGCATTTCGTTTCGGAATACCTATGATGTGGTGTGAACAAAGAGACCACAGCAGTGACTGCTATTTTTGCTCTTGCATTGTGAAGGGATACAACTTAAAAAATAAGAACGTAATAAGTTACCCCAACCTTCCCTCAGCAATTAGGCCTATGCCTCATAGCAACGAAGTACCTGTGCCTGAACCACCAAAATCTTTGGATCATATTTGTGTGGACGGTTCTGATCATGATGAGACTCATCAGATGGCTTTTCCCGATGAGTCCAGTACTTCCGAGTTTGAAACTGAACCAGATCCGAAACCTGAACTTTTCTCTCAAGCTGAATTGAATGATTTAGTCCGGGATTTAGGACTCCCAAAAGATGCTGCCCAACTGCTAGGTTCTCGGCTTAAACAGAAAAATCTATTGTCACCAGGAACAACTTTTTATTGGTACCGCAACCGCGAGACACAATTTTTGAAGTATTTCAGCAAAGAGGAAGATTTGGTATTTTGCAACGATATATATGGAGTGATGGAAAAGTTTGAACTCAAGTATGATCCTGCTGAATGGCGGCTGTTCATTGATTCGTCAAAAGACAGCATAAAAGGTGTTCTTCTTCATAATGGTAACACATTCGCTTCAGTTCCTATTGCTCACTCTGTTATTCTCCAAGAAAAATACGAGAATTTGGCCCTGATTCTTCAGAAGATTCGTTATGATGAGCATAAGTGGATGATTTGTGGAGACTTTAAAATTCTATCCATGCTATTAGGGCAGCAATCCGGTTTCACCAAATATCCCTGCTTCCTTTGCTTGTGGGATAGCCGGGCCCGCGACCTACACTGGGGGAAAAAAGACTGGCCAAATCGGGAGTATTTGAGACCCGGTGAGAAAAATGTTCTTCATGAGAGCTTGGTACCTCGTGATAAAATTCTATTACCACCTCTCCACATTAAGTTGGGTCTCATTAAGCAATTCATCAAGTCCCTTCCAAAAGATGGTGAGTGCTTTCGGTACCTTTGCTCAAAGTTTCTTTCTGGAACAAAGCTAAAGGAAGGAGTGTTTGTTGGCCCTGATATAAGGAAACTCATTTCAGATGGAGCATTCGCTGAAACGATGTCTGAGAAGGAAAAAGAAGCCTGGGATTCCTTCAAGGATGTTGTTCTCAAATTCTTGGGGAACAGGCGGGATGAGAACTATAAGGATATTGTTGCCAGGATGCTCAATGCCTTCAAAGAACAAGGCTGTAACATGAGCCTGAAAGTCCATTTCTTGCACTCCCATGTGAACTACTTTCCCGAAAACCTGGGGGCGTACAGTGAAGAACAAGGTGAAAGGTTTCACCAGGACATCAAGGACGCAGAGAGAAGGTACCAAGGAAAATGGAACACCACTATGATGGCTGATTTCTGCTGGTTGCTGCTGCGGGAAACCCCAGATGAAAAATACGACAAGCAGCGCACCAAGAGAAGCATTCGGGGGAAGAAGAAACGGGCCCACCAGGAGATTGATTGACCCAAGAATGACTTTAAAATCTAAACTGTGTTGACAAATATCATGTTTTTACTAAACTTTAAAATAAAAATTTGCTAGTTATTACCACAGTGTCGGATCTCATTTATTAAAATTTTATTTTCACACCATCGGGTGTTTGTCTTCATGTATTGCAATGGTGCGGTTTGCGTTTTCTATTCTTACATACATACCTGTACAACATTTTTTGCACATTTCTTTGCTTTGCTTTGTGTCTAACCTCGCTCTTATATGCTCAATGTTTGTGCACATGTATGTGGCTGTTTTAAGTGCAGACAATTTTGCTACCATCACAGTGTGTTTTGTTGACATTACTCTATTCTTATGTGCTGCCTTGTTACAATTTTCTTTATTCTTATTTGAATAACTACTAAACAATTAGTATAAAGAATTCATCCAAGAAACTTTTATCTCGATCGCACTCAATCTGAAACGTTCACCTCAAACTGCTAACCCAATGTAGCAAAAAATCTGTACATGATGGAGCAAATTGGCTACTAGATTTGGATTCAGCGCACCAAAAAACGTAAAAATCAATCGAAACATTAGAGGCAGTTTAAAAAAAATTTTTTTTAGTGTACCTGTGTAATAGCCAAATTAACATGAATAAAATACATTCTCTAAAATGCTTGTATGCAAATGCTAGAAGTCTAAAGAATAAGATGGGAGAGTTGGAATATATAGCACTAAATGAAAGGTTAGATATGATTGGAATATCAGAGACATGGTGGAAGGAGGACAGCCATTGGGACACTGTGATACCTGGGTACAAACTATATCGTAATGATAGAGCTGATCAAATTGGCAGAGGGGTTGCGCTCTATGTTAGAGAGGGCATTGACTCAGAAAGGATTAAAGTTTTGCAGGAAACAAAATCTGCTGTAGAATCTATATGAATTGAAATTCCATATAAAAGGGGGAAGGCAATGGCAGTGGGGGTGTACTATCGAGTGCCTGGCCAGAATGACCAAATGGATGATAAAATGCTCAAAGAAATCAAGGAAGCTAACAAACGTTACAGCGCAGTAATAATAATGGGTGATTTCAATTACCCCGGTATCGACTGGGTCAGTGTTACGTCAGGACATGCTAGGGAGATAAAGTTCCTAGATGAAATAAATGACTGCTTCTTGGAGCAGCTGGTTCATGAACCGACCAGAGGGGAAGCCATATTAGACCTAGTCCTTAGTGGAACACCAGATCTAGTGCAAGAGATAAGGGTGTTGGGGCCACTTGGTAATAGTGATCATAGCATGATCGCCTTTGATTTAATTAGTGGAGGAGAGATAGTAAGGAAATCCATAGTACTACCTTTTAACTTTCGAAAGGGAGACTATGATAAAATGAGGAAAACAGTTAAGAAAAAACTAAAAGGAGCAGTTGCAAAGGTTAAAGACGTACATCAAACTTGGGTGTTGTTGAAAAATACTATCTTGGAAGCCCAGACCAGCTGTATTCCACGCTTTAAGAAAAGTGGAAGGAAGTCCAAAAAACTGCCAGCATGGTTTAAAGGTGAGGTCAGAGAGGCTGTTATTGCCAAAAAAGCATCTTTCAGGAAATGGAAAAAAGAGCCAAACGACGAAACCTGGAAACAGCATAAGCACTGGCAAGTCAAATGCAAGGCATTGATAAGGCAGGCAAAGAGAGAATTTGAGAAGAAGCTTGCTGCGGAAGCAAAAACGTGAAATAAAGACCTTTTCAAGTACATTCGTAGCAAAAAACCTGTGAGAGAGTCAGTTGGTCCATTAGATGATAAAGGGGTTAAAGGAGCACTAAGAGGCGACAAGGCGATAGCGGAGAGACTGAATGAATTCTTTGTTTCGGTCTTTACTGAGGAAGATGTAGGGATGTTACCCATGACTGAAGTGGTATTTAAAGGTGCGGAAGAATTGAAGGAAATATAGATACATCGGGAAGATGTCTTACAACTATTAGATAAACTGAAGAGTAGCAAATCACCTGGGCCGGATGGTATACATCCAAGGGTATTGAAAGAACTGAAATATGAGATTGCAGACCTGCTATCAGTAATCTGTGAACTATCATTAAAATCATCTCTAATACCTGAAGATTGGACGATCGCCAGTGTAGCACCAATTTTTAAAAAGGGTTCCAGGGGTGATCCGGGAAACTACAGACCGGTGAGCCTGACGTCAGTACCGGTAAAAATGGTAGAAACCATCATAAAGAATAAAATTACTCAGCATGTAGATAGTCACAACCTAATGGGAGACAGCCAACATGGCTTTAGACAAGGAAGATCTTGTCTTACTAATCTGTTATGTTTTTTTGAAGGAGTGAATAAACAGGTGGACAAAGTGAGTCAGCTGATATTGTGTATCTGGACTTTCAGAAAGCCTTTGACAAGGTCCCTCATCAGAGACGTTTGGCAAAACTAAAGAGTCATGGGATAGGAGGCAGTGTACTATTGTGGATCAGGAACTGGTTAAAAGATAGAAAGCAGAGGGTAGGGCTAAATGGCCAATTTTCCCAATGGAGAAAGGTGAATAGTGGTGTGCCCCAGGGATCTGTGCTGGGTCCGCTGCTTTTTGACATATTCATAAATGACCTGGAAAGTGGAATAACGAGTGAGTTGATCAAATTTGCAGATGACACAAAACTATTTAAAGTTGTTAAAACCCAAGAGGATTGTGAAAAATTGCAAGAGGATCTTGATAAATTGGAAGACTGGGCATCAAAATGGCAGATGAAATTTAATGTGGACAAGTGCAAGGTTATGCACCTAGGGAAGAACAACACAAACTATGGTTACACGATGCAAGGTTCCACATTAGGAACCACCACCCAGGAAAAAGATTTAGGCGTCATTGTGGATACCTTGTTAAAACCCTCGGCCCAGTGTGCAGCGGCGGCCAAGAGAGCAAATAGAATGCTAGGTATGATAAGGAAAGGAATGGAAAATAAAACAAAAGAAATTATAATGCCTCTATATCGTTCCATGGTGAGACCGCACCTTGAATATTGTGTGCAATTCTGGTCGCCGTATCTTAAAATGTTTATAGCGATTTTAGAAAAGGTTCAGAGAAGAGCCACCAAAATGGTACAGGGGATGGAAGGATACTCCTATGAAGAAAGGCTAAAAAGGTTAGGGCTCTTTAACCTGGAAAAGAGACGGCTGAGTGGAGATATGATAGAAGTCTATAATTTAATGAACGGAGTGGAACGGGTAAACGTAGATCGATTGTTTACGTTATCAGAATATAGAAAGACTAGGGGACATGCAATGAAGCTACAGGGTAAACTATTTAAGACTAATAAAAGAAAATATTTTTTCACTCAACGTGTAATCAAACTCTGGAATTTGTTACCGGAGGATGTAGTAAAGGCTGTTAGTGTAGCTGGGTTTAAAAAAGGTTTGGACAAGTTCCTGGAGGAAAGGTCCATAAACCGTTATTAAGAAGTGACCGAAGATATCAATGCTTGACCCAGTACAAGCATTGTGGAACTTGTGTCTCTTGGGGAAACTGCTAGGTACATATGACCTAGATTGGCCACTGTTGGAAACAGAATACTGGGCTTGATGGACCTTGGTCTGACCCAGTATGGCATATCTTATGTTCTTATGTTCTTATGGTTTTGCTGTACATTGCTGACAGAAATGGTTTATTTTCCCTTTAAATCAGCTGTAACGCGAGGTTTTCACTTGCGTTAGTTTTGGCCTCGAATTTCACATCGTTAGTGTGCGGGGAGCCTATCCCCTCCCACTCTCCACCCATTGACCCCTTCTCTCCGCCCCTGGGAGCCTTTCCCCGCCTTCAGCACTCGTTTTGCCCCGTAAAGCGTCATTAGCGTGCGCTAAGGTACCTTAGCGCGCGCTAATTGCGCGGCGCGCACGTTAAGAAAGTTTAGTAAACATACCCCATAGTCTGTAATTTTACAGACACTTGCAGCTTTTTTCTCACACAACATGGGTGTCAATAGCTCAGCTCCTTCTCAAAAGTACAGATCCTTAAAACCTACCAAAACCATTACTTTTAGCTTTAAATTTGTTCAGCACTATTCCACAACTCTTTCTCAAGCAAATTAATAATTTTCTCCTTCAAACTAGCCACTTTTGTAATTCCTCACACACATATACACACCCTTACCCACATCTACTCCTTTCTTCACGCCAGCCCCTACTGCCAACATTTTCTGCCGAGCACTAACATTCTGAGCACTGCTCAAATATATTCTTTCACTGCAGCTCTAGTTCCACAGACCTTCTAAAATAAAATGTATCCTTCAAAATAATTAAAATTCCCCATTACAACCCTAAATATACTTTTGAAATAATTTCTGTACGTGTCACATTAAATCTTTTGATAGCGTAAATTGATACTTTGCCATTAAATCCTGCATTCCCACCTGAAACAGGGCTTATATAGGGCTTCTAAGAGAGATCCCTGCTCAGCCCCATCACCTGCTGCCTCATGCTAGCAAAACCAGCATGCATGCCCAGCACAAGGCCCTCACTACATCCAAGCAATGTTCCCACTCAGCTGCGCTGAATCCTCCGCCGGCATTCCTGCAGGTAGGGTGAAGTGTAAGGCGATTGTGTTTAGGACCACACAGCATTGGCAGGCCCTTGGGACCTGCCTATGCTGTGCAATCCTAAGCGTGGTCATTTTCACGATTGCTTTGCACCTCCCCTCACTGGCAGGAATGCCAGCTGTGGACTCAGCGAAGCGTAGGGGAAACATTGCATCCAAGTACTGGCTGGAAATTAGCTTTTACATTTTATAATTAAATTATGCTCCCTTGAGCCTTCCAACCTCAATCCTACCATTTTTAATTAAAACTGATACTCTGGAGCCTTCCCAGAGTGCTAGAATGTCACCTCCTCCCCATTGTAAACTGCTTTGGACAAAGGCGGTATAGAAAAACTGTCAAAGAAGAAAAAAATAAACTGTTAAACTGTTAAATACAATCTGCAGACACAATTGGTGGCAAAACTGTGCTCCAGAAATATTAAATGAGAACTTTTCTGGGCTCCACAGACCAATTCTCTGCCTCTCATGCTGTCTGAGACCACCCTCGATGCCCCAGTCAGTCTTCATTACCTAGGCCTTAGATCGGCCTAGGCCACGATCCTCCTGAGCCTTTGCCCTACCCCCTTAAAAGGTATGTATCCCTCTCAGGGCCATCCTGAACCAAATTCTGCCCTCCATGTACTAACCCCTCCACTCACGATACCCACGGAGCTCAATCACCTGGAAACAGTCCCAAGAACTGTGGATCTCAAATGGGAGCAGCCACAAGGATCGCGGCTCTTCCTTTTGCCAGCCATGCCCCCTAATACTGTGAATGGGAACATCTGCAAATCGTGGCTGCACCTGATTCAGCACATGGGACCCCCCCAGCAGTCCAAAAGTCAGTGGAGCAGGGCCAGTGATCGCCCCGAGACCACGACCCACCGGAGACCTCTTCCTGCAGCCTGATGCAGCTCTACAAATTAAAAAAAAAATAAAAATGTTGCTGCTGCTTTTCAGTTGCTCCTGCAGCCTTCAGCCCTGAAGCAAAACAAAATCCAGCCCCAACTAAGGCACAAAAAGTACTCTTTAAAAAACTCTAAGAACATAAGATATGCCATATTTGGTCAGACCAAGGGTCCATCAAGCTCAGTATCCTCTTTCCAGCAGTGGCCAATCCAGGTCACAGGTACCTGTCCGGTTCCTATAAGGAATCCAGATTCCATGTTGCTTGTCCAATGGGTAACATAGAAACACAGAAACATGATGGCAGAAAAAGACCATAAGGCCCATCTAGTCTGCCCTTCCATATCAACTACAATAGATCCTTTTTTTTTTGTTAGAGACCTTCTGTGTTTGTCCCATGCTTTCTTGAATTCAGATACTGTCCTCATCTCTACTGCCTCACATAGGAAACTATTCCATGCATCTGCTATGCATATTACTCCTGAATCTATCCCTTTTCACCTTCATCCTATATCCCCTCATTGCAGAGCTTTCTTTCAATTGAAAGAGACTCTCCTCCTCTGCATTTATGCCATGGCGGTATTTAAACATTTCTATCACATCTTCTCTGTCCCACTTTTCCTCTAAAGTATACATACTGAGATCTTTAAGTTTGTCCCCATATGGCTTATAGCAAAGACCATTGACCATTTTGGTAGCCAACCTCTGCATTGACTCCATCCTGTTTATATTCTTTTGTAGGTGTGGTCTCCAGAATTGCATGCAATATTCCAAATGAGGTCGCACCGAAGAATTATACAGTAACTATCAACTCCTTTTTTCTGCTGGCCATTCCTCTCCATATGCACCTAAGCATCTTTCAGGCTTTTACCATCACCTTTTCTACCTGTTTAGCCACTTTAAGATCATCAGAAACAATCATGCTCAGGTCCTGCTCTGAATTCAAGAAAGCATGGGACAAACACAGAAGATCTCTAATGGAAAAAAGGGGACTATTGTGGTTGATATGGATGGGCAGACTAGATAAGCCATATGGCATTTTTCTGCCGTCACTTTTCTCTGTTTCTATGGGGTATGTTTACTAAATGGTGATAACGTAGTAGCGGCGCACTTATCATGCAATATATAACGTTATCGCATGATACGTGATGTTATCGTGCGATAAATCAACCTTTTTGTACGATAACCTGCCGTTTCACCGACAACATCCCTGGCGGCGCTAAGACACAGAAAAGGTGGAGTAAGGCTCTCCAGAGGGCGGGGAGAAGGGGTCAATGTGCAGGGGGTGGGCGGGGAGAGGCTCCAGGCACACTAGCGCTGTGAAATGAAGGTCTGAAAAATAGCATGAGTGAAAACCTGGCGTTAGAGGCAAAAGTGAAGGAGAGAGAAACCATTTCAGTCAACAATGTATAGCAAAAGCAGGGAGACCAAGAACAGTGATAGTAGTGATACATGTGCAGCACTACCAGAAAGTGCCCAAGTACGAAAGGGCACTATGGTTTGGCTGCACATGGGGTACAGGGGGCTGCAGGCATGACAAGCAGTGTGGCAGCTGGGGCAGCTGAGGCATAGGGCAGGCTAGGCAGATGCCTAGGTGACACATAGAAAAACAGAAATGCAATATCAGCAACCAATCAAGGTCAAACATGCCCACGAGTGTCTGTGTCCCATAGGGTCCCAGGGAACAGTACCCAGAAAATACCCCAAAGGGCATAGAACATTGGCAGGCTGTGCCAGGGGGAAGCATGGATGTCCATGGTGGTACCCCTACCCCAGATTACACACCATAGGCAGCCACCGACTGGCACACTGGATGGCCTGGGACTGCGCACCACCAGCACCACCAGCACAAGGGCATGTCAGCATGGTGGCAGAGGGGTGGTGCCGGTGGTTGAGGGGGCAGTGGCATCTGCCCACAGCAGACCAAGGCCAAGCCCTGTCTAGGTGGGTGCCGTGCACTGCAAAAGACGTTTGACCGTCTGACGAACAGTAATGGTATACCCAGGGAATGACCTTCCTCTGTGGCAACAGTTTGGTGCAGTATACCCTGCCAGTACATTCAGGGGCAGAAAGTCACAGGTTCAAGTCCCAGCTGTGGCTCCTGCAGACCATGTCCCTATATATTACCCAGTATTAAACCATGGTAATAAAGAAGGAACCTTTTCGCAGATAAAATAAACACGCCATAAACGCCTATACTCTACCCTGCAGAGCACATTCACCATAGACATGTGCAGTCCCTAGAGCAGAGGTTCCCAACTGCAGTCCCCGAGGGTCAAACACCATTCAGGTTTCATGTTGTCCCTAAAAAATATGCCTGAGATGCATTTGTATGTACCGCACCCATTGTATGCAAATGTATCCCCTGCATATTCATCAGGGTCAGCATGAAAACCTGAATCGTGTTGGGCCCACCAGGACCGGAATTGGGAACCTCTGCCCCAGAGCATAGGCCAGCTCCACTATCCAAAGCCTCATGGAGAGTCAGGCTGTTGGGCCCTGCGCGGACCAGCATCTACCAATACTAGAACCCGCATACCTTAGCAATGCCATCAGAAACTTTGAAACACGTTCCACATATATCGAGCGGTTGCTATGATTAATGTCAGATAACAAGTCCAAAATGAAACACAATTTGTTAACAGAGATCCATCAGAGCAACCTGTCTGATATCTGTGGACTGTGTCTCGGTTTATCTTTCTGACAGTGTTTACCACTACGGAGAGTGACCCCAACAGAATTGAGTACCATAGCAATGCCTGCGCTGTGCCCAGGACTGGTGTGGTGGCCAGGGCTGCCATCCACCTCTATATTTGCACGATGCTGAAATAGGTGTGGAGTGTGTGTATGTCTATCCAGTGTTTTGTGGCTGTCCACACCTTACTGAGTCCACAATGCTTGCACTGTTTCCAGTGTTAGCCTGCCGATGTGCATAATGAGGAGCAAGGTACTGTTGGTATGGGCCGGACAGGGCAGCCTGGGCAGGATGCATCTGCACAGGGCATAGGGCAATGGCTGGGACAACGTATTGGCTGACCACCACCTGCACGGACAGGGTGACCACAGCATGTCATGCTGAGGGGTCACTCTCACCCTGACTGAGCAGTGACCATGGCATGTCTAGGTCCCCACATAGTGCTATACACTGTTTCTCTTAAGTGATATTTGGGAGTTTTCCTGGTTGGGGCCCAATCACTGATATATTACCTCTGTGTGCACACAGTTTCACCAGGAACATGCACTATGTATTAGCTAGCAGACTGTCTGCAGTTAGTGTGTGTATGGCTGGAGCACCTTGCAGGGTGAAGACTGACAGTGTCATCTACTGGTGAATGTCAGATAGGAGTGGGGGGCATCTGCCAGTGCCCTGTGTGATGCAGACAGATCTGCCTTGGAGGATGCCCCTACTCCTGCAGGACCAGGTTTGCTGGTCCCACAGCCCTTCATCATGTCCTTCTGCTGCTGCCATTGCAAAGATGTAGGGGTATGTTTACTAAGCCATCTTAATGTGCGCCTGGCGATAGTGTGCAGGCTGCCGTAAAAGGAGTGGGCGTTTCAGTCCTAAAGCAGCAAAACAGGAGTATCGCGCGATAATGCGTGCTGCTGCGCACATTATCGTGCTAAGCGCGTTAACGCGTAGTAATCCTAAGTAGGTGCCCAGACATGCAAATATTGAAACAGAGGTGTAGCACAATGGTTAATACACTGACTGATGATACAGTGTGCCTAATACTTAAGGTTGGCTGAGGCATCAGCTTTGACATGTAAGTATTGTTTCCTGCAGCACTTTATTTGTATTTTATTAGGTGCTGCCAGCAAACACACCCTCACGTGCCGTAACCTAAGGTGCCGCATAAGGCACCCTATAAGGCACTCCATAGGGCACATTATAAAGTGCACTGTCCACCACGGCACCCTATAATGTCCCCTATAGGGCACCCTATAAGTCGCTCCATAGGATACCGTATAGTGCACCTTATATGGACGGTAACCATAAGGTGCCTCAGAAGGTGTCATATAGGGCACCCTATAGGGCGCCCTATAAAGCGCCCTCTGAGGCGCCTTATGGTTACAGTACGCTGAGGGTGTTTTTGCTGGCAGCACTAATGTACATTAAAAATAGATAATGCTTTGGATAGCCCTATCAAATAACCCCACTGTGGAATTGAACCCAAGACCTCTGGTTCCACAGGCAGTGAAGTAACCAGTGGGCTACAGCTCTATAGCTGCTAACAAGCCCCCTGGCTGGCTGCAGAAGGACTGCATGTCACCACACAAACAGTCTGCTGTGATCACCAGGATAGGGTTAGTCCACCCGTACCCATGATGCACTGCAAATGCAAATCAGCCATCTACAGATGAAAACACATGATGGGGTATGCACCCCCACAGCACCTCGGCCTGGTAGGGGGAACTGACCGTGTGTGTTACTGGCACAGAGTAGCTACACACCGTCACATTGTGTGGGTACTGTGCTCACCCTGAGGGTGCGGTGGGGCGCCCAGCACCAGGTTCACAGCACCTTCCATGGCAGAAATAGACTATACTGTAGGTCCCCAGTAGTGCTAGTATGTGAGATAGGTAGTTCCTACAGACACACTTTGGATACATCTGTTTTTCTCAGTTAGGTCTAACCTTTATAGACCCATAGGCAGATTATGTACCACCACCTTCTGGGGCTGAGGGTGGGAATCAAGGTCTCCCATCAACAGATCCACATTTTACTTCCCTGCAATGGCAGCAGTAGAGGGGACCAGACACCCTTATAGGGCAGCCAATGCAGCTCTGTACACATGTATTAAGCAATAGCAGACAGACATTAGGCCCGGAAATACGCAACTGCACCCCACCACTATCTGATATTCTCCTGCAGCAAGCCTGCAGTCACTGCACCCTGCAAGGTGTTCTAGCAAGACACATACTAGCTGCACACAGTCAGCTAGTTAGTCCATAGGGCATGTTTCTGGAGGAGATGCGTGCACCCAGAACTGGGATGTCAGCATAAACACCAAGCAGATAAGTCAGTGACTAGGCCCAAAAGGAAACCCATAAATATCACATGAAAAAAAATACTACATAGCACTATGGGGGAACCAAGCCATGCGGTGGTCACTGCTCAGTCAGGGTGAGAGTGATCTCCCAGCAGAAAATGGTGTAGCTACCCTGTCTGTGCAGGTGGTGGCCGGCACTACAATGTCCCAGCCATTGCCCTATGCCCTGTGCAGATGCATTCCGGCCAGACCACCCTGTCTGGGATACACCCATGGTACCTTGCTCCTCATTATGCACATTGGCAGGCCAATACTGGCAACAGTGCTGGCAGTGTGGGCTGTGGAGGGTGTTTGCAGCCACCACACACTGGATAGACAAACACACACCAAGCAGATAAATCAGTGATTGGACCCCAAAATGGAACCCATAAATATCACATGAGAAAAATGTTATGGGGCACTATGGGGGAACCTAGCCATGCCGTGGTCACTGCTCAGTCAGGGTGAGAGTGAACTCCCAGCAGGACATGCTGTGGCCACCCTGTCTGTGCAGGTGGTGTCCGGCACTACAATGTCCCAGCCATTGCCCTATGCCCTGTGCAGATGCATTCTGGCCAGGCCACCCTGTCCGGGATACACACATGGTACCTTGCTCCTCATTATGCACATTGGCAGTCCAATACTGGCAACAGTGCTGGCAGTGTGGGCTGTGGAGGGTGTTTGCAGCCACCACACACTGGATAGACAGACACACACTCCCACACTTATGCCAGCATTGTGCTACTATAGAGGAATTTAGCAGCCCTGGCCACCACACCAGTCCTGGGCACAGTGCAGGCATGGATATGGTACGCAATACTGTTGGGGTCACTCCCCAGGGTGGTAAACACTGTCAGAGACCAGACCTGAAGCACACTCCACAGACATCAGAAAGGTTGCTATGATGGAGCTCAATCTGCAAACTGTGCTTAACGTAGGAATTGATATCTGCCAGTAATCATAGCATTCTTTTGATAGCTGTGTACCGTATTCCCAGGTGTAGTGTGGCATTGCTAAGGTATGCAAGTGCTAGTATTGGGAGATGCACGCAGGGCCCAATGTCCTGCCTCTCCAGGAGGCATTGGCTAATGGAGCCTGTGGGTGTGGGTGTGTCTGCCCCTGTTGGCTGCCGCTTTACGGCAGAGGTTCCCAACTCCAGTCCTGGTGTGCCAAACACTGTTCGGGTTTTCATTCTGTCCCTCATGAATATGCATGAGATACATCTGCATACCATGGGGTGGTGCATAGATATGCAGCACAGGCATCTTTATTAGAGGCAGCATGGAACCTGAATGGTGTTTGGCCCTCCAGGACTGCATTTGTGAGACTCTGCTCTAGGTAATGCGCCTGTTTATGGTGTCTTTGCTCTGTAGGGTAAAATGAAGGTTTTTTGGGCATGTTTACGTCATCTGCAATAAACGTTCTGTCTGTATTAGCACGTTGTAGTAGTGGGTAAAATATGGGGACTGGGTTGGCAGGCACCATAGCTGGGACTTGAACCTGTGACCTTCTGCCTCCAAACACACTGATTGTGTGCACTGCACCACTGTGTTGCCACAGAGACAGTGCATTCCCTGGTGATACCATGAATGTTTGTCCGGCAGGGCCTGTCTGTTGCAGTGCATGGCACCCACCTACACAGGGCTAGGCCATGGTCTGCTCTGGGCAGCTGTCACTTCCCCCCCTCCACCACCACCATTACCCCTGTGCCACCATGCTGACATGCCCTTCTGCTGGTGGTGCTGGTGGTGTGCAGTCTCAAGCCATCCAGTGTGCAGGTAGGCGGCTGCCTATGGTGCGTGTTCTGGGGTAGGGGTGCCTGCATAGGCGTCCACGCTTCCCCCCCAACACCGCCTGCCAATGTTCTCTGTTGCCCTTGGGGTACCTGCTGGGTACTATCCCCTGTGACACTGTGATAAACACTCTCGTGCCCATGTTGGGCCCTCATCAGTTGCTGTCTGGCTGCTGTTCAGTTTCAGCATTCCTAAGTGCCACCTAGGCATTTGCCTTGTCCGCACTGTGCCCCAGCTGCACCACAGCATGTGCCGCTTGCAGCCCTCTGTATCCCCTTTTCCAGCATCTGTCCAGTTTCCCATTCCGACATGCCCACCCTGCTGTTGTGGAACATGTGCATGCCATAGGTAACCTGTCCAATGGAGAGGGAAGCCCTTATCAGTGCTATTTCACTGTGGGATCATTCACCTTGTATGGGGACGGAGCGGACCTTTCCAAATGTCATATTTATTTTTTGGGGCTTTCTTGGGAGTGTTTTTTGATGTTTCCCATTACTATCACTATTGCCCAGCTTGATTATGATTTTTTTTTATTTTGTTGGGGTCATTTTCAATGTTTATTTGCACTTTTGTTCCGTGCACATGTATCACACTTATCACGTTTTGTAGGTTTCCCTGGTTTTGCTGTACATTGCTGACGTAAATGGTTTCTTTTCCCTTTAAATCAGCTCTAACGCCAGGGTTTCACTGGCGTTAGTTTTGAGCCTCGGATTTCACAGCGTTAGTGTGCAGGGAGCCTCTCCCCTCCCACTCTCCACCCATTGACCCCTTCTCTCCACCCCTGGGGAGCCTTCCTCCGCCCTCCGGGAGCCTTTCCCCGCCTTCAGCGCTCGTTTGCGCCGCAGCGCGCGTTATCGCGGGATAAGGTACCTGTGCGCCTTAGAAAGCGCCATCATCGCGCGATAAGGTACCTTATCGCGTGATAACGTCACAGAGCGCACGTTAAGACGGTTTAGTAAACATACCCCATAGAGTGTGGTCTGTTGGTGGCAGATCCTGTCCCTGAGAGGGCAGGTTGGTCCAGACACCCGTTCTGCCCTATAGGGTGCAGTAAGTGATGCCAATGAGATAAGGGTGTTTCTGCTGGCAGCACAGATTGTAGAAATGTGTCTGACTGTTACATGCAGCAAAAGAGATTGCCTCAGACAGCCATGTCAGATGAGACCTCTGAGGGATCAAACCCTTGACCTCTGACTTGGTGGTCATTGTATTAACCAGGGGGCTACAGTTCTATACATATGCTCACAGCACTGCCATGAAGTTAAGGTTACCACGTGTAAACTGCCAATGCGCCCCCTATCGGGCGATACACAGTGCATGCTACATGGATGTCAGCATGCCCACCTCCATATATGGCATTGCTTACATTATCGCTGCGAGTTTTGCCGGTAACATTAGGACAGTGTAGTACACAGACCCCATAGCAAATATCAGTGTGTCCACCAAAAATAAACCATCACCTCAGCTGGAAAACCTAAGGTACCCTGTAAATTGTCTTAGCTGGGGGTCTACCTGATCCCATTAAGCACAGCGGACATTTACTGGGTTTACCTGCAGTTGTTGTGTAGTCAGCCCATGTTATGAGAAAAGGCATAGCATACTGGTTAATACGATGCCCTCAGAGTCACTGCTTATGGGTTTGAAAACCCACTGCACCAACAGCAAGATGAGTGTTAGTAACAGTCAGACACATCTCTACAATCAGTGATACAAGCCTAATACATTACAACCTTTGTCCTGTGCCGCTAAGGAGAGGCATGGTGTTGCATCGCCAAAAGCACGTGTATACTGGTTATTTGTATATATGTACATATTCCACATCAGTGTATTTATGTAAACAGTGCCCCTTATACCCAAAGGTATGAGTATACATGTATCCAGATATACATGTAACAGATATACTTATACTTATACAGATATACTTATTTACACCACTTGTGTGATGTGCCTACCCTCCGAATCAACCTATGCGCGCCCCAAATTCTACTGTATTTATTACTCTTGAATATGTTTTGTGTATACTGGTTATTTGTATATATGTACATATTCCACATCAGTGTATTTATGTAAACAATGCCCCTTATACCCACTTGTGTGATGTGATGTGCCTACCCTCCGAATCAACCTATGCGCGCCCCAAATTCTACTGTACTGATTTGACAGTTCTCCTATTGTAATCGGACCGCTGCTGATCGCTGGAAGCAGCGGTATATAAATGTTTGCTAAATAAATAAAAATAAATAAATAAATAAGGCGCCAAAAGCTAAGGTGCACCAGATGTGGTCCAGGCCAAATGGCATAAGGCATGTGATGCTGTAAACTAAAGCCAGCCACTGTGGTCGCCAATCACTGTATCCGACGTGTTTTCATGCAGCCCCAGAGATAGTTTGCCGTGTGGCATCCATGACATGCGTGCACAGCATATGCGCGAAACAGCACATGCACGGCGTATGTGCGTGCGTAATCAACACAAGGGCATCCCCCAAAATGACGATGCAATCCCACAAGCCAGCACTTAGCCACCCTGACCTATGACAGCTGGCAGCCTTAATCTGCACCAGGCAGTCGCCTCTTTCCAGGCGTCTCAAAATGCCAGGATCTGGAACGTGTCAGGAGGGCGTGGGTGCGCATCACAAGGCGCTTCAACCGTGTAGCAGACTACCCACGTGAGGTAAGTTTATGGGGACAGGTCACAAAATGGAAGGTGTGCAACACAATATCCAGCAATCAAAACACATAAGACATGCAACACATGGGCAACCCACCTGTATGTGGGCAACCCTGTGATCAAGCTATCTGCGTATGTTGCTGTGTGCACGATTGCCCAATCCCCAGGAGCCACAGACATGAAAGCAGAGGTGCAGAGGTTAGCGCGGTGTGATGTAAGCTGCTCCTGTTGCAGTGCACACCTCTGCCCAACCCCCAGGAGTTGCATTCCCCATGACAGACCTCTATTAGGCATCCCTGTGCTATGATGGATGCTGCTATGACACATTACCAGCTCTGGACAATCCCCAGGAGACATCTGACCTGATCACAGAGGTCAAGTAGTCATCATGGTGCACTGGTAGTGGCTACAGTTGGAGTATCACAGCACTGCCCCATCCCCAAGAGGCATCAGATCTGATGACAGAGGTCCAACAGTCATCCTGGTGGTGTGGTAGTTGCTGCTGTTTATGTGTAGAACATCACCCCTGGCCCCGAAGGCTCCCAGACCTGCGTACAGAGGTGTATCAAACATCCTGGTGTCCAGGTGGCTGCTCCATTTGCAGTGTCACACGTCTGCCTTATCCCCAGGAGGCATCAGACCAGCTGGCATAGGTCTACTCTACATCCTGGTATTATGGTGGTTGCTGTTGTTGCAGGTTCCCAGCCCTGCCCTAACCCCAGGAGGCATCAGACCAGCTGACACAGGTCTACTCTATATCCTGGTGTTATGGTGTTTGCTGTTGTTGCAGATCCCCAGCCCTGCCCTAACCCCAGGAGTCATCAGGCCAGCTGGCATAGGTCTACTCTACATCCTGGTGTTATGGTGGTTGCTGCTGTTGCAGGTTCCCAGCCCTGCCCTAACCCCAGGAGGCATCAGACCAGCTGACACAGGTCTACTCTATATCCTGGTGTTATGGTGTTTGCTGTTGTTGCAGATCCCCAGCCCTGCCCTAACCCCAGGAGACATCAGGCCAGCTGACACAGGTCTACTCTACATCCTGGTGTTATGGTGGTTGCTGCTGTTGCAGGTTCCCAGCCCTGCCCTAACCCCAGGAGGCATCAGACCATCTGACACAGGTCTACTCTACATCCTGGTGTTATTGTGGTTGCTGTTGTTGCAAGTTCCCAGCCCTGCCCTAACCACAGGAGGCATCAGACCAGCTGACACAGGTCTACTCTTCATCCTGGTGTTATGGTGTTTGCTGTTGTTGCAGGTTCCTAGGCCTGCCCTAACCCCAGGAAGCATCATGCCAGCTGACACAGGTCTACCCAATATCCTGGTGTTGTGGTGTTTGCTGTTGTTGCAGATTCCCAGCCCTGCCCTAACCCCAGGAGGCATCATACCAGCTGACACAGGTCTACTCTACATCCTGGTGTTATGGTGTTTGCTGTTGTTGCAGGTTCCCAGCTCTGCCCTAACCCCAGGAGGCATCAGGCCAGCTGACACAGGTCTACTCTACATCCTGGTGTTATGGTGGTTGCTGCTGTTGCAGGTTTCCAGCCCTGCCCTAACCCCAGGAGGCATCATACCAGCTGACACAGGTCTACCCAATATCCTGGTGTTGTGGTGTTTGCTGTTGTTGCAGGTTCCCAGCCCTGCCATAACCCCAGGAGGCATCATACCAGCTGACACAGGTCTACTCTACATCCTGGTGTTATGGTGTTTGCTGTTGTTGCAGGTTCCCAGCCCTACCCTAACCCCAGAAGGTATCAGACCAGCTGACACAGGTCTATCCAACATCCTGGTGTTATGGTGTTTGCTGTTGTTGCAGGTTCCCAGCCTGCCCTAACCCCAGGAGGCATCAGGCCAGCTGACACAGGTCTACTCTACATCCTGGTGTTATGGCAGGTGCTGCTGTGTATGTGTGGAACATCACCCTATCCCCAGGAGGCCCCCAGACCTGATGACAGAGGTGTAGTACACATAGTAATCCCGAAAGCAGTAACACAATGCACCCAGGCAACAGCAAGCAGGGCATTTAGGTTCTGTGCGCCCAGGTGCTGGAATGCCCTACCACCTAGCATCCGGACAATCCCTGACCTAACACAATTTCGGAAAGTTCTGAAGCACCACCTCTTCCTCAAACACTACGTGGATGATTGTGCACCATTAACCGCTCCCCCCCCCCTCTAGTACCACCACACTATCACACTACGATTACTCTGGACTTGACTTGATGCAATGCCTATATGCAAATAGTTATCCCGGTTTTACCCAAGTATAAGCACCTGTTTTTTGTAATGCGGAGCAGATTCCTGCACCGTATAAGTTTTTGTTGTCATGTAAATCGCACTGATGTTGAATAGCGCAGTATAAAAGGGACTGTAAATAAATAAATAAATAAAATCCTGGGGTAATGGTGGTTGCTGCAGTTGCCGTCTCCCAGCTGTGGCCCACCCCCAGGGAGCCCCAGCCCACAACACAGAGGTCTATCAGTCACCCTGGTGTTATGGCTGCTGCTGCTGTTGCAGGCTCCCAGATCCACCACATCCCCAGGAGGCAGCACACCAGATTCCAGTGGTCCACCAAGCATCCCTGTGTAATGGTAGCTGATGTTGGTGCAGGTATCCAGCTCCCCCACACCCCCAGGTGTCCGAGCCCACACCACAGAGGCTGGATCAGCATCCAAGCATCATGGTGATGGCTCCTGTTGATGTTGGATGGGCTGCCCAAGACCGAGGTGTGTGCTTGACTGCACTGAGGGTATGGAGTCACACCCCCTGGAGATCAGAAGTGGAACGCCGTACATGCCATGTTGCTGTCATGTCATGACAGGAGATGGCAGGGACATGGCATGAAATGGCTGTGAGGCAGCGCACAGGGCATGTAGGTGTCACACCACACATGCCCAGCCTCCTGCCCACACATGCAGGCAGTGGTGCCAACAGCTAGTATGGGACCCACAGCCCATAGCAGGAGTGGCCCCCATTACACACAGACATGTGTGCCATGTGGTTCACCATGGGCAGGGATACAGGGCCCTAATGATTGCAAACATTGCTTATCCCCCCAGGTAGAGGACCTATGGAAGAAGGGCAGAGAGATGCGGCTACACTGCCCTGGAAACCTCCGCTGCATGCAGAGGGAGGCAATGGCTGGGGGGTGACGGTGAGTGTCCCAGCCTCTGCATTGCGCCACACCATATCCCAGTGGCACGGCAGCCTGTGATGCCACATACAATGTGTCTATGCCGTAACAAATGCATGATGCCCTGTTCATTTCTGCCTTCTCCACAGAGGCTACAGATGCTGGGGAGGGGACCTCTGCGCCCATACCACCTGGTGGCAGCCCCCCGTGACCACTGGAAGTACCAATATGGAGGACTTACCTGCAGTGGCAGAGGATGCCATGGATGTGGGGGAGGAATACATGGAGGGTGGGGAGGTGTGGGAGGAGGGGGTGGTGGAGGGTGGTGGAGGGTGCTGGGGAGGTGGAGTGGGAGGGTGATGAGGGGGAGGGGGAGGGTGGCAGGGAGAGTTAAGGGTCTCACCAGGGTGGGGAGGGTGGGGGGGCCATGGATGGTGGGGAGGGGGAGCCTGTGCCTGAGGGCAGCCGCAGGTCACCACAGGACACAGGGGGTCCCTGGCACCTGCCCCATGTGCATGGCCAAGGTGTCAGGCCAGGTGTGGGACCCCCACACATTGCCACACACGGGGCCCACACAGATGCCACCACCCAGACCACAGTCACATGGTGTGGATGCGGTGGCAAATGTGTGGGTCTCCTGTGTGTGGTGATGGGCACCATTATGTGGACCCTGAGTGACCATGGCCATGCCATCAGGCAGCTGACAGCTGCTGTTCAGGGTATGGCTGAGGTGATGTGCCACCAGCATTATCATGGCATGTTCACGGCGCATCCCCAGCCATACCCCCATGGTGGGCCCCCAGGTGTGTGATCCACATATATAGCTATGGCCATTTCCCAGTGTCTGCAATGTAGTTAATTGGATGCACAGATGGCAAAGGTGGCAACCCTAATAGCCAAATGTATCCCCACTAATGTGTGAGATGGATGTACATGCTGGGCTAACACCAAATGTGAACTAGTTCTAATGTTAACCCGCCTATGGGAGGGTGTTGTTGTTTACTTTTTAACATTTGTATGGCACCTACTGACACATATGTGTATTAAAACATTGTGTAGGCAGCCAACTCTTGCAATGGTCATGTGTCCTCCATACATACATGCTTTAGCGGTGAGTGTGACACCTCTGTGCATGTCCCAGTGTGTATGTGTGCCCCATACATTGCCCCTGCCCCACAACAAACTGTGTGGAGTGCCATGTGCACTGCCGGATGTATCCCCTGCTTACATCGTGTTGAAACCATGTGCTGCACCGTACAGCAGACACAGACACATTCATGTTGTCATGGATTGTCAGTCTGTAGAAGGGATGCATCGCATGTTAGGATGGTGAAGAGGTGCGGATGTGGTACCCATGATGCAGTCCAGATGTGATGTATGTGGGGATCCACGTGTCTGACAGGGTGTTAGTTGATGCGGCTCACCACAATGGGGTCTGGTGGGGTGGAGGAGCAGCAACTCACTACAAGTGCTGGAGGGGGGTAAAAACTGACAGCAGCTAGGTATATCTGTATGTTGTGTCTGTCCGGCAAGCATGTGAAGTTAGCATGCCACGGTGACCCTGGCGTGTGTCTGACAGACAGGTCAGCCATGTAGATAGCCTGATGTGGATGATATGTGGGGACAGGGGGGAGCTATACCCCACAATGTTGGTGAACAAGCAGACACAGCCACAGCATGTCCCTGCTCTCCCTGTCCTCCCTCTGTATCCCGGATCTGTCTGACCTCTTGTGGCCCTTGCCTCCTCCTTCCCGTCACCTTCACCAGCCCTTACCACCTAAGCCACTCACCAGCCCTGCCTCTTATCACCCCCACCACATACCAACCCAGCCACACACCACCACCACCGCCAACTGGCCATGGCATTCACCTCACCCACCACACATCAACCCTACCACCTACCTCCCCTCCACCCACCAACCCAGCCACCTACCTCCCCACCACTCACCAACCCAGCCATCTACCTCCCCCACCACTCACCAGCCCAGCCACCTACCTCCCCCACTGCTCACCATCCCTGCCACTCTCCACGCCCAACCTGCCTCTGACCCTCTGATCACTTCACCACCGATAACGCATGCCTTCAAACTCGCTCACCTGCACTAACCCCTCAGCGTGTACCAGGTGTTCACATTAATTTATGGTATGATTGGCCATCTGCGTGTGTTTGGGCGCATTGTGCATGCACAGAGGCGATGCGTAGGGTGCGTATGCAGAACCACATGCCGCACATGTGCAGACACGTACACGTCTCGTGCATGTGCAGTGTGTGGTTCTGCTAGCCCCTGTCGTGTGTGGGATGGCCACGGAACCAGGCACCGCACATACGCATACAGGCTACGTATTTTCATGGGAGGCATATGCATGTGCGATGGCAGCTCCCACCATACCATCCATTATGGCTTGCGTGTATCCTGGCACAGCACATGAGCATACACATACACATCTTGCACATGTGTGGCGCACAGTTCCACTAACTCCTGTCACCAGGCACCACACATGCACAAGATGTGTACATGTCTGCACATGTGCAGTGCACAGTTCTGCATATGCACCCTATGCATCGCCTCTGTGCATGCACAATGGACGAATACATGTGCAGATGGCCAAACATACCATAAATTAACATGAACACCTGGTACATGCTGAGGGGTTAGTGGAGGAGAGCAAGTTTGAAGGCGTGCGTTATTGGTGGTGAAGCGAATGGAGGGTCAGAGGCAGGTTAGGTATGGAGAGTGGCAGGGTTGGTGAGTGGTGGGGGAGGTAGATGGCTTGGTTGGTGAGTGGTGGGAGATGCGAGCAGTGGGCTAGGTGAGTGCTGGGGGAGGTATGTGGCTGGGTTGGTGAGTGGTGAGGGAGGTAGGTGACACGGTTGGTGGGTGGTGGGTGAGCTAAGTGGCAGGGTTGGTGGGTGGTGGGGGAGGTAGGTGCAACGGTTGGTGGGTGGTGGGGGAGGTAGGTGGCAGGGTTGGTGTGTGGTGGAGGAGGTAGGTGGAACGGTTGGTGGGTGGTGGGTGTGGTGGGTGGCAAGGTTGGTCAGTGGTGGGTGTGGTGTGTGGCTGGGTTTCTGAGTGGTGGAGGAGGTGAGCGGCGGGGTTGGTATGTGGTGGTGGAGTTGAGTGGCAGGGTAAGTGTGAGGTGGAGGAGGTGAGGGGGTAGGGTTAATAGTGTCCACTATGGTGGGCTTTGTGGTTGCTTCATGTGCACTGCGGGATGTGCAGGGCTTGTGGTTGCCTGATGAGGGAATGGTATCAATGGGGCTGGGGCACAGGGCATGGGTGCAGTCCCACTGCAACACCGACATGCAGCTGTGGGGGAAGGCCAGGCAGGGGCTGTGCTGGCATGGCACAAGAGGCGTGCCAAGGTGCAGGCTCACCAGCCTCGCCTCTACAGGCCCAGGCCCTAGCTCCAGGAGATACGTGAGGACCAGGTCATCTCCCTCTACCACCTGAGCACAGGGGCTATTAGGGAGCTCTATGAGGATCTGAAACCTGACCTCGAGCCCCTGACTGGTCGGTCACATGCCATACCGGGTTTGGTCAAGCTCCTTGGTGCCCTACATTTCTTTGTCTCTGACTGTTTCCTGTCATCTGTGGCCGCAGTTGGTGGTATGAGCCGCCCCACCTTCTCACACTGTCTCCACCAAGTACTGCGTGCCATGATCAGCCGGGTTGGGAATTACATTGCATTTCCCAACACTAGGCTACAGTGGGGGACCCTGACCCAGGCCTTTGAGGCATTTTACGGGTTACCACACATGATGGGAGCTATTGATTGCACACATGTTGCCCTTGTCCCGCCTAGAGACAGGGAGGCAGTGTTCCACAATCACAAACTCTACCACTCCCTGAATGTTCAGGTTGTATGTGATGCAGGTATGCATATTCTGAATGTGGTCCCGCGGTTTTCAGGGTTCACCCATGACTCCTATATCCTGTGTACCTCGGCACTGTACAGACAATTTGAGGTCGATCAATTTGAGGACTGTATAATGCTGGGTGGGTATTTGCCATCTCTGACATGCACATCATATACCCCTGCTAGCCATCTGCACACATGTCTGTCTTTGACATGTGTCCCGAGTTGTGTGTGTGTGTCATCTGTGTGTGTGAGAGCTGACGCAGGGGGAGGGGTCACTCCGGGTCTTCTGTGCTGTGGTGCTGTGTGTTGGTGGCACACTGACATTTTTTGACGTTTCACGCCATTTGACATTGTGGGTTTAGGTTGGCACAGTACGACACATATGTATGCTTCATGTTTATCAACAGTGTGGTATTGTCTATGCCAACCTGCCTTCCACGGTGGGGTACCTGTTCCTGTCACACCATCTGTGTGTGGACAGTAGCATGACCGTCACATGCTTGCATATGTGTGCATCTCTGCTCTTTTGCAGGGTGCATTGCATGTGTGTTTCTGATGTGTTCAGGGCTGGCGCTACTACCTTTTGGCCTCTATTGTCTGTCCATGTGTCTGCTGTGGTTCAGGATAACGTTATTTGCACGCCTTCTACCTCCCCCGTGCTCTGTATCTCACACATCCAGACACTGGTGCATAGTTGTTGTGTCCCATCATGTGTTCCCCTATGTTTCTGTCTGACCTGTACATGTTGTGGGTTTGCATGTACATTCATGTGTGCATGTGTGTGGACATCAGGTCCTGGTTTAACGTTCAACATTTCTTTATGCAGGTGACGCAGGATATGGGTGTCAGCCCTGGTTGCTAACCCCTGTGCGTCTACCACGGACGTGTGCAGAGCTGAGGTACAATAAGGCCCATGCCTCCAGTCACTCCGTCATCGAGCGCACCTTTGGCATTTTGAAAAGTCGCTTCATATGTCTGGATAGGACCGGCGGGGCCTTATAATACTTACCCGTGACAGTGGCAGAGATCATTATTGCCTGTTGAATCCTGCACAACATTGCTCTCAGGCACGATATCGATGTCCAAATTAATGAGGATCTGGAAGAAGATCCAATGTGTCCTCCTGTACGTGCCCGTGGTGACACATGTGAGGGCACAGCACTCAGGCAGCAGCTGATTGAGGAGCTATTTTCATGTGAGTACTGAATGTTTTGGAAATAACATTTAGATAGATATATGTACTACTACTACTACTGAGCATTGTTATCACACTACCAGTCATACGCAACACTGCACTGACTTTGCTGACACAATGCCTGGCCATCTGGGCTTACAATGTAGTCCAACCGCTAACACAGAAGGTGTGGGCAGGGGACAACAGCAGATGGCGGTGATTAATATAGTCAGGATTATTAGGCTTAGGCGATGTCGTAGGCTGTCACACAGGGTTTTGAGATGTTTGGAGAGGGTGGCTGTCCTGCAGCCACAGGTAGTTAGTTCCAGGCATTGATGCTGCAAGGTGACAGGTGTGTGGTCCCGCGTTAACAGTGGGGGAGCAGCCCATAGATAGGACCAGTTGCCTTGATGTGTGGGGATGACATTTGGGGGATGTGAGGGGATTGATTGGATTGTATGCTCTGATGAGCAGGGACTGTGTGTTACATTTTTCGGTATGGCGATGCATGCAGGTGGTAGCACTGTTTACATGCTCAGTAGTAGTAGTAGTATTTGTAGTACTTGGGTTATGCGAGTCAAGGTACAGGGCAACCACAATGTGACTGCATGTATAGCTCAGCAGGTGCGTCTTGACCTTGCCTGGAGCCTGTGAGGTGTTCTGACAGGTGGAGTATTATTGTCATGCTGAGGCTGTCGGTAGATTAGCCATGCAGTGCAGTGTTGCATACATTGTGGCAGACAGAGATGATTTTGAAGCAGACCAGCAAGGTGTAGGTTACAGTAGCCAGGATAGTGGGTGATGAAGGGGGGCATTAGCGTTTTATTTGTGTGTTCAGGGGTGACGGCAGGAATCTTGCTGATGTTATCTAGGGGGACACCGCAGGCCTTAGCTACAGGATGGGTATGTGTGGGGAAGGGAAGCGAGAGGTCATAGAGAACTGCTACCTTGATGACCACATCGACAGAGGGTGTACCAACTTATACACAGACACTGTAAAGGTTGGCGAGGGTTTAGGGGTGCTGCCCAGATGTTCGGTCTTGACCATGCTCAATTCATGCAGCGGGGGAACCTGCAGCCAGCAATGTCAGGGAGCAAGCTGAGATTTGGGTGTGGATTGCCAAACATAGTTCAGCCGTGGAGAGATATCTTTGGGACACATCAGCGTACAGCTGCTACTGGTAGCCAGGAGATGTGCCTGCTGCACCAGGGAACTGGGTATGGGGCCAGGGGAATGTAGCAGCCCCTGCATATATCCCTTTCATACAGCACCTGAGAGTTGGTTAGCAGGGGAGGTGGACCCACAGGAACACACACAGAAGGTGCTATGGGAGACATATGGGGGAAGCAGGATTGTACTGAGACCTTTGGGCCAAGCACATACAGGGTACCGTCGTGATGGTTGTGGTCGATGGTCTCCAGGGCAGCAGAGAGGTCACAAAGGGTATGGACAGGCTACAGGCCCTTGAACTTGGCCAGGAACATGTCAGTGGCGGGTTTGGGTGGGGGAAATTAGGTACAGTATCATGACGAACTGCCAGACTGTGATGGATCTAGGGGGTTATGAGAGATGAGGACTTGAAGCTGGTGTGTTTGTTGCACAGCTCCAACATTACATATGTATGTTTCCCTTGTGTTTCTCAATCCACAGGACATGCTTGGTGATGTTCCTGGTGCTGTAGTGCAGTGGCAGCTGTGTGTACCTTATTCAACATGCAGGACACTGGGGTAGGTGGACATACAGGTGATTTGTCTGTGTGGACAGTTAGGAGCAGCATATGTCAGAGGTTATCTGTCTAATGCACATATGTTGTGGATGACCTATTTAGCGTGCTCCCCTGTACCCCATATGTTGATGTTGGCCACACATATACACATGTGTTTGTGCCCAGTTTGTCTTCTACATCACTGTTTCTGGGACACATCCAACAGGGCTGCATGCGTCTATAGGTCTTAGGTGTTCTGGTGGTGGGCCGCACTTACACCCTTCCCTGATATTGCAGCATCGGCCAACCTTTATCTCCATTATTCTCCAATTGTGCACATACAAGCCGTATGTTACTGGTGGCACGCTCACCGTCTCATACTGTGTGTGTGTGTGTGTGTTTGGGGGTGGCTCTGTTATGATACAGTGTGCATGCAGTTTGCATTATCATGTGGTGGGTGGGATCTGCACACCTGTGGAGAGGTGGTGAGTGTGCTATCTCTATCTTACTGGTGTTAGCCTTGTGCACAGGGTGCGCATGTGTTATGGTTTGTGGGTTGACCTATCTCATGTGTGTTGACAGACCACTGCACAACAGCATTTATGTATCCCTGATATCACCATAATTTGGACATGCAGCAACGGTGGCGGGACATGGGGACATGGTTATTCGACACATGTTGATGACATCTTCTGCCTTTACTGAGACGTGTTGTGGACTTTGTCTGCCTGTGAGGATTCCAAACAGACATTTGCTGCAGACACACAGTAGGTCACACCTTGGATCGTTTGGGTGTAACATCAGCCTTTATATGTTTGTGTTTTGCTGTTTCTTTCATGGACCTTTTCTGTTGGGTCTCTGTGCACCAACGCTGATGGACATGGGGTGCAGCTGTGATATGCCTGTGTTACTTGGGCATGGACATGACCATATCCATGGGACGCGCTCATCTGCGGTTGCATTTCCAAATATCCACAACATGCGCAGTGTTGTGTGTTGTGATCATGTTATGTTTGACTGTGTGACATTTAATTACATTGATACTGATGTTTGACTCCCTGCAATGTGCCCTGATGTTGCGTACAGCATACCAAGACAGTGTTTGTCCTTATTCTGACACAGGGCAGTGAGGACACACAGCACATCTATTTAAGTGCATCTGCGGGTGACATCACCCATCTGTTGGAGGACACAACAATACCATTCAACTATCCCTGGGAGATGGTGCCATAGGATGTTTGACCTCTGCGAGTGGGACACATGCCTATGATGAACATTACTGTTGGACTGCTACTTTCCATATAACAGGCCTGTCCAACACACCGTTGCTACCGTGGTCTGACTGGGTGTCCTGTTGATTGCACAAGACACACATGACCGTTAGAGTACTGTGGCACATTGAGATATCACACTTGACTGTGCATGCCCAGTGATTCACGGACAGTCTTAACGGGACATGTGGGGTTGCAGATGCCCTTTGCACTGTGGACACTGTGTACTGGTCTCTATGTGTGCATCACAGACTGAAATAGTCGCTGTATGTTCTACATCCATCTGACATTGTATTAGTGTGTGTTGACCATGTATGTAACATGCACCGCACAATATCCTCATCTGTTTAAGTCACAGGGGCATACAGCCATGCGTGTGGCACAGGGACAACATTGTATACATACTCTTGTATATGTCGGTCTACCCTGCACTTGGACATGACACAGTTGTTATCACTACATCAGTTTAAAGGCCGCCAACATTTTGGATTGAAGTTTTCCCTCACCAAGGGAGTTACAGTGCATCTGGGGCATCACAGTGTCATGGTTCACCATGCACGGTGCATGTGCATGTGACTGAATATGTTGGTACACCAGAGCATGTGGCATTGTGGCTTCTGTGTGGGGTACTGGCCCATGTTTGACCTTTCTTTCACACTCCATATACAGGTCATTGTGTTTGGCTACTATACAGACGTGCTGCTGTATATTGATTTACAAACATAGTATTTTATTTTATTTATTTATTTATCTAATTCTTCTATACCGCCCCTTCCAGAGATCAGGGGCGGTTTACATGGAACAAAGTAAACAAATTTGTACACTAATGTATACATTACATGGAACATAGTTTTTTAACTTTATACAGATAATATTTAGTAACTTTATACAGATAATATTTAGTAACTTTATAACTTTCTAACTTTATACAGATAACTGTGCATTAATTGTTGTAACTATTTACATTTTGTATATAATTATAAATTTCTGTATCGTAGTGTCAATCAGAGTATTCTACCTTGTTTACCGGTAGTCAGGGTCATATATGTGTGCACAGTCATATATGTCTGCACAGTCATATATGTCTGCACAGTCCTCTTTATCCCCTGACGTTCCGCCACTCACCTTCACCCATGACATTTGCAGTGTTGCAGTGTGATTGTCCATTTTTGTCCTTCATTTGTGCATCCCATGTACCGTGATCTATGTGTATGGTTCATGTATTCACAACACCCATTGCAGGGGACCTGCTGCAGGGTGATATCTCTGCATGTCTGTGAGGTTCCTTTTTTGGTCTTCTCTGGGATCATGTGCCTCTTGTACCTGTTACCTTATCCTCATTTTGCATTTGGCCTTTGTTTTGGGTTACATTGGTGAAGCTTTCATTGCTATATCAGGCATTATGGGGCAGCTGTGACATATATATCTATATATGTGTGTACACATGTTTACATGTTGCTACTTATGATTTTTCAGGCTTTTGCCACCTGTCTTGGCAGATGGATATGTTTTTGGGGACAATTCATGACTGATGTGTGTTGGTCCCTCATCATGCATTGCCTAGTGTCTACATGCGACTAGGGCATCTGGGACGTGCAGCAGCATGTGGGGGTGGGGGGATACTGCATAGTGAACACCATGCAGCTATGGCACATTATCTCTCCTGCCCATCATCTGTAGATGTGCCAGTGACTTTGGGGTGACATGTGGGTAGCTGGCATGCTCAATGTATTTTCAGTTTGTTCACTGTAAACCAACCACCTTGATATGATGACAGGTGGTATATACGATATGTCTACTGATTGACCACAATAAAAGTAGGTGTTTGACCCACATTTCTCTCTGCTGCTTTTTGACCACACTGACACATGTCTTTCGTTATGTTCTGGTAATGTACATGGCCCACCTGTGCTCATATCCTTGTATGGTGGCAGTTGGCTATGTGTCAGCCATCTGACACATCACAGGGTGCTAAGGGTTTCCATACCGACATTCCCTTTGAGGGGACATATTTGGGTTGTGCTTGCTGTGTTTGTTTGGGATAGTGGTTGTTGACATGTGTTGGTGCACCATAGGTTGCAGGTTTGAGTACCACATGTTCCTTGTTTTGTGCTAACCTGACCAGGAACTGCCTGATGATTAGTCACCTCTCCACACACCCTTCCATCTCTTCACTTTATACTACAGTATGCCCTCGATGCAGCCTATCCATCGCATATTAGCTGTTACATATGGCTTTTTCTTTGTACTGTCCATGTCGGCTTTGGGGATTGGCATTGCTGTTGTTAATCTGAAGTGGTCCATGTCTGTTTGTAGGTTCATGTCTCACATGCTCTTTTTCCGTTCTGTTCCCCATTTTGCCCTGATCCACAGAGCATTCCCTGCCGCCCATTGGGTTTAGGTTCTTTGCTTTTTTGCATGCTGTGTCAACTGCATAACATTTCATTGTGTGTGCATGCATGTATTTATATGTGGCTGTCGTCCCAATTACTGACTGTGATATGAGCTGTTCACACCGGTTCTGCATGTGCATTGCATCTTCGTTACTGTTGTGGTTTCCCTATCCTGGCAGCCAGCTGTGTTTTGGTGTGGTGCCCTCCAGTGTTCTTGTATGCAGCCTTTGCTGTGGCATTCACATTGATGTTGTAGCCTACTGGTTTGTGCATTGTCATTTGTGCTAGTGGTCTTGGGTTTGTTTCCTCTCTGTTCTAATTATTTTATGTCTCTCATCCACATGTACTTTGGGTTCCTGTCACAGTCCTATCTGTGTCGATCTGTGCTGCTGGTACATTATACCCTCATCACTGTTGCCAAACATCCTTATGTCAGTCTATCTATGTCTGCAAGCTCTGTGGTGTCCTGCCCAACTGTGCAGGCTTCTACCCCATGTCCTGCACTGGCACCCTTTTCTGCATCGCAGCTCTTCATTCTTGCCTCTCCTGTGTCTACTCTGCATGGCACTGCTACTCCTCTGTCCTCCAGTCATTGCACTTCTCCTGCCACCTCTGGCTCCTCTGCTGGACACATATTCCCATCCTCTGCCACACACTGTCATTTTTGCACTTTACAGTACCATCACCCTGTGCATCAGTACAGCTGCCCCTGATATATTTGTCCACTTTACCAGCTGCCACATGGGCTGCTCGCAGATTTGGCAGGTCCATCACCTCAGACATCTACTTCCTTACATCACTTCTTCATTGGCTTTTGTTACTGCTCTATGCAGTGTTAGGGTTACATCTGTGTTTGACCCATACATTTCATGCTTGTGAGTTTGGTGCACCTTACTGCCCTTGGCCAACATTTCTTTGGCCACCTTAACATCATTGGGGCATCTTAACACCACCTTGGGTTCAGCCAGCTTCTGGGGCGCCTTATATGATGCCTTGGAGGGTACCACCCATTCATGCCGCCCTCTGGGCCACATTCTGACCCGCCTTGGTTGCCATGGCACTTAATGATGTGCCTTATGGTGTGCCCTAAAAGGTGCTTTAGGTTAGGGCACAGGGATGAGTGTTTTTTGGGGGGACACTGCAGATTGTTGAGATGTGTCTGACTGTTACAGGCGGGAAAAGGGATTGGCTCAGACAGCCTAATCACATATCACCACTGTAGAATCAAACTAATGACTGCTGTATCAGCAGTCACTGTATTAACCAGGGTGCTACACCTCTAGTCGTTTGATCATGGCTCAGTGCACAAACTTAGGGTTATTTCACAATGACGTGCCACGGCGTGTCTATCACACGATGTTGGCCAGGGTGCTCTCTGTCGCACGATACCCCGCCATTGCTTCCTTTACACTGGAACGCCCACCACCTTATATGGCATTCCTCACGTTATCGCTGCAACTAGCGCCGGTAACATTAGGACTGTTTAGTAAGCATACCCCTATGTTTCTATGTGATTTAATTGATAGATCACAGATTACTGACAGTGACTCTACATTCTCATATTTCAGTTCTTTTAGCACCCTGGGATGTATGCCATCTTCCTGATTTATTGAAATTTGTTTCAATTCCTCTTACACATCACCGTTAAATATTCTTTCTGGCATGGGTAATTTACATACAACTTCTTCAGTAGAAACTGAAACAAAAAATTCATTGAGTCGCTCTGCTATGGCCTTGTCCTCTCTCAGTGCACATTTCACCCCTCCATCATTTAATGATCCAACTGACTCCCTTACAGTTGTTTTCCTATGAATATACTTGAAAATGTTTTGATGACAGTATGCATTTTGCTTACACACCAAGCTTCTTTTCAAATGTTCTCTTTGTCTGCCTTAATAATGCCTTCCATTTAACTTGCCAGTACTTATTATTTTTCCTGTTTTTGTCATTTGGCTCTTTTTTTCCACTTTCTGAAAGATTCTCTCTTAGCTATAACAGCCTCTCTGACCTAACCTTTAAGGCATGCTGGCTGTCCTTTGACATTCCTTCCATCTTTTTTAAAGCATTGAATATATCTGGTCTGGGCTTCCATGATAGTATTTTTAAATAATGCCTGAGCCTGATGTAAACTCTTAACCTTTGCAGTTGCTCCTTATAGTTTTTTCTTAACCATTTGCCTCATTTTATTATAGTTTCCTCTAACTCCTTTTTAAATGCCAGCAACCTCATTCCACACTGGCTAAGGTGGAACCCATCCTTTTGGACCCCCCCCCTCCCCTCCTTTTCCCAGAATGTCACTCATTGCTGCACAAATCCAAAATCCTCTTCCTTGTACCATCATCTCATCAATGCCTTGAGACTCTGGAGTTCTGCCTGCCTCTTGGGTCCTGCACATGGAATAGGAAGCATTTCTGAGAATGCTACCCTAGAAGTTCTGGATTTCAACTTTCTACCTAAAAGCCTAAATTTGGCTTTCAGATCCTCCCTCCCACGTTTTCCTATGTCATTGGTACCAACATGTACCAAAACAGCAGGCTCCTCCCCAGCACTATCTACAATCTTGTCAAGGTGGCATGTGAGGTCTGCTATCTTCACCCCAGGCAGTCATGTTACCAAATGATCCTCATGTCCACCAGCCACCCTGCTATCTACATACCTAATGATTGATTCACCAACTATAATGACTATCCTAACCCTTTCTTCATGTGCACATGGCTCTGGAGACACATCCTCAATGCAAGAGGGTATTACATCACCTAGATGACAAATTCTAGCTTCCTGAAATACCAAGGTGACACTCTCCTTTTACATGACCTCTCTCCTTCATGGCAACAGAGAGGCTGCTAGACTGGAGGTGGGATGTCTCTACTAAATCTCCGTAGGTCTCATCTATATACCTCTCTGTCTGCCTCAGCTCCTCCACATGTACTACTCTAGCCTCCAGAGTTCAGACTCATTTGCTGAGATCAAAGAGCTCTTTGCACTTAGTGCATATATAAGACCTCTCACTAACTGGGAGAAAATCATACATGTAACACTGGATGTAATCATACATGTAAGACTGGATAGCTCCCATGTTGCTGCTGGACTGCTGTCTGAATCTTAGATTTAAAGATTTATTTTAGCTACTTAAAGTTGTTAAGTTATGTAAAATTCATAGGGAAATAGGGATACTTGAGCCAATACTATTATACCTAATAAGTATAAAAGACTTTTAGTGTTCCCCTCAAGGTAAACTGCAAGGACTTAATAAATCTACTCCTCGGGCCTAATAACTTGCTGATGAACATAATCAGTTAAACCTGAAACCTGAAAGTGTGTAAGATCACCCCTTCTCTTTAACTGGTTTAAGAGGCTATAAATCAAGGATCATGCTTGGAGTGGGTGGGAGGTATGGCCTATTTATAGCTCTGCTTCTAAAGCAATCTCTTAATTTCCTGGGTGATTCTTACTGCCCTTGGCTTGATAGAGGTAGTCTTTCAAGTTGACTCTTTGATCTGCCTCTTGGCTTTAACACCTATTAAAAACAATTCCACAGTTGTCTTGCCTTGGTTATTGCAGGAAGATTTAGAGAATGTCTCAGGAAGTAAGTACTTACAAGTACAGATTTCTTCCCAGCAGTAGCAGCCCTCTTGTTAGTCCTTGAAGAATCTGGGTTACATTAATAGGCATGCATAAGTGAAAATTTGTGGGTTGTTTTTTTTTTCATTTTTCATGCTATTTCTAATTTCTGTCATTTGTTTTTCATTGTAAGCTCTGATGAACAGGGATCATCTCTTACATGTCTCGGTAGCCCTATACAAATAATTTATAGTAGTATTAGTAGTAGTAGAACACACTATTAAGGACACAAAAAAGACAACTTGCATATAATGGCATATACAGGGTGGCCCAAAAAAAGTGAGAACATCTCGTAGCATATAAGTTATTTAAAAATTCAAAGAGACAGATGTAAACTATTAACAAATTTAAAAAAAAAAAAGATAGTGACCGGAAATTGTCGAAATAAAGATGTTATATAGCTAAAAAAGGTAAATAAGTAAATTATTTAAGCTTTTAATTTACGAGATATTCTCACTTTTTTGGGCCATCCTGTATATTGTTGCCATTTCCTATGTTGTTTAAACAAATAGGGGCAGAATGAAATGAATCCTCATTTATTACATTCATTTTCAATACTATTTTAGTACAACTTGTGGAATCAAAACCACTTTGAGGAGAAGAAAGATGTCTGAGTCACTTCCCCAGTTACACTGAAACTCTTTGACAAAAAACTAAACAAGCCCTGCCTCAATTTTTCCAACACCATGGTTTATGATGTCAGCAGCTCAGTAGGAAACTGAAAAGCAGCATAAGTAGACATAATTATTTCTCCCATATTTAGGGGCTACTTACTAAGTTTAGAAAAGATATTTAGTTTTACCACAGTTTAATTTATTGAAGGAGTAACTAGCCTCCCAGATATAGGTGGTGGTGCGAAATGGAAATCTAGGGTCGGGGAGTCTGAACCACACTGGAGACATTCTGGTCAAGGGACTCACTGACATAGGGTGCCCCAACACGGATGGCTTTAATGGGAGTGTCTGTACCATGCATACCTTGGGCAGGGGTACCTGGACCATCAGTGGTGGCCCAAGGGGGGGGGGGGTGCGGATCCATGTGCGGAGACTCATAGCGGGGCCTCATTTGCATAAGTATTTGCTTAATATTAACATGCACTTACTTTTAGTAAACATGCCTCTTAATGAGTGTATGGATAAAGAAAGACTACCAGTTTTCTACATTGATATACTCCAGTGCCAACCGCCAGGAACATTAGGAAGTACTATAAACACTGACCATTTAGAACCCATCACAAACCCACCATATCATAACAGCACTACCAGGACTCACAAAGTACCAAACCCTACCTATCAAAAAGGCAACACTGCAAATATTAAACCAATACATCTCAGGGAATACCAATACATCTCCTACATGGGAAAATGAACAAGTGGCACTGTCAAATAGAAACTATATGAACAGAATATCTCAGCTTGGTTAGACATGCCAAACATAGACCCAGAATCAAAACATGAAGAACACCATAATCCCCACAGACAACACCAATCTAATTTTGTCAGGCATAAACCGCAGGAGGAAGAAAAGATTTCACTTACTCCCACACAGTACATGCCCCTTTTATTCGTTTTTATTCAAAATAATCATTTGTTCCTTATTCACAAAGTATATGAAAACCACACTTATCTTAATCAATCTTGCACGATGTGCACGTTTCGAAGCAAAGGCTTCTGTATCAAGTGCCCATGATATGAAAAAGTGCGTCCTTCCTGCTTCTGTAACTGACAAAAAATGCCAAGATGAATGGCCAGTGACGTCAAGGGTATCCTTTCAAAGAGAGGCCAAATATAGAACCGCCCAGGCTAAGAGGACCAATAGTGTAGGGAAACCCCACTAAACAAGGGATCCCCTACATCCATGGTAAAGGAGCAAAATGAAAATTAAAAGTCCAGCCATTCAATTTTACGATTTAATCCGCCAGGAGAGACAGTCTGTAATTTATAAATCCAGCGATGTTCCAATTGACGGAGATGTAATTTGTGAATAAGGAACAAACGATTATTTTTAATAAAAATGAATAAAAGGGGCATGTACTGCGTGAGAGTAAGTGAAATCTTTTTTTCCTCCTGCGGTTTATGCCCGACAAAAATTAGATTGGTGTTGTCTATGGGGATTATGGTGTTCTTCATGTTTTGATTCTATTTTGTTGGAATACCAGATAGCTGGGTTTTGTATTTGGTCTAAACATAGACCCAGGCCCATACCTAGCCCTGTGTGAGCAGTGCGGCCGCACAGGGCGCAAAGGCTTAAGGGGCGCATTTTAGCTGTCTTCTGTTGCCTGCCGCCGCCACTTTTTCTTCTCTCAGTGGCGGCAGGCAATGCAGGACAGCTAAAATGTGCCCCTTAAACCTTCTTGCCGGCATGCTAAGCAGATCTGCTTAGCATGCTGGCGACTTGCACATCAGGTGCGCCTCTTCTCTCCCGCCATGGGGGGTACGCATGTCGATGTGCAAGTCGCACAGGGCGCGATCTTCCCTCAGTATGGCCCCACATAGACTATCACCAAACAAAGAACAAAGGATCATAATTTAGAAATAGGAAGACAATAATTAAATTGTGAACCCCAAAAGCCAAACTTGGAATGTACAACAACACTGGAGAAATAAAATTATAAATTAATTTCCTCTTATACTAAACAAAAATGCAAAGACATTAGCAATTTCCCAGAGCTGATATATTCCAGTTATTAAATTCAAAATAAAAAGTATTTTTCTACCTTTTGTTTGGGCATTTTATTTTTCAGTTGCAATTGTTCCAGTCACTTTCTTCTGGTTTCTTCATGTCTTCTGTGAGCTGTCCATTTGTCCTTTCTTCTCTCTTCTAGATTTTTTCCATTCTCTATATTTGCTTTAACAAACAGTACTGATCTTTCCCCTTTTGCTCTTTCCTCCACTTCTTTCTTTATTCCTTTATCATCCACTCAAATTTCACCTTTCCATTCTCAATCCCCACTTACTCTCCCAATACCCGGCCAATTGTAGATTTCTCTTCCCTCCCACACAAAATATATTTTCCCCTCTCCATCCTCATTCCCCAGCCCCATCCCCTTCTAGTCCTCCCCCAACATCAGATCTCTTCTAGTTCCAGCCCCACCCAGCATCTGCTCCCTTCTAGTCCCATTCTCCCATGTCCCTGCATCAGCCCACTTCCAGTCCTAGCCCCCCCATCAACCCTTTTCCAGTCCTATCCTCCCCCACCAGCCATTTCCAATCCTATTCCATCCCCCATCAGCCCATTTCCAGTCCAAACCCCCCATCAGCCATTTCCTGTGCTATCCTAGACCCTCCCTCCCTGCCCCAAAGAGCCCCGTGGCTGTCTAAGCTGCTTCAGAGGGAGCTGGGGAAACCTGCACAAGGCCCCGGCTCACTTCTGCACAGCCCCCAGCGTGAAGAGCAGCGTTTTCCCTCACGTTGGCAGCTGTTTTACTGTGAAGCGCACTGAATGCCAGGAAATGTTAAAGGGCATTTCCCAACACTCATCTGCTTCACAATAATACAGCTGCCAGCATGAAGGAAAATGTCACTCTTCACACTGGCAGCTGTGCAGAGGTGAGCCAGGGCCTCGCGTGGGCTTCCCTGGCTCCCTCTGCACAGTCGCCAGCGTGAAGAGCACTGTGTGAGAATGAGGTTTGTGCGGGGCCCCCTGAAGCGCAGTTCCCTATGCGAACAACATTCTCGCACAATGGACAGGCTGGCTCTGTGGACCAGGAGTGCACTAGACAAAGATGCTTACACCAGGCGTGCCCGGGCCAAGGTGGAATAACAGGATCATTTTTATAAGGGTCAGCTAGATTTACGTACCTTTGCACCTATTTTATAAAGTAAGGTACATGCATACCTTCGTTTATAAAATAGGGGCATACATGGTAGAAAATACATAGAAATGGTGCAAATGCCCAGGTCTACATTAATTATACTATATTATAATTTATACGTGTAAATTTGCACTCCACCCAAACTCCACTCCTGTACACAACCACTGTGCTAGTGCACACAATTGGCCTGGTGCACATACTTACAGAATAGCAACTGCCAAAAGTATGGGTGTAAGTGCCCATTTGCATGCATAAACCACTAATATACTGTGATTTATGGACATACATGGTGCTTATCTTTAGATGTTCCTTTTAAAATAACCCCTTAAATACCCAGCACTTGCACTGCAGTAAACATTTGTGCCTAGATTTTGCAAGAATGCTCATTAATTATAATATTTTATAATCTACATGCATACTTAAGTGCTCCACTTATGTTCTGCCCAAATGCTGCCCAATGTGCATGCCCACCAGCAAAGTGCACACCATCAAGGAATACTATTGCTTTTATGTTGGCTGATGTTTTATAAGAGGTCATTTAGAATGTATTTGGCCTCCAATGCATGTAAATGTGCTGGTACCAAAACATTACATGCCCCCTGATAAAATTACCCCTCTGGAGGCATAGTACATAAGAAAAGAACTTAAGAAATGCCATACTGGGTCAGACCAAAGTCCATCAAGCCCAGTATCCTGTTTCCAATAGTTGCCAATCCAGGTCACAAATACCTGGCAGGTTTCCAAAAGAGTACACAGATTCCACAATGCTTATCCTAGGGTAAGCAGTGGGTTTTCCTAATCCTCTTTAAAAATGGTTCATGGACGTTTCCTCCAGGAACCTGTCCAAACTTTTTTTAAACCCAGCTACACTAAAAACTGCATCCTCCCATAAGAAATTATAGAGTTTGATTATGCGTTGAGTGAAAAAATATTTTCTTTATTAAGTCATAAATGGGTTACATTGTAGCTTCATTGAGTGTCCCCTATTCTTTCTATATTTTGAAGGAGTAAGCAACCGATCTACCTTTACCCGTTACATTCCATTCATTAATTTATACAGATAGACCTCTATCATATCTCTCCTCAGCCATCTCTTTTTCAAGTTGAAGAGCCCTATCCTTTTAAGTGTTTACTCATTTATCACTGTGTTGACTCTTCTCTGTACCATTTGTAATTTTGCTATATACTTTTTAAGATATGGCGACCAGAACTGCACACAGTATTCAAGGTGTGGTCACACCATGCAACGATAGAGAGGCATTATAATATCCTTTGTTTTATTCTCCATTCCTTTCCTTATGATTCCTAGCATTCTATTTGCTTTCATTGCTGTACACTGGATGGAGGATTTGCTGCACACTGGATGGAGGATTTCAACTTAGTCAGTGATTTGGTTAAAATGGAGGCCTAAACAAATGAATGTCTGCCATCTAAAGCCTTCAGACAAAAGGACATAGTAAAACTAACAATCTTGAAAGCTAAAAAAGCTTGAAAATATTTCTACCCAGTTATAATATTAGGAAAACATCTTCTTGAAGGTTAATATCCTGGGTACAAGTACTGCCAAAGCCAAAATTGTGATGACAATGTCTTTCCTGCAGGTAATTTCTAATGTATGTGCAGAGGTGCAAGTAATAATGTCTATTCATGAGAAATGCAATTAGGAAATACTAAGGTAATGGTACAGGGGGAGTGCCAGGGTACATTTGCACCTCATTAGGATAAAAGAGGATTAAAGTTATTAGGCCTCACAATGGCCTTCCTTTGTAATTTCCTTGACCGAAAGCTACTGAATCTCGTCTAATCGAAATAGTATCTTGGTGGTGCAAAACTGTTTCCATTTTAAAATAATGGACATGACAGTGCCCAAAGGGATAATCAAAGAAAATGAATATCTTTCCTGTATGCTGTACCTTTCAGCAGCAATATTCCTGAGTTTTTTCGAAGCTCTGTGTTCAACATACAGTATGTAGACACACTCTGCAAATTCATTTTAATCAAAAGAAATAGCTTAGAAACATGGAAAACAATGACCCACCCATCCAGACTCCCACCCACCCGGGCATAATCTTAGATTTATAGGCTCTTACAGCCCTTAAAGGGACAGAGGTAGACAAATTCACTTTCAGGTGTAGCTGGTTATCCTCATCAGTATGACTTTAAATAAGTAAACAACTTAAATATTTTAACAAAACCTTAAAACTAAGATGCAGACAGCGGTCCAGCAGCTTGATGGGGGCTATCCAGTCTTTTGCACTGATTGTCATATGTACCATTTTCTCTCAGTTGGTGAGGGGTCTTATGCTCTTCACTTTCAGGGAATGAGTACAATCTCTGGAGGCTAGAGTAGCAGACTTGTAGGACACAAGAAAGACAGAGAGGTGTATAGATGAGACCTACAGAGATTTAGTACTGAAGTCCCACCTTCAGTATGACAGTTCTCTGTTGCCATGGAGGAGAGAGGTCATGTGAAAGGACAGCATCACCCTGGTGTGGCAGGAAGTGATCCTGTAGCTAGAACCTATCCTCCAGGTGATGAAAAACCCTTGCATCCCATGAGGGAAGGGTTAGGATAGCCATTATAATTGGTGATTCAATCATTGCAATGCAATGTGTGCCTTCAAGTCAGTCCTGACTCCTGGCGACCCAGAAGCTCCTGGATTTTCTTGGCAGTGTCACCGGAAGTAGATTGCCAGGCCTTTCTTCCAAGGCAATGGAGGGTTAAGTGACTTGCCCAAGGCCACAAGGAGTGCTAGCGGGAATCAAACCCTGGTTGCTTGGTTACCAAGCCAGTGCTCTAACCACTAGGCTACTCCTCCACTCATTAGGCATATAGATAGCTGGGTGGCTGGTGGATGTAAGGATTGCATGGTAACATGCCTGCCTGGTGCAAAGGTAGCAGACCTCATGTGCCATCTAGACAAGTGAAATAGTGCTGGGGAGGAATCTGCTATCTTGGTACATGTTGGTACCAATGGTATAGGAGAGTGTGGGAGGGAGGTTCTAGAGGCCAAATTTAGGCTTTTTTGCAGGAAGTTGAAATCCAGAACTTCCAGGGTAGCATTCTCTGAAATTCTTCCCATTCTATGCTCAGGATCAAAAGGCAGGAAAGCTCCAGACTCTCAATGCATAGATGAGACAAAGGTGCAAGGAAGAGGGATTTGGATTTATTAGGAACTGGGCAATATTCTGGGGAAGGGGGGGGATTTTCCAAATGGATGGACTTCACTTTAACCAGGATGGAACCAGGCTGCTAACATTAGCCTTTAAAAAGGAGATAGAGAAGCTTTTACACTAGATAATAGGGGAAATCCGACAGAGTGCTCAAGAGTGCATGGTTCAGAAGGATGTATCCTTGAAGGATACTAGCAAAATATTGAAGTTAGGGCGTATCGACAGAGAGGTTCCAATAATGATAAAAGCAACCCAGATGCCCTTAAGTATAGAGCAGACAGGGCTGAAAGATTCCAAATTACCTCATCAACTGATAACCTGATTAATATAAATACAATCATCCTCTAAAATCCATATATGCAAATGCTAGTATAAAAAATAAGATGGGATAGTTAGAATATATAGCACTAACTGAAAGGTTAGAAATAATTGGCATCTCAGAGACCTGGTGGAAGGAGGACAACCAATGGGACTCTGTGATAAATGGGTACACACTATATCGCAATGTTATGATAGATCAAATTGGTGGAGGGGTTGCATTCTATGTTAGAGAGGGCATTGATTCACATAGGACTAAAGTTGTGCAGAATCTCTATGGATACAAATTCCATGTAAAAAGGGGAAGGCAATGGCAGTGGGGATATACTACCATCTAGAATGAACAGATGGATGATGAAATTCTAAAATAAATCAGGGTAATTAACAAAGGTTACACCTTAATAATGGGCAATTTCAATTACTCCAGTATCAACTGGGTCAATGCCACAACAGGACATAACACTAGTAAATTTTCCTGGGTCAATGCCACAACAGGACAGGATACTAGTAAATTTTTGGTTGATGCTCATTGAGTTCGGATTTCTGGGTCCTTTTTTAATCATTGGTTGAAGGGTTACTTAGGCTAAATGATGAATTATTTTAAAAATGATGATCAGTGATTTGAATTTGGTTCTTTCTAGCACTGGCAGTCAGTGCAGATGTTTCAAGGTTGGAGTTGCCTGGTGCTTCTTGTTGTACCAGAGATTATTCATGCTGCTGTGTTCTGTATTAATTGTAGTGGATAGATGATGTGTTTCGGAAGGCCTTGATAGATTGCATTCTCATCTAGCAGAGGTTTGAGCTTTTGTATTATTTGTAGTTTATAGTAAGCTGATTTTATTGTTTTATTTAAATGTGACTGGAAATTTAGGTTCCGGTCAAGATTAATGCCAAGATACTTTACTTTCTGTTTGACATCTATGTCACTGATGGATTTTAAGTGTTTTTGGAGGGATGAAAGAGGTATTCCTAGTTATGAAGAGTGCTTCTGATTTTCTGTAGTGTATGCAGAGGTCTTGTTCATATAGCCAGTTTATCATAGCCTCAAGGCATGATATTATCCTTGAATTATCAGGTTGGGCAATGATGATTGGAGCAAAAATCATGATATTATCAGCATAAATTCTGTACTCAATCTTATAATCATTTATTAAGTTACAGAGGTTGTAAGTAAATATTGAAAAGTACTGCAGAGAGTGCTGATCCTTGTGGAATCTCATGTGGTTAGTCAATGAGTCTTGAATGATGGGCTCCAGATTTTACTTGTAGTTTTGCATGAGTTAAGTAGGAAGCAAACCATTGAAGGATGGTTCCATGTAGACCCATGTCTTATAGGCATTCCAGTATGGTGTGGTGGTTTATTGAGTCAATTGCTGATTTAGTGTCAATAAAGATCAGTAGTAAGCTATTCCTTCTATCATCTATGTTTGCTACAATATTGTTCAGTAGAGAGGTGAAGAATATCTCTACACTATGATTTGGCTTGAAGCCATGCTGTTGAGGATCAAGTGGAATGCAATTGTCTATGTGAAATGGCAGACTTAAGATGGGTCTGTATGAGCTGGGATCTAGTTTTTTTTTTTTAATATTGGCCTAACAGTTGCTTGTTTGAAGCTAGGGGGATGAGTCCCTGTGTGAGAGATAGTCATGTAATATAAGGCTCAATTGCCTTACTGTCATCTTGATCCAAGAGACCAGGCATGGATCAAGGGGTGATGTTGTGGTGCTGATATTAGATATATATATATATATATTTTTAGTGCCATCAAGTCAGCATTGACTCCTAGTGAGCCAGTTACCTCTGGGTTTTCTTGGCAATGTATCACTGGAAGTAGATTGCCAGCCTTTTCTTCAGTGGCAATGGAGGGTAAAGTGACTTGCCCAAGGTCACAGGAAGTGCCAGTGGGACTTGAACCCTTGATCTTCTGGGTACTAGGCAGTTGCTCTAACCATTAGGCTACTCCTCCACTCTGTTAGATGCTACATTTTGTATATGATCAATGTATTTGCTCCATTGTTTGGTGAGTGCTTATGGAGAACTCCTTTCTTTCAGTTGGGCTAGGAACTGTGAGGTAAGTGCAAAGTTATGCACCTGGGAAAGAACAACTGAAACTGCAGTTACATGATGCAAGTTTCCACATTAGGAACCACCACCCAGGAAAATGATTTAGGTGTCATTGTGGATAATACATTGAAACTCCATCAAAAACCAGAAAGACTGGGGGACATGCAATGAAGCTACAATGTAACCCACTTACGAGTAATAGGAGAAACTAGCTTTTTATTCAACACATAATCAAACTCTTGAAGTCGTTACCAAAGGATATAGTAAAAGCTGGGTTTAAAAAAGATTTGGAAAATTTCCTGGAGGAAAAGTCCATAAACCATTCTTAAAGAGAACCCGTTAAATCCACTGCTTACCCCAGGATCTTTTTGGGAACCTGCCAGGTACTTGTGACATGGATTGGGGGGAGAAGACAGAGCTGATCAGACAGAGCCATCTAGGGGGAGGAGCCATATCCAATCAGAGATGGGAAGAGTCAGAGCCAATGGGGGGAGAACTCCCTCCATTGTTACCTATGGGTGCCAAAAAAATAAATCCGACCCTGGTTTATACCCTTTTGAAGGTGTGGTCTCCAAAACTGTACATAGTATTCCAAATGCGTAGCTATTTTCCTACTGGCCATTCTTCTCCCTATGCACCCAAGCATCCTTCTGGATTTTGCTATTGCCTTTTCTACCTATTTGGCTATTTTAAGATTATCTGGCATGATCTACCCCCAGTTCTTCTCTTCTTTCATGCATTGAAGTATTTCACCCCCTATACTGTACCGCTCTCTTGGGCTTTTGTGGCCCAAATGCATGACCTTGTATTTATTTTAGCATTCAATCTTAGCTTCAAATTCTCAGCCATTCTTCAAGCTTTGCTAGATCCTTCTCATGTTATTCACACCTTCCAGCATATCTACTCTGTTGCAGATTTTGGTATCATTCGCAAAGAGGCATCTTTCCTGACAGACCTTCCACAATATCGCTTACAAAAATGTTAGAAAGAACAGGATGAAGGACCAATCCCATGCAACTGGTAACATCCCTATCTTCAGAGCAAACTCTATTTACTATTATTCTTTGGTGCCTCCCATTCAACTAGTTTCTTACCTAATAAGTCAATTTAGGGTCCATCCCTAGGGCACTCAGTTTATATATATGTCGCTAATGTGGGACAGTGTCAAAGACATTACTGAAATCTAAATATACCACATCTAGCTCTCTCTCTTATGATCCAATTCTCTGGTCACCCACTCAAAAAAATCTATCAAATATTATCCAAGATCTTCTAGTATAGCCTTGCTATCTTGGATCCTTTTATTAGTTGGATTACAGAAAACCACCATCCTCTGCTGTAGCAGCGTTTCCATTAATTTACTCATCACAGAGATCTGACTAACCGGTCTATAGTTAGCAATTTCTTTCTTACTTATGTTTTTGTGGACAGGAATCACATTTTCCCATTTCCAGTCCTCCCGAACTACTCTGGACTCTAAAAAAGCACTGAACATGTCAGCTTACATAGTTGTCAATACTTCCTTAGTTCTTTAAATACCTTTGGATGAATTCTGTCTGGTCCCATCAGTTTGTCCACTTTTATTTTAGCTAGCTACTCATAAACACAGTCTTCTGAAAATAGTTTGAGTTCTACCTTACTTCCATTCCTATTTGTTTTGTTTTCTAAGGTCCCTTTCCTGGCCATTCATTGGTGAACACAGAACAGAAATATTTGTTAAGCAATTCTGTTTTATCAGCCTCTACATACAGTATTCCTCCCCTTTATCCTTGAGTCTCATAAGGCCATCTTAGCACTTCCTCATTTCACTAGCATACCTAAAAATGTTATTGACGATTCATCAAGGAGTATTCCAATCAGCTCATCCATTGTAACTGAAGACAAGTGGTCTTTATTTTTTTTCAATTTAATCTGTATTAAGGTTTACTTGGAGGAAAATATAAAGGAATATGACTCCAATTACAGAGTATATTCAAAGGAAAAAGAAAAAAGGGATCACATCTCATAATATAATAAAATAATAATCCTACTTATGCAATTTCCAGGTAAAAAAAAGACAGGTGGACTTTATGTGAAATTATTATGGGTCTTGTTAAGGCAATTTTTGAAAATAGAGCTAATCTAGATTTGTTGTGATCAAGGATGTCAAGATTTATGAAAACAAGACGTTTTGGCTTCTTATTCTTTATTACCTTTTAAATATTTCTATAGTTTTTCTTTCTTAGCACTGTAGTATCTTCCAAAAATTAGACTCTTTCGGTAGTCAAGAAGGGCAAGAGTCCAGAATAAATGGACATTGCTTTATTATGAATCAAAACATTACACATTATCATTTTCCAGTGTTAAAGAAGCTGCAAACATGATAGTTTACCTTATAAATTAACCTGACCCTTTGTCAAGAGGCTTAAACATTGATAGTCAGAACTCTACCCTAATCTTTCCAATTTTATTAATAGAACCAATTCAGCAAACTTAAAGTACTCCGTGATCATGTCCTCTTCCATTTCAGCACTATAAGGTTATGGAGTAGGCTATTTGCCAATTTAGAAAGATGTTAGTGTAATTTTGTGGGTCCTCAAGAGAGAAAGAAAAACTGCTACTTTTGTCTGTAATAATAGTTCCATTATATAACTTAAGAGGATCCACTCATTCTGCTTTCAGCCTTATCACCTCCTTTTGCCAACATCTTTCCCATCTATGTTCTTCTCATATGAAAATGTTGAAATGTTCCATTAAACATAGCGCTCCTTTTTCTTTAAATATTAGTAGACAGAGGGGCCTGCATTAACTACATGCTATTTCCCACATAGGTAGCATATGAGGCTTGTGAACCATTCTTTGTCTGAAATCCTTGGTCCTTTCACCAGAGCTGGCAGCATGGGAAGGCAACATGCTTAAATGCATATCACTTCCTGCTGCTTGAGAGCTGGTTCATGATTCTCCCATAAGAGTGGCTGCACGGCAGCCATTGATGGCATGCATTAAATATAGCTTTCGCTGTCTGCTTGATGGGCAGCTGTGCTGATTGGACAAGCCAAGAGTGGTTGACAATTTCTGGGAGGGGAGAGGATGAGAATGGGAAGGGAGAGAAAAAGTGGAATTAACAGGACATAGTGGTGAGAAGGGGTCAGAACGTATGTATAGAAGTGGTGAGAAGGAGGAGGAGTAAATGAAAGAGATGTTGGGGTGAGAAGGGAGAAGAGTGGAGGAAGGGGAATGATAAGGGAATAGTGGAAGGAGAGAATGAGAATGGATCAGAGAGAAAAGAAGGAAGGCAGGAAAGGAAGGAAGGGTTGAGAAGCCATTTGCCATAATTAGATGTATGTTTACCAAAATGCAGTAGTTTACCACATTTTCAGCCTCAAAACTTAGAGGCATGTTTACTAAACTATGCTAATGGTTAACACAGGATTTACTGTATGCTAAACCTTTCGCGGTAACCACTACCACATGCTAGGAATGGGGCCGTGGTAAAATTCCCATGCAAACCGTTTAGAGTGGGTTGGGGTACAGACTGGGCAGGTTAAGGGCAGAGTGTCGGTGTTGACCGCACACTGCAGTTAGCATGAGCATTCTTGGCGGTAACTGCACCTACGATAATTGTGGTAAATGGCTTAGCACGAGAGTGGTGCTGGACCTGTGCTAACCTATGGGGCTAAATCCAGGATAAAACGATCCCATTTTAGTAAACATGCCCCTTAGTGGAGTAAGGTGGTGAACAAGATCTAAAGATGCCCACGCTAATTGCAATGTGCCCCTAACTCACCCAACCTCCTCCCTAACCTGTGCCTATGATGGGCTTAGGACATGATAAATCCCACGTTAACTCTTAAAATGCTTTAGTAAACATGGTCCTTGCTATCAGTCAGATAGAGCCAGAGGTCAGCACTGAATTTAGATATTCAGTGCCAGCCACTATCCAGATACTGGTGCAGAATATCCACATTTATTTAAAATTGACAGCTAGCATTAAACAAATGTGTTGTCTGCCACAGTTAAATATTGACCCCTTTGTACTTTGCACAGTGCAGAAGAAAATTAATTTCCGTTCCTCCAGTGTTGCACTGCATGCAGGGTTTCTGCTTCTACTTTGTGGTCCTTTATTCTGTATTTGAGGCTCTGTCTTAATTCTGAAGGAGTGACAGAGGTGAGGTATGTTCTGTTGCTATTTATTTTCTGTCTGAGGATCTGTACATCAGTGGGACTTGTTCCGATTGGAGGTACAATATATTGGTATTTTATGTTTATATGTATTGATGAGCTTAATATACCACCTTTCAATTCATTAGCAAAGCAGTTTACAATGCTCAAAAAAAAAAATAAGAGCTGGAAAGGACCTACAAATATGATAGTACGGGGAATAAAAGGAAAGGAGTAAAAGAGAAAGGATGCAGAAAGCATTAAGCCCTAGAAATCTATCAAGCGTGTTGCTATTCCACTCCTTGATCATAGTGCTGTTTTACCAGGACAGGTTTACTACATGTGTCTGGAAACAGAGCTGCCTACGTTTCTTCATAAAACACTGCACAAATGGCAGAGATCATGCCTTAAATAAGGTGCCTATATTTTTCAAGCATGGATTGCATATAAATAAAAATGTTTTATAATCTGCATGCCTATTTGCACAGTCCATCCAAATTCCACCCAAATTCCACCTAGGTGCACACCCACCTGTGAAGTACATACCATCACACCAATGCATATACTTTTATATGGGGCTATATTTTATAAGAGACCATTTACACATGCATGTGGCCACATATGTGCATACATAAATAAAACACACTCTTTTAGGCGTAGACTTGGTGCCTAAAACTAAGTGCTGTCTTATAAAATTAGCCCCCCCCCTCCCCCAAATGCAGAAAATGCCATTTAGAGATAGAAATTGGGCAGAGAATGGGTGGGGACTGTCTTTATAATTAACATGCAGTTGTTAACACACATTAACTCTTAATGGGACACCTAACATAGAGCAGTTAATGTCATCCCAAGGTGTAAAGCTAACATTATCCTGCATGATCCTCCATGTAATGAACACACAGCAGCAGACATTTCTCTGCATTAAACCTCATAAACGGGCTCTCAACAGCTGATGCAGAGGCTTTGAAGTTACTAATTGTTATTAATACACAACAACTGCAAAACCTTTGTGTGTCTTAATAAATAGGCATCAGAGGGTGCTGTTTATCAAATGGCAAGTATCTTTTAAACTGCATCCCACCAAAATGCAGTAGTTTACCACATGTTCACTAATAGGGCAACTTTACAACAGAATTTATGCATATGAGTTAAACCAATTTTAAAGGGATAGTATGGGCATTCTTTCCTTTCAAAGTTATTCCACAGAAGGTACACAAACCTACCTTTATTCCTGCTCATTGGCAAGCACTGGTTTTCTGGTTGATTTTGTGTGCATATGTTAATATGTACATGTGTAAACTCCTCTCTTGCCTCCAACTAGGTCTGCTAAACTTACACCAATATAGGGGCCATTTTTACTAAACCCCGCTAAGCTACAAGTGTGCATATTAGGGGACAGTAGCAGTCCATGGTGACAGCTAGTGCACTGGCATGATAGCTACTAATTCCTAAAAAGAAAATAAAAAGAACCTTGCCAAACAAAATGTCTTTCTCTAACGATCTCTGTCTTCGCATGATGTGTCCAAAGTATGAAAGTCAAAGTCTTGTCATCTGAGCTTCTAAAGAAAGCTTTTGGTTTGATTTCCTCTAGTACTGACTGGTTTGTTCGTTGGGCAGTCCATGGTATACACAGTATTCTTCACCAGCATCAATTTTCTTTCTGTCTGTCTTTTTCATCATCCAACTTTCACATTCATATAATATTATTGAAAATACCTTGGCTTGGAGAAGTAAAATCTTTGTATGGAGAGAGACAACCTCTGCTCTTGAGAATCCTGTTTAGGTCCTTCATAGCCATTCTGCCAAGAGCAATGTGTCATTGGATTTCTTGACTGCTTGTCGTTTCTTTATTGATTATGGATCCAAGCAGGTTAAAGTTGTCCATTATTTTAATTTCTTCTCCATCAATGATGAACCTATTGATTCTTCCAGTTGTCAAGATCTCTGTCTTCTTTATGTTAAGATGCAGGACCATTTTAAGGCTAATTTCCTTGATCTTGAGAACCAAATGTGTCAGATGATCTTCATTTTCAGCCAGTATTGTGGTATCATCAGCATAGAAAAAGTTGTTGATGAGTCTTACACCAATCTTCACACCTCGGTTGTCTTCATACAGTCCTGCTTCTCTGTGATTTGTTCTGCACATACATTAAACAGGTAGGGGGTCATTCCATGGCACAAATAATGGAGATGTACGCCTGCCTGGATATACATCCCTGCTATTCATGCAAATGTGGCTGTCAGCAAAAGGCTCCCCATACTTACAGCCGAGTCATACGGGGAGCCTTAGACAGGAGCGGGGGAGGGTGGAATGAAGGCAGAACGAGGGCGGGTCATGTCGCGGACATACAGGGCCTATTCTGAGGTCAGCCCTGTATGTCCGGGGTCGGCTGGGTAGACAGGGAACTTATTCTACCTCACAGGTGGAATAAGCCCCCCCTGGACATGGCTTCAGTGGTGGACAGCATGGACAAAGGAGGTGTGCAGGAGGTTCCATGCAACTGGACCCTGGCCATGGGAGGCCAGATTGGAGGTCCACATGTGGGGAAAGAAACTTTTCAGTGGTGGCTGGGGATCATGGCTCCTTAATGGAGCCATGGTGCCATGGCAACATGATGCCATGGCACCACAACTCCACTATGGAACCTGACCTAGTTAGCCAGGTAAGTGGCTAGATGTTCAGGGTGCCTGAATAGGGCCACGTTCCGAATGTCCAGCCACTGTGCTGTGTTTCTACTCCCACGGGGACATCTAGTCCCCATGGGAGCAGAATTGGCTGCGTCTCCTGGCCGTCTGGATGACTGTACGTCCAGATGGCCCGGAGAAGTCCAAAGTAGAATGTGCCTCATAAGAGGAATTATGCATCCTTGTCACACACCTTTGCTGATTTTAAACCATTCTGTTTCTCTTTGTTCCATTCAAACTGTTGTTTCTTGATCAATGTAAAGGTTCTGCAAGAGAACTATTAGGTGTTCTGGTATACCCATGCTTTTTAATGTGGTCCAGAGTTTCTCATTGTTTACATAGTCAAAAACCTTTCTGTCATAAAAAAAAACCACATATAGATATCATTTTGGTATTCGCTTGTCTTTTTAAGGATCCATCTCATATCTGCACTGATGTCTCTTGTTTTTTGTTCTTGCTGAACCTTGAACCTGAACCTTGCTGCACTTCAGGCAGTTCTTGTTCCAGGTATGGTTGTAGTCTCTGCTGGATGATCTTGAGTAGAATCTTGCTGGTATGTGGGATCAGAGTGATTATGCAATAATTTCCACAGTCCATCGGATCACCTTTCTTCAGTATGGGGTCTATTCTGACCCGTGTTTAGTGAGGATATATGTCCCAGTTGGACATATAATCCCTGCTAAACACCTGGGTCATATTCCAGCAAAGAGCTCCCCGCACATACAGCAGAGATGTGTGGGGAGCTCTGTATGAGTTGAGTTCTGTGATTGCTTCTCTTTCTCCTTGGGCTGTAGTTCTCTGTGTTTCTGGACAATTTTCAGAGTTTTTTCAGTCATCCATTTTGGTCTTTTTTGTTTGTTCACTTTTTGTAAAGACTTCTTGCTTTCTTCAAGCACAACATTGTTGATGTCTTCCCATAATTCTTCTAGTTCTCTGTCATTTGAATCCAATGCAGCAAATCAATTTTGCAGGCAGTTTTTAAATTCTGGTGGTATATTCTTAAGGTCAAATTTTCTTCATTCATGAGGGTTTGCTCTTTTTCAGCTTTAGCTTGAGTTTGCATACTAGTAGTTGGTGATCTGTACCACAGTCAGTTCCAGGTTTTGTTTTTGTTTTTCCAATGATGATCAGTGATTTGAATTTGGTTCTTTCTAGCACTGGCAGTCAGTGCAGATGTTTCAAGGTTGGAGTTGTAGTCAATTTGATTTCTGTATAATCCATTTGGTGAAGTCCATGTGTACAGTCACCACTTGTGTTGCTGGAGGAAGGTGTTTGAGATGAATAAACTGTTGACCTTTCAGAATTCTATCAGTCTTTCTCCAGCTTCATTTCTGTTGCCAAATCCATATTTTCCAAACATAATGCCTTCTTGTTGTTGCCAGCATTTGCATTCCAGTCACCCATAACTATCAGGATATCCTATCTGCATGTTCTGTCAATTTCAGCTTGTGCTTGTTCTTAGAACTCATCCATTTCTTCCTCTTCTGCAGATGTCGTTGGGGAATCTACGAGATAAACGTGTTGATAGGGATTCTATTCCCATTAATAGAAATTAAACATTCACTGACTGCATTGTATTTTGTTACAGTTCTTGCAAGATCCTTCTTAATTATAAATGCAACACCATTTCTTCTTTGTCTTTCATTTCCAGCATAGTATACCATGTGATCATCAGATGCAAAGTGCCAGATGACAATCAATTCCAGTTTGCTTACACCCAATAGATTGAATTATTAAAGTTCCATTTCATTCTTGACCATCTCCAACTTCTCTTGGTTCATGCTTTGTGTGTTCCATGTCTGAATATGTAAGACTTCTTTGCAGCTTCTGACTCTCATTTCATGCACAGCTACATCAGCAGTCAGACATCCCGAGGACTTTCAACTAATCACATCATAAATGTTGGCTTTAAACTGAAAAATCTTCAGCTCATCCCCAATAGCCAGTTGAGTGCCTTCTGACCTGGGGATCTCATCTTCCAGAACTATTGTGAAATTTGTTTTGTTGTGCCTTTCCATTGGGTTTTCATGGCAAGATAGAGAAGTAGATTGCCAGGCCTTTCTTCTGCATAGTTAATGCTAGTGCTGTTGTCATTGTTACAGGAATGCGATCCTCTTCCATCAACACCATCCCATTCTGCTGTTGCCCAGATGGGTCTTAGTCTGGCGCCTCAGCTGAGACCTATCTATCTTGTGAGACCCTGCCAATAGTCATGCTATCGATAGTGATCCATGATTAGCTTGCTAAACAGCTAGGCAGTGCTGTATAAGGATTTACAGGGCTTTGCCAGTACTGGCATTCCTAACAGAGACTCCACTGCCAGCAAGGTAATTCTGTGTGTCTTTTAAATACAAACTTTCTCAAAAGAAGCAGCTGAAAAGTTGAATAAAAAGAGGGAGGACTTCAGGAAATAGAAGAGATCACAGAAAGAGGAAGACAGGCATCTATATTTGGAAAAACTTAAACTAGCAAAGTAGTCAGGAAAACAAAGATACAAAAAGAAGAAGAAATAGCCAATGCAATAAAATGGGGGGTATAAGACATTTTTCAGATACATTAGTAAGAGGAGGAAAGGCAAAAGTGGTATTGTCAGACTGAAGGGTGAAGGGGAGGAATATGTAAAAGCTGAAAAGGATAATGCAGAATTGCTTAACAAATGTTCTGTGTTCACAGATGAAGGGCCAGGAGCAGGACCTCAGAACACACCCAGAAATAGAAACAAAAGTACGGGGAGCTAGAATGATTATAAGAAGATTGTGTTCATGAGGAACTAGCTAAACTAAAGTAGATAAAGTGATGGGACAGGATGGGATACATCCGAGAATACTGAAGGAACTTGGGGACATACTAGCGGATCCACTGCCTGACCTTTTCAATGCTTCTTTGGAGTCGGGAGTGTTCCCACAGGATTGGAGAAAGGCACATGTAGTCCCTTTACACAAAAGCGGAAGTAAGGATGTGGTTGAAAACAAGTCTAACAGCTGTGGTGAATGAATTATTGGAACCATTGCTAAAAGAGAGAATAATGAGGTTTCTGGAGTCCATTGGATTCCATGGGCTTATCAGAGACAGGTCTTGTCAGACAAATCTGATTGATTTAATTAAATTAATTTAATTAACAGATTTTTTATATACTGCTTCTTCCATTGATCAGATGCGGTTCACATGGAACAACAGTAAACAGAGCGAGCTGTTTTTTACATATAACAATTTGGAACTTACAGTTAACAATTAACAATTAACAGTTAGTGAACTATGAACAAATGAACAGAATTAAACTATATACAAAGTTATTTGTTATTCAATTGTCTTCAATACATTGTTTTAGGGCTTCTGCACATCATACCTTTTCTGAAAAATGTATTAGCTGGGATAGGTTTATCTTTTATCTAGCTGAGGGGTGAGAGGTGAGTTCGTCAAGGGTCCATAGTGCATTGTAAATAAGTGTGTTTTAAATTTTTCCTAAACTCCATGATTTCAGGTAATTGTCTTAATTCTATTGGGATTGAGTTCCACAAAATGGGGGCTGCATGGGAGAAGGCTTTCTTGTTTGTGGATTTTTTGGCCCTTATGAATTCTTTTGGTGTTGTTAATTTATTTAACTGGTCTCTCCTTTGAAGATTATGGGTGGGCTCTATTTTGATGAGGTTATTTATGGTCAGGGGCAATGTTCCCTCTAATTTTCTGTAGGCTGTGTGTGCATAAAATATCAGCTGTGTGCAGCTTTTGAAGGAAGGTTAAATTTTTGTGCGCCACATGACGACACTCGGAGTTATATACTTTAAAATTTGACTACACGTCAGAATACAGTATGTACACCACATTGATTTTAATCAAATTAAATGAAAATAGACGATTACTAAATGAAGTGGAAAATTTCTAGTAATTACAACATTTTAAGATGTCTGTGTTGTTTTCTATCAGAATCAGAGCCGTAATTTTTGTGCGCTCTGTTGTAAAGTATGTGCGCTCGCTTGGCGAGGTATGTGCGCGCGCACATGCGCACAGCTTAGAGGGAACAGTGGTCAGGGGTGCTGTTTTATTTATGGCTTTGTAGGTGGTTAAGAGAGTTTTGTAGTCTATTCGGCTTTGAATCGGGAGCCAGTGTAAATATTCTAAAATCGGGGTTATATGTTGGAAAGGTAGGGCCTTCGTAATGGTCCTTGCAGCTGCGTTTTGTGCTAATTAAAGTTTTTTCAAGGCTTGCTTTGTTGCACCTAGTAGGATTTGATTTTTAAAGTCGAAATGGGGGGTTATAATTGCTTGTATGACTCGCTGAAAATCTTGTAAGTGCATTAGGGGGCGGAGTTGCTTTAATATTTTCAGTTTAAAGTAAACTTTTTTTGTTATATTTCTTACATGTGTGTCCATGCTGAGGTGTTTGTCCAGTATAACGCCTAAGTAACGTATTTCAGTTTTTAGTTTGATATCGTTATTCTGCAATGTAATATGTGAGGGGGGAATGAACGTTGTGTTTTTAGTTACTATTAGTGCTTCTGTTTTTGAGAGATTGATGTATAGATTGTTTTCATTTAGCCAGGTGTTTATTTCATTGAGGCATTCGTTAATGAGTTGTATAGGGATATTTGGTATTTTGAAAGGGACATACATCATAATGTCGTCCGCATATAGGTGATAGTGGACTTTGAATTTTTTAAAGATTTTACAGATGTGTTTTAAGTATATGTTAAATAGTAACGCTGACAGTGCTGAACCTTGTGGGAGGCCTAGTTCTTGATTGTATGTTTTTGAAGTAAGATTACCGATTTGTACTGTTTGAGTTCGGTCTTTTAGATAAGAGGTAAACCATTTTAGAACAGTAGATTTTATACCTATTTGCCTAAGTTTATTAATCATTGTTGAATAGTGAACACTGTCGAAGGCTGCGGAGACATCAATGAATATGAGTAAGAATGCTTGTTTTGAGTTGTCTATTCCTCTTACAAGTGTATCGATTAGAACTGTTAGAAGCGACTCTACTCCGTGTCTGGGGCGAAACCCGTACTGCTGGTCATCAAGTGGGGCTGAACTATCAATGTACTCTTGTGTTTTAATTTGTACGGCTTTTTCAATTAATTTCGCCATAAACGGAATACTCGATATGGGTCTGTAGGATTTAGGTGATGATTTATCAAGGGTAGTGTTTTTTAGGATTGGGCGGATCTGTGCATGTTTTAGTGTAGGGGGTAGGTATCCATTTTTTAGGGAAAGATTTATTATTGGGAGGATGAATTGAGTGAGTATAGGTAGAGAGTTCTTTATCCAGGTTACTGGACAAGGGTCAAGTAGTGAGGTTGTTGAATTAATGTTTGTGATAATGTTCTTGAGCTCAACCTTGGTTAGGGGTTGGAATACAGACCATTCGTCTGTGTGAAGTATTTGAGAAGTATTTACTGGTTTAGGTAGTGGGGGATGGGACGTTGTTTTGTTTATGTAGTAATTTGCCAATGCGTGTGGAGTAATGTCTGTGATTTCGTTGCTGGAGTTGTGGATATTATTTGTCAGTTTTTGGACTATTGAGAAAAGTTCTCTGGATCTATTTATTGTGTTATTTAAGATGGAGGCATGGTAATTTTTCTTGGCATTGTTTATTGCGTCTTTATACTTGTTAAGGAGCGTGAGGTATAAATCTTTTGTAATTGTGTTTTTACTTTTCCTCCATTTACATTCCGCTTTCCTTAAATTTTTTTTCATTAGTTTTAAATCTTTATTGTACCAGGGGGTTTGACCAACTTTAGAATGCATGTTTTTCTTAATTGTTTGTTTTTTAGCTGCAGCGTTATTGATAGTTTTGTGCCAGTTAGTTACTGCTGCATCTAGGTTTAGTGGTGAGGTTGATAAGTTAGGGATTATAAGGTCTAGGAATTATTCTTCATTATATTTTTTAAATCTTGAGGTTGGTGCATTAGTTGGTATTCGTTTAACTGAAGTGTTATTTATTGTGATATTAAAGTTGATGAGGTAATGGTCTGACCATGGGATCGGTGTGCAATTGAGGGAGTTGGGGTTATAGAGTTTGTGAAGTACATTTGGCAAGAAGACCATGTCAAGAATACTACCTTTTCCATGTGTGCTAGTGTTTATTATTTGGTGAAAGTCCATATCTTCTGTTGATTCTAGGAAGAGGGAAGCATGTGAAGCTGGTAATGAGGGGAGGTTGAAGTCTCCGAGCAATTGAATTGGGTTTTGATCAGTGGAGAAGCTTAGAAAATCAATTAATGGGTCCAGGTTTTCTGACCGTTGGTCTGGTGGTCTGTAAATTAGGCAGATTGTTATGTTGCCAATTTTCACAATGATGGTATCTATGTTGATGGGTAGGTTCGATGTTAGTTTTTTGGCTTTTAGTTCTTTTTTTAACATTATTAGAACTCCACCACCTTTTTTGTGAGTTCTATGTGTGTAGAAAGTATCATAGTGATTGTTGCTTAGTTGATTTAAGTAGACGCTGTCTGTGTCTGATAGCCATGTCTCGGTTACACATAGTATATCTGGTTTTTGATTGTCTAGTATTTCTGTGAATATAGGTAACTTATTTTTCATTGCTCTGGCATTAATTAGCATTATTGATAATGATTCTGGATTTTTGAATAGCTTAGTGTTTGTTGACTGAGGGGGTGAAGAATATTTTATATGAATTAATCTATGGTTGTTCATTTTGGGATGATGTATTATGTATGGATGCCATGATGGGGGGTTGTTTTGTGTTAGACTGTGTACGATAGGGATGTTTTTACGTTGTTGTTATGTAGGCTTTGAGCAAGGGTTATTAGCACTGCGATAGTGATGCTAATTAATAGAATTTTACATTTGGGAGGATTAAGTAGTTGCATTTTGGCTGAGGTATTATTCAATACTTATAGCAGTACTTGTAATAGTGTTGGAGTAATTTGGAGAAAGCTATTGGTGGTAGTATGAACAAATTCAATATGATTTTGGTTTTTCAGATAGGGTGCACTTGTGCTAGTATCTGAGTGTTGCGCTAGTATCTCAGTGTTGGTTAGAGTGTGAGGTGAAATAATTTGTGATTGTCTATAGTAGCTGGACAATTCAGTTTTGTAGGTAATTTCAGTTAAAGCGGGTTTAACCTTAGTTGTGCTCATCTGAATTATCTAAGATTTCTTTTGCTGGGTGACCAGGGAGTTGGACCGAGGGAGAACCCTAGATGGTGTACAAGATTTCAGTAAAGCCTTTGATACTGTTCCACACAGGTGACATAAACAAACTGAGCACCCTAGGGATGGACCATAATGATACTAATTAGGTTAGAAATTGGTTGACTGAAAGGCGGCAAAAGAGCCAGGTAAATGGAGCTCACTCTGGTTACTAGGAAGTTACTAGTAGTGTGCTAAAGGGATCTGTCCTTGATCCGATTCTTTTTAACATTTTTAATAGTGATCTTGTAGAAGGGCTGTCGGGTAAGGTTTGCCTGTTTAAGGATGATGCCAAAATCTGTGACACTCAGGAAGGAGTAGATAACATGAGGAGGGATCTAGCTAAGCTTGAAGAATGGTCTAGAATTTGGCAGTTAACATTTAATGATAAAAAATTTAGGGTCATGCATTTGGATTGTAAAAATCCAAGGAAGCGGTATAGTGCAGGGGTAAAGTACTTCTGTCCTCAAAAGAAGAGCGGGAACTGGCGTGATTGTGTCTGATGATCTTAAAGTAGTTAAACAGATAGAAAAGGCAAAGATGAAAGCCATAAGGATGCTTTGGTGCATATGGAGAGGAATGGCCAGCAGAAAAAAGGAGGTGATAGTGCCTCTGTATAAGTCTCTGGTGCAACTTCATTTGGAGTATTGAGAGAAATTCTGGAGACCATACCTTAAAAAGGATACAAACAGGTTGTAGATGGTGCAAAGGGTGGCTACTAAAATGGTTAGTGGTCTTCGTTATAAAGCATATGAGGACAGACTTAAAGATCTTACTACTGGGGGGGCGCTTGTGAGCCCGAGCAATATGGCCATGTTCCTGTGAAGCTCCTTGGCCCGCTTCCTCCATCCTCTTAAATTGTCTTAGGTTACAATGGAGTAGAGGCAGTGGCTGGTGTCATTTGATTGCTCCCACGCCATTTAGATGGCGTTAAAATTGGCTCTCAAACTTTTCACCAATCCGGGAGGTATGAGTGAGGATCGGAGCGCTACTTGGTAGTTGTGATGTCTCTGCCTCGGTCGAACTACCCTGGGCTCATGGGAACATCTACTTCTCCACCGATAAAATTCCCTTCAGCTTTCTTGATGTGATTAGCTACGGTGAATTCCTAACAACCTCTGTGAGGAAAGAAATCTAGAGTTGCAGCATCCCTGCCTCAGTTGTTTTGTTAGTGATCCAAATCAACTCCAGGTACCTGTATGAATGAAGCGAGCTGCCTGTCACATCTGCCTCGATTTAAGCGCTAGTTCGTTTGCTGCCTGTGTGATCGTGGATGTGGTCTTTTCTCATGTAAGAGCGTCGCCATTTTTATTTATTTTTTCACTTACTGGTGGAACGCAGAAGAGGGCTCTTTTCTTTTGGCGGGAACATCGAGGAGAGTTTGCTGTGGAACGCAAAGTGAGGGAAACATCATCGGTGCATCTCTGCTGCTGTCTGTGGCTGGAACGCAAACAGGGGTGATCCAAAATGGCTGCCAAATGCTGGATTGTCGCTGGGACAGCGTGAGATGTACATAAGATGGCTGACTGATGGGAAATAATATCTTTGATGCTCCTGATTGGAATCTGGTAGACGTTGAGGCTTTGAGTCGGCTCTGCTCTTACCCCGGTTTACAGCACTGTGGAAGATTTGCGTTAGGGAGCTGATTACAGCATCTTCTTTCTTCTGTTTATTTAGCTGCACCCCTTTCTGCCTCTTCACCTGAGAATCATCGGCTGTTCTTTGCCTGGGTTCACGGCTTAGGCTTATTCTTTGGCCTGGAGCTCCTCCATGTGGACATTGTTCAAATTGCAGGCTAGTTATTTTATGATGCTCTAATTCCATGCACTTGCTCTGAGGCTAGTGTTAAGTTTCCAGCTATCAAGCGGCTGCCTCTAGAGGTTCTTGTCCTGATTGCTCTGCAGGGGAGGGCACTTTTGGATGTTCTAATTGGGGCAGCACCTGCATACTAAATAAAGAACATTAATTGAATTGAATCATTTTTTCCCTTCTGGCTACATCAGTAATAGAACCTCCACCATGCTATCTGTCAGCTCTGGGAGCTCAGGCTTGGAACACAGAAATACAGGATACTAGGAGGTGCCAGCTTGGGTCGGTCCGAGGTCTATCGCACCCTGTGCCCTGTATCCACTGGTGGCCAGTCTGAGTCAAACGTGATGAGCAGTTCTCTCAGACGACACAAGTTCTACATTGCTTGTCTGAGCTCTCCTGATTGATTTGCTTCGGATTCCTCACAATTACTACTTTTCATCTCTGAAGTTCCACGCATGCAGTGTGGTGCAACTCATCTATAAGAATTTGTCAACTTATTGTGGCTGTCTATGGCTGGCTGAGGCACAGGTACTTATTGGAGTCCTTACCACAGATTGTCTAGGGAATTGAGCTGGTGGAGCAGAGTGGAAGAATTTCAGGATGGCCACCCCAAAATCATATGCTTCTTCTCTCTCTAAATTTGCCCGGGCTGCTGAATCTCCATCAGCGAGCCCCTCGTTAGCACCCGAGGGAATTACAGCTTCAAAAACTGCGGCCTCTGGAGCCCAATCTCCGGTCACAAAAGCTGTTTTTCTGGAAATTATTAAAGAGCTTAAGCTCTTCCGGCAAGATTTCACTAAGGCGATGAGTGATTTAAGGATGGATATCAAATCATTGGATGATTGTGTCACACAAACTGAGATCAATATCGGGGAGCAGATGGATTCTACTGTGGCTTTTTAGTCTAAAATACACAAGCTAGACCTTCTTACAAAAGATCTTAAAGAGAGACAAGACGAATTAGAAAATTGCCAAAGACATAATAATATTAGAGTGTTTGGGCTTCTGGAACAGGATGCAGAGTGCGAAAATACCTTGGCTCTTATACAGGAGCTTTTTGCCCTTTGTGCTCCCAACACATCCAGTCTGGTGCGTATAGAGAGGGCACATCGGAGTTCTGGAGATCGGAGATCTTCTGGCTCACAGCCTAGGACAGTCATAGCCTGTTTTAGTTTTTTTGAAGATAATGTCGCCTTAATGAGGAGTCTTCGGGGAAAACGATCGGTGGTTTTTCGAGGCCAAGAAATCCAGATATACCAAGATCTCTCTCAATATACTCGGGAGCGGCGTAGAACCTTTAAACCCTTAACCCAAGAGCTGCAGAAAGCCGCAATCCTTTACAGGTGGGGGTTCCCCTTTGCTCTTTTGTCTGAGTGGAACAATGGTGCACAAAAAATTTCAGAGTTGGCTACTGTGTAGGAGTTCCTGGATATGATGCAACACGGAGAAAGAAATTTGCATGCGAAGAGTAAGATTGGGGATTGGGAGACATCTTTGCCGAAGAGACATAAAGTTCCCAGCTCCCGTAAGACACCCAGCTCTGATCAAGAATCAACTCGCCAGAATGAGATGGACACATCATCACCTTCTTGAGTATCACATGTTTGTTTGATATAGTAGGCTTTACTGTGAAAGTAGGCTGTGCCTTTTAGTACTGGGTTAGAGTTCAACCCACAATTACTGGACAGACAGTTGGGGAAATATTTTTGTTAGTACTGAGGGTCGGGGCCAAGTGGGTGGCTTAGCAGGGGAGGAGGAGGGTAGGGTGTTTTTGGGTTCAGGGTGTAGTGGGGGAGGTTTTAAGGAGGAGTTATGTGATGCAGAGTGTCATATAATTGAGATGTTTTTCTTAGTAAGGCTTCTGTTTGGTTTGCTTGGAGGATGGGGGAAGGGGGGTGGGGGTATGTTTGTGGACCTATGCATAGCGCCTTCTCTATCAGCATGGATAGTGTCATGCTTGTGGGGTTGTTTGTATGACTGGTTTACCTCTTGTTGTCATTGGGAGGTGGGGGGAGGGGGAGGGAGGGGGTTTGGGGCGTGTTGTCTGACTCCGGCTTTATACAATTGATTGTGCACTTGGGGGTTAGGTACCTGTTTTTTTTTTTTTTTTCTTGAAAAAGGGGAAGAGAAGCTGGCTGGAGAGGGTGGTTGCTCATTCTGGGTTAGGATGTGGTATCAAGTGGCTTTTCTCACTGCTTGGGAATGGTTAGGGCACTGTCTTGGAATGTACATGGGTTAAATAATCCATGTAAGCGTAGAAGGGTTCTAGATCAGCTGTGTCGGAAGAAAGCCGAGATAGTTTTTCTTCAGGAAACCCATTTGGCCCTGCAGGATCACTTTAATTCTGCTAGAAGTCGATTCCCACAGATGTTTTTGGCTAACTTCTCCTCGAGAAAGAGAGGGGTCGCTATTCTCCTTTCCTCTAACTGCCCCTTTCAGCTCATAGATCAATTTATTGATCCGGAGGGTCATTTTCTATTGGTGGTGGGTTCTATTAATGGGATCACTTTGACGTTGGTAAATGTTTACCTTCCTCCAGCTTCGGTGGGGAGTGCTTTGTTGGAGCTGTCTGTGGTGCTTCAGCGGGTCCGTCAAGGGGACTTGCTGGTTGGTGGGGATTTTAACTGTGCATTCTGATTTGGATCGTTCTGGGTCTCGAGTCTCTAAGCTTCCACGGTTGAACATGTTGGACGATTGGATATCCAATTTTGATCTTAAGGATGCTTGGAGAAGCCTCCATGCATTGGAAAGAGACTACACCTTTTTTTCCAGGGCACACAATTGTTACTCGCGTATTGATCTGTGGTTGGTGTCAGATGCTGTGCTGGATCAGGTAACGCATGCTGCCATTGGAACAATGGGTCCTTCGGACCATGCGATTATAACTATCAATATTTCATTGGGGAATGCGGATGCCCCGCCACCTTGTTGGTCTCTCCCTCGCGGTTTGTTACATAATCAGTTGTTCGTTTCTGAAGTTCGGAAAGGGTGGAAGGAGGTTTTGGCATTTAATGACTCTTCTGAGATCTCCAGAGCATTATTGTGGGAGTCCGGCCGTTTTAAGAGGGCAGCTTATTTCTTTATCCAGTGCCTTCAAAAAGAAAAAGGACGCTAGGCAGATTGTCCTGCGGCAGGAGATTGCTGATCTAGAGAAAATTCATAGACGCACAGGGGAGGCGAAGGTGTTGAGGATGTTGACTGATTGTAGGGGTGAGTTGGAGGGGCTGGAATCTGATCGTATTGCTTCGTTGCTTCTGAGGACTAGGCAGAGATTCTATGAACAGGGTAATAAGGCAGGGAAAGTGTTGTTGTGGCAATTGCAACACCAACGACAACGTCATAAAATAGGGACCATCCATTCACCACAGGGTTCGGTCTTACTAAACTCTAAAGATATAGCAGCAACATTTGTGCAATTTTATGAGCAGTTATACAAGAGTGAGTCCACAGCAGCAGATACTGATATTAATGAATGGTTGCGTGTGGCGGATCTTCCTCAACTCTCTCCGGAAGGTAGGGAGCACTTCGATCGTCCCTTTAGTCTTACAGAGATCCTGCAGGTGCTGAAAAATCTAAAGTCTGCTAAGGCGGCAGGGCCTGATTTATTACCAGCTGAACTCTAGAAAGGGTTTCCAGATTTATTTGCTCCGACTTTGCTGTCGGTTTTTAATGAGATTGTGTCCAAGGAAACGCTACCAGCATCCTTTTTTCAGGCGTCTATTGTAGTAATTCCCAAGGCAGATAAAGATCCTTTGCAATATTCTAACTATCGACCAATTTCTCTACTGAACTTGGATTATAAAATTTTTACCACGGTCTTAGCTAATCGTTTGGCTACTTACATCCTGGATCTAGTGCACCCCAATCAGACAGGGTTTATAAAAAATAGATATGGTTTTGAAAATGTGCGCCAGCTAGTGAATGTGTTGCAGGGCTTGAGGTTTAAAGTTGGATCGTATGGTATCCTCTCTCTAGATGCTGAGAAAGTGTTTGATAAGCTAGAATGGAGCTTTCTTTTACGGGTCCTTCGAGAGTTTGGTTTTGGAAACTTCTTTTGCAAGTGGATTACTGCTTTATATGCTAACCCTCAAGCTTCGGTGTCCATTAATGGCTTTCGGTCTGCAGCTTTTTTATTAGGTAGAGGCACCAGGCAGGGTTGCCCGCTCTCTCCTCTGTTATTTGCCCTGGCAATGGAACCCTTAGGGGTGCACATTCGGCTGTGGGCTGCGGACTTTGGCATTCATCTCGGCTCGGAGTGGCATGACATTTCGCTATATACGGATGATACCCTCATTTATCTTCTTAATCCTTCGGAATCCCTCCCGCTGTGATCTCTATCTTAGACTGTTTCTCGCATCTTTCAGGCTTTATGGTAAATATGCAAAAGTCGACTCTACTTAGCTGCTTATCCCGTTCTTCAAATAGAGTTTTCTCTGGTGGGGGAGGGTTTCAAGTGGTGGAGTGCTTCCGCTATCTAGGTGTTCTAATACATAGAGGTATATCACGGCTGTATAAGCTGAATTATCTCCCTCTTCTTAAGACAACTGTATGTGATATGGAACGGTGGGGTTCATGTTCGGTCTCTTGGTTAGGAAGGATCAATACATATAAGATGCTGGTGCTGCCCAAACTACTTTTTCTTTTCATGCAACTCCCAATTTCTCTTCCTAGAGCCTTCTTTAAAAACTTAAGGTGGACGGTGTCTCGTTTTCTGTGGAAGGGGAGTCATCCTTTCATTAGTTGGCAGATACTTACGTTGCCCAAATGGTCCAGGGGACTGGGACTTCCTGATTCAGAGCTGTATTATTCTTGCATTTGTTTACGTTCTCTGCTGCTTTGGAAAATTAATGTTGGGGCGGATTGGGTACAAATGGAGAGGGCTTGGATAAAGCCTATTCCATTAGCAGTTGTGCCTTTCCTTTGTGAAGCACGGGAGGTGGCTAGGATACGGGCACACCCTTTCATTGGCTCATGTTGGGGGGCTTGGAGAAGAATCTGTCGTCAATTCGGAATACAAGCAGCACAATCACCTTTTTTGATTTTGGGAGCTCTGGGGTTTGTTAGAGACATGAATAGAGGATCAGATTCAGACATTCTTGTCACCAAACTCTTCCTTGTACGAAGGCTCACTTCCTATGCCTAAGAGGAGACTGAAGGAGTGTCTTGGCTTCCCTCTTACTCAGTTTCAGTTTCTTCAGTTTCGTCATTATTTGGAGGCCCAGCAGTTCTCCAAGGCCGGGGTGATCTGCTGCCCGAAAAGGTGGGAAATCGAGCTCTTTGAATCCAGGCACCTTCCAGCCTTTATTACTAGGCTGCATAGGAGTATGGCCGAAGATCTTCCTGTGCTTCCGTCTTTACGGCTCCCACAGAAGCAATGGGAAAGGACCTTGCAAGGCAAGGACCAGGACCTTTGGCTGGAAATGTATCAATATTTGCACTCATGTTCTATTTCGTTAGGACTAATTCACACTCAATTGAGAATTCTTTACCGGCTCTATATTACTCCGCAACAGCTATTTCGCTGGAATCGTGCTGACAATTCTCTTTGTTGGCGGCTGTGTGACTGGGTGACTTTGATCATATGTGGTGGCACTGCCCACATATTCGTCAATTTTGGTGGAAGGTATGGGAGTGTATCATCGGTTGTCTTCAAATAACCTTACCTTGTGATATGGAGTTTTGTCTGTTAGGGGTACTCCCGGTTTCTATTGATGATGCTGTTCTTCGAAAAGTGGTTCAGTCACTCTTGTTGGCGGCCAGGTCGACTATAGCGAGGTTTTGGAAGCATAGTACTGCTCCTTTGATCGTCGAGTGGAGAGCGAAGTGTTGGGATGTTTTCCGGTTAGAGAAAATCTCTGCTTATGTCTGTGGTGTTTCCTTTCAGGGAGAAGATCTTTGGACTTCGGTGTTTATTTTATTTTATTTATATTCTCTTATATACCGCACTATTATGCATCAGTGCAGTTTACATTGAACAAACTGAAATTGCATTGAACAGGGCATTATAACTTGGAGATAACTATTTTACAGGGAACATGGGCAATGGAGGGTTAAGTGGCTTGTCCAAGACCACAAGGAGCACCTGTGGGACTAGAAACCCCAGTCCTTCTGGCTCAAGGTTGCTGTCCTCTAGTGGGATTTGAACCCCTGGCCTTCCAGCCTGAAGTACCTTGCCCCAACCAATACGCCACTCCTCCACTCCTCCATGGGTGTTGCAAGATGAATCAGGTACTTGAGATCTAGGCTTGCCATTCTGGCATTTGGATTGTAATGGGCAGGAGTTCCCTTTTTACTCTCCACTTCCATGGAGCTTGTCAGATTCGGAGGGGTCAGATAGGGCGGGACGGGGGGGTTAGGGGGTGGGATTGGGGGAGGGGGGTCTTGGAGGGGTGGGGGAGGGTAAAGGGAGGGGGTAAAACTTGAGTAGTGTTTGTTGAGTTAGCCTCCTGGAGGGTTTATGTACACACATCTGAGGCGTAGATGGGGATCTTTGGCATCGGGCTTGAGCTACTTTGATGATAGTGTGGATGGAGATAGTCAGGGACCTGTATGGGGTTGGATTGGGGGTCAATAAGATTTCAACTTGTTGTTTTCATTTTGCTTCATTATGGTTGGGCGGTTTTGCTTGGGGGATGTTTGTTTATTATTATACCCGGTAAGGTACTGTTACGGCCTTATGTATACTGTTCTTGGAGTCTGGGAAGTAGAAAGCAATCCAATTTATTGTTGTTTACTGTTTGTGATACATATTGTATACAATCATATCTACTTCTATCTTTCCCTTTCCCTTATTTCTTCCTCCTTTTATCTCCTGTTCTTGATATTTTGTCTGTCCAGTTTGCAGGATTTGACAGGTATTTATATATTTTTGTTGGTGTAATATATATATATATATATACATTGTATCTCTCCTCAGTGTAAGTATTTATTCAACAGCTTGTGTATGTTTGCAGGATATGTTTTTGTATGTTGTTGGGTTACGCTATCTGCTTTTCAATTGTGATGCAAGGAGTCTGTTTATTTCTTGCTACTGCTCAATAAAATTTATTACACAAAAAAAAAAAGATCTTACTACTGTATGCATACTTTAGAGGAAAGACAGGATAGAGGAAATATGATAGAGATGTTTAAATACCTCTGTGGCATAAATGAACAGGAGAAGAGCCTCTTTCAATTGAATGAAAGTTTTGCTATGAGGGGACATAGGATGAGGATGAAAGGGGATAGACTCAGGAGTAATATGCGGAAATATGTCTTTACAGAAAGGGTGGTAAACGCGTGGAATAGACTCCCACTGGAGGTGGTAGAGATGAGGACAGTTTGGGCCCGATTGTGACATGGATGTCCAGGCCTTTTGGGCATCCAGTCAGAACCAGACGCACAGAGTTAGCTGGGATTCTGATCCCGCAGGGCACGTCTAGACCCATGGGATCAGAATTGCGTCCAGGCCTGTACGTGCAGCCTGGGACCCCAATTCAGGTCGGCTTGCACATACAGGTCTTCCCCAGCTAATTCAGTCAGGGCTTTTGAATGAAGCACGGTACGATGGCATCTGGTTGCCATGGCACTGTGGCTCCATTCAAAAGCCTCGATCCTCAGCTGCCGAAATGAATTTTCATTCCCTGCAGCCCAACCCCCGATCTGTCCTCCCAAGGCCAGGGTTGGGCTGCAGGGAATCTCCTCTGCCCCCTGCCACCTCTTTCCAGCTCCAGGACTGTCCGTTCCTCCTGACTAGGAGAACCTATTCCACTTCAGAGGTGGAATAAGTTCTCTGTTCAGGCTGCCGGCCCCGAAAGTACAGGCCGACATTGGAATCGGCCCTGTATGTCTGGGGCCGACGACCGCCTACTGCCAGCCCTAACTCCGCCCCTATCTAACTTCCCTGTACAATGAGCAAGGAAGTAAGTTGGGGTCGGAAAGGGGCATGAATAGCGGGATGGATGTCCCAAAGGGATGTCTATCCCCGCTGTTCGTGCCTCTGAATGACCCTTTATCTGAATTCAAAAAAGCATGGAACAAACACAGAAGATCTCTTAAGGAAAAAAGGGGACTGTTGTAGTGGTTGATATAGAAGGGCAGACTAGGAAGGTCATGTGGTCTTTTTCTGCCGTCATGTTTCTATGTTTCTATGATAGCTTAGCTCTCAGCATCACTGATGCACACAAGCCCTCACAGTACAATAAGCTGCAAACCAAGTGTATTGTTGTCCCCCAAAAAAGAACTTCCCAATCCTTCCCTGATGCTCATCCCCAAGAATTTACTGGGGGTTTCCCCAGCTGGACAAGGGTGATCCCTGGATGATCCTTTCTATTTACCAGCTTGAATTCAAAATGGCGGTTTTAACCCCTAGCGATAGTCTTGAAGCATTACTTCTAGGGGGAAAACTGCCAAATAAGGACTTTTCTTTTATTTGAACCTTAGCAGTAGTATTGCAAGACTATTCCTAGGGGTTAGAACTGTCATTTTGAACCCAGGCCGGGTGTGCGTGTGTGTGTGTGCGTTTGTGTTGAGGCAGCGTATTGAACTGCCAACACGAATGACACTCATGTGCTTCCTCTCCTTCCTTTTCACTCTCTACTCCTACATACTAGTACTTCTATGCTTCATTTTCTTTTTTGAAAAAGAAGCTTAAAAGCACGAAGAGCTGCAGGTACAATAGACTGGGAGGGCACGACGGCATTTCGGAAACTACTGAAGATACTATCTTGACTTTTTGTATTGCAGCAGGGTCACACAGACTGAAGATTTACTTTAGTATAAAAAAGCTAAAGTGAACTGAAAGCACTTGTGCCTCCCATTTGGCAATGTTAGTGAAAGAAAGTAAATGTGTGACGCTGCCTTTTCATCCTGATAGGAACTGAACAGAGACAGCCTGAGGGGGATGCAGAGAAAAGCGGGCCATGTGCAGAGACTGATTGTGGGCCTTATTTGCATAAGTCAGTAGGGGTTGAATAGAGGGGTTGTATAGTGGAGCTGAAAAGCGGGACCATGTGTAAAGAACACAGTCGCTCAATCGTAGGTCTGGCCCTGGTATTTAATATCACAGAGAGAAACATTCAGCAGCATTAACCAGACAGTGGCACTGGACATCCCCTCTGACTGTCGTGGCACTGTCTTGACAGTGCTTGGGTGGTTCGTGGGTATGGTGATGGTGGCCCCAGCACTCATCCAGTTATATACATACTGTATGTATTTTAGAAAGGAGGCTCATACATGCAGAGAACACACTCACATTCACCTTTTTGGAGTAAGTAAATTTGTGCAAGAAAATATGGATACTACTGTAGGTCAACTTTTCCCCCACAAATATTCTATTGATACAATCTCTTCAAAATTCAGAAGATCACAAAAAGAGGAACACAGAAAAGAATACCAGATAAAATTGAAAGAGGCAAAGCAAGAAATCAGGATGGTAAAATATAGCTAAAGATGTAAAGCAAGGTGGCAAGACTTTTTTTTAGGTATACCGGGGAGAGGAGAAAAGTTAGATGTAGAACTGCAATATGCAAAGGTGCTGAGGGCCAATTTGTGGAAAGTGACAAGTTAAAAATAGAACTTCTAAACAATAACATTGGCTTTGGCACAATCACCATGCATTCGCCCACATCCTTACCCAGGTGCAATAACCACTATAGCACAGATGTTTTGGCAAAACATGGCCACAGTTTTTGTTACATCAACAATGAAATTTTTAACTTGATAACCAGCAACCATATAGAATCTCAGAGAATTAACATCAGACTGGGCTAAACAGTGTTGTCCTAACCCTACTTACTCAAGTATTTCTCAAACCCTCCCCACCCTCTCCCCCAGCCTTTAGTAACCCAGGCTGAAGCTAACTTCAACAGCCTTTCTTTTATGACCTGTAGTTCATATGGTGGTGATGCCCATGTCGTGGGAGGCTACAGGTCACCACTCTTCATATCTCTTTCCCCATACCATTCTGGGATATATTGGCATTGGAGGGGGGATATTTTTTATTTTTATTTAATCTCTTTTTTCTATTGTCTTTCTACAAGGCAAGATGGTTTACAGAAAACAAACTGCATAAAACATTAAACTAGGTGATGTATGTGCGCATTACATTTAACAGATAAATAAAGAACATGGAGGCAGGCTCCTAGATTAATGTACTCGTATTAATGAAACAAAAGTTGTGTGACTGTGAGAGCTACAGTAACTGAACTATGTACGAGATACAGTGAGGGGTTAGGTTCTTAGCATGCGTTATGTTGATTCTAGCGGGGCTCTGCTCCATAGATTTCCTGGAATAGCTGAGTTTTAAGCTTCTTGCAGAATCTTCTATGGATTCAATTGTTCTAATTTGAGGTGGTACAGAGTTCCAAATATGTGGGGTGTAGAGGGAAAATGCCCGATTATTTTTCTTTGACTTGTGGATAGTCTCTCAAGTGGTTTATCCTGTAGGTTGATTGTGTTGTGTCTTCTCGGTCTGTTGTTGCTGGGTTTTCTTATTAGAGACAAGAGGCACTCAGGTTATTCATGATTTTATAGGTACTGTATATTACTTTAAATTTGATTCTTAAAGTAATAGGTAGCCAATGAAGTTGCTTAAGGATTGAGGTGATGAGTGTCTGACGTGATGATCCTTGTATGATTCTTGCTGCTCTGTTTTGCCTTAATTGCAGGGGGTGTATTGCACTTTTGGGAAGTCCCTGGTAAATTAAGTTGCCATAATCTAGGATGGGGGTGATGATCTATTGGCACACTGTATAGAAATCTGGAGGGCTTGGGAGAGGACATGGGTTCTTTAGGATCCTGAGTTTATGATATACAGATTTGGTAGATTGCTGAACATGAGCATGTAGGTTGAGTCCTTGTTCTAGTAAGATGCCTAAATATTTAATCTCCTTTTTGACTATGATTACTTTAGTATTAATCTTAAGTGTAGCTGGTGGGTTAAAGTCACAGTCTCTCATAATATGTAGGATGTTAGTTTTGCTGTAGTTGATGTTGAAATTGTATTTCTATAGGCACTGAGTGATTGCTGAGAAACATTTACAGATAGTGGAATAATCTGGGGTGATGGTGAAGAAGGGTGTGTATACCATGATGCCATCTATGTAGATATGATATTTGACATTGAAGTACTCAATTATATCACAAAGTGGTTGAATGTAAATACTGAATAGTATTGATGAGGCACATCTTGGTTTAGGTGGAATAAGAAGGATTTATGGTTCCCTACTTTTATCTGTTGTTTGCGGTCCAAAAGGTAGGAATGGAATCATTTTAGGGTGGTTTCTTGAAGTCCAATGTCATGAAGTCTATTGAGTAGTAATTGGTGGGAGACAGAATTGAATGCAGCTGATATGTCTAGAAACAGCATCATGAATCCTTGTGACATTTTTTCTGTGCCTGTGATTAGTGTGTTAAACAAGGAGGTGAATAGGGTTTCAACAGCATGATGAGGGTGAAAACCATACTGATGTGGATCCAGGGGTACATGTTTGTCAATATAAGATTGTAACTGGGTTTGCACTGCGTTTTTGATGATTTCAGCAATGAATGGTAGGCTGGAAATTGGTCTGTAAGAGGCAGGGGAGGATTGGTCCAAGTTAGATCTCTTTGGGATGGGACGAATGGACAATTGCTTGAGTGAGGGTGGAAGGAACCCATGTGTGAGGGAGTCATTGATCATGTGTGCAATGAATGGAATGAGTTGGGGTCTTGAAATTCTGATCCATGAGACTGGACAAGGATCTAAAGAAGAGATTGTAGCAATTAATGAAGTGATTAAGATATCCAACTGCTCATGGCTAATGGAGTCAAAGGATGTCTAGATGCTAGTCTTATTGTTCCGTTAGCATTGAGAGGTAAGTTCCAATTTATTGTAATTGTGTGAGTTATGCAGTGATTATAGATGGAGTGCCATGTTGTGTGGGTTGATGGTGATCTCACCTTGGGTTAAAGAGAGATCCTTTGTGAGTGTTCCTGCTATGTCAAATAACTCCCTGGGGTTTTTTATGGCAGTCTTGATTAGATTGGTGTGGTATTCCTGTTTTGATCTGATGGTGAATGCAGAATATTTGCTTTGCCCTTCTAAGTATAAGCTTTGTATCTGTTGGTTCATAGTTTTTCTCCATTTACACTCCATGCGATGTATTTTGCATTTTAGATGCTTCAGTAAGGATGGGGTGGTGTGTGGAGGTTTATCTTTGTTGACTTTTGCAGTTGTCTGAGTTAAATTCCATTTGTTTACTAGGGTATTGATGTGGTTATCAGAGAAGTTAATTTTTAAATTCAGTAGAATTTTATAGAGAAATGCTTGGTGGTCAAATAGTTGGAACCTTCGAGGAGATTTGTTGGTTGGTACTTTTAGATTATCTTTGTTTGGATGAGGAAGTAAGAAGTTTATTAGGAAGTGATCAGACCAGGGAACTGGAGTGATTGACGGGGGAAGGTGCTTTAGTCCTTTGCTATTTAGGTTGGTCCAGGAAAATAAGGTCCAGGGTAGGAAGGTAACATAGAAATATAGCATATGATGGTAGAAAAAGATCAGTATGATCCATCTAGTCTGCCCAGCATGGTGGCAAGAGCAAGTGCACCTTCCATTCCATGCAGGTCATCCCTCCGCATACCTTTGTTTAAGGGTGTACCAACCGCTTTGTGTAGGTCACCCCTTATTTGTTGAAATAGCTAGTTATGTTTATTTGATTTTATTCTGTTGCTATAAAGGGATCCAGAGTGTCTGTCCCATGCCAGTTTGAATTCCGTCACTGTCTTTGCCCCCACCACTTCCATCGGGAGGGCATTCCAAGCATCCACCACCCTTTCAGTGAAAAAGTATTTCCTGACATTGCCTCTCAGTTTAACCCCTTTCAGCTTCATGTTATGCCCTCTAGTTTTACAGCTTTCCCATCTTTGGAAGAGGTTTGTTTGTTCATTAATACTCTTTAAGTATTTAAAGGTCTGAGTCATATCACCCCTGTCCCTCCTGTCCTCCAGAGTGTACATATTTAGGTCTTCAAGTCTCTTCTCATATGTCTCCTGATGCAGGCTCCAAATCATTTTGGTCGCCTTCCACTGAACCCTTTCCAGACTTTTTATATCCTTTGCGAGATATGGTCTCCAAAACTGAACACAATATTACAAGTGAGGCCTCACCAGTGACCTGTAGAGTGACATTAGTACTTCTTCCTTTCTGATGGTAATTCCTCTTTATATGCAACCCAGCATCCTTCTGGCTTTTACTACCGCCTTGCCACGCTGTTTTGAAACCTTGAGATCCTCAGAAACAATCACTCCAAGGTCCTTCTCCTGGTCCTTGCACACTAACCTCTCTCCCCATATTGCATACAATCCCCTTGGATTTCTGCTTCCCAAGTGCATGACACTTGTGAGAGATAGTGATTGATAGCTACCTCATATGACCCTGTTAGGCGGCTGCCTAGGATGTTAAGATTTAAGTTGCCTTTGATAAAAAGAGTCTTGTAGTCAAGTGGTAAGGCAAAAATAATATTAGGGCTTTATTCCCTGCCCTGATGGGATATTCCTGGGATACAACAAACAATATGAAACAAAAGAACTGCTACACAGAAAAATCTCTTCTTTCCTTTAGGCACCATCAGCTGGTTGCTTTGCACACGCTCAACATAAAGATACAATATTGTCAGATAAACATATTGTACAATCCATGGGCACAGGGTCAGAATTATAGCTGATGTTCTCCCACTGCGTTAACTCAGAGTCACTTACAATTGCATATGGGTCACACTCTTCACAGCTGCTATCTTCCTTAAAACTCTCCTGTGAGTCATGGGCTAACCTTTCTAGAAAGGGCTCTTTAAATCCAGGGCTCTGAATGCCTGGTATATTAAAAGCTTCCTTCTGGTTTTCCCTTCTTCTCCACACTGGTGGAATTACTGTATAACTTTCAGTATCAAAGTCACTTCTGGTGCCACGCCCTTGCCTTTCAAATCAAACAGAACTTCTTGCCTTTTCTTTAGCAAAGCTAGGTTCCCACCTCTTTGCTGTGGTTCTGTCTCTTATATCTGGGCTTCTGGCAGCTCTCTCCTGGGCTCTCCAACTACCAGGAATCCTAGCAGGGTCCAGGGCATGGTGCTGGCTGTTTCCTGCTCTGCTGCCACACCTACTGCTTCCTTCCCTCAGTGGGTTTCCTCCAGCATGACGTGTGTTCACTGGATGCTGGCTTAGTCCTCCCAGGTCGCTGCCCCTACTGGCCTTCCCTGGTTCTACCCTGCAGCTTTTATCCTTGTTCTCTTTGCATGCTGCCTGGGTTTCTGAGAACAGGTGTTCCTGATTAGCCTTCCTGCTTCTAGCTACGTCAGGACTAGTGCAAGGACATTTTGCTCTAATGCCTCTTTGCTTCTCTTGTGCTGAGTTTGTTTGCTGCTCAGCTAATTCTTCATGTGCTGAGTTTGTCTGCTGCTCAGCTAATTCTACATGAGCTGGGTTTGTTTGCTGCTCAGCTAATTCTACATGAGCTGAGTTTGTCTGCTGCCCAGCTGATTCTGAGGTAAGTTCCTTACTTTCCCCTAACTCCATGGGCTCTGTGCCAGCTGCTGTGTCACAAATCCCCCCCCCCTTAAGATATTACGTGATGGGGAACAACTGTTCCCACAGCACGTAATCTTTGCTGGACTCTTGACATTCACACTGGACCGGCTGGCTGCTGCCTTTTTCTCCTGCCAATATTTTATAGAGCACATACTCACTGATCCACTCTTGACATTCACCCTGGACCGGCTAACTGCTGCCATTCTCTCCTGCCAAGGTTTTAGTACATTTACATGGTACACCTGACAATGTCCCCTGTCATTCTCTACCATATAAGATACTGGTCCTTTACGTTCCACTATCGTATAGGGTTCTTTCCACTGGGCCTCAAGCTTCGGCCCAGGGTCTGCAACCATTACTACAACACGGTCGCCTATGGCCAGTTGTCGTGGTTTCTTGCCCCTATCATAATACCACTTCTGGTACCGCTGGCTATTCTGCAAATGCCCTTCTGCGGCTTGAGAAGCCCTCTGTAAGCGACTTCTGAGCTCGCAGAGGAACTGAGGCACTCCCATTACTTCCCCTTCAGGCTCGATCCACTGGTCCCTTAAAATGTCCAGGACTTCCCTTGGGGCACGGCCAAACATCAGTTCATACGGAGAAGCTCCTAGTGAGGCTTGTGTACATTCTCTACTAGCGTACAAAGCGAACGGGAGCATAATGTCCCAGTCGGTCATTTTCCCATCCAGTCCCCTTCTTAATATCTGTTTTAGGGTCTGGTTGAAGCGTTCCACAAGTCCATTGGTCTGTGGATGATAAGCAGCAGTATTTATATGGTGGATGCCGAAAGCATCCCATACCTGGGCTAGGTATTTCGATTCAAAATTACTCCCCCTGTCAGTCAGCATTTCCTTTGAGAATCCCACCTCACAGAATAGCTTGATCAGTTCTAACGCTATGGACCTAGCTGAGATGTTTCTTAGGGGTATAGCCCAGGGGAACCTGGTGGCGTGATCCATTATCACCAGGATATACTGGAATCCCCTAGGGGTCTTTACGAGGGGACCAACAATGTCCATCACCATCCGGTGCACGGGTTCAGCTATTGTGGAGGTTGGTATCATAGGGATTCCTATGGGCTTGGTGGTGCTCACCTGCTCACAGGAGGGACAGGCCTCGCAGAACCGTTTTGTTTCCCTGAACACCCCTGGCCAATAAAAACGGGCCAGGATCTGGTCGAGCGTACCCTGAACTCCCTTATGTCACCCAACGGGGTGGTCGGGGCCAGTCTCATAACAACTGCTTTAAAAGTTGTAGGAACCACTAATTGTTTCCTAACAGCACCTGTTTGGGGATCGTTGCTCTCCCTGTATAATATGTCTCCTTCCATAAGGAACCTGGGGAGCACGTCCCTACCCGTCTGAGCAAATTCAAAGGCATGCTTTAACGCTTGATCCGCCTTTTGTTCCTTCGGAAAAGACGGGAACTTTTCCACAAGGTTGGCAGGTACCCAGGGCAACCCCTGTCCATCTTCTACTCCTGCCCTTAGTTGAGCTCTGTGGTGTCTCTCTTGGCGCTTTTCGCCCTTACTCTTCTTCGTACTTTTAGATGGGGCACTGAATAAGTCCTCATGCTGGGGAAGGTCTCCTAGGTTTTCATCTGTGGTCCTACCCTCCTCCTCTAGGCGTTCTTTTTCCTCTTCTAAAGGGTCAGAATCCGCCTCTGGGAGCTCCGCTCGTGCCTCCGAGCTTTGGGCCTGTGACCTGGTGGAAACCATGCCTCCCTTTGTGTGTGTGCCTTCCTCTATTCCCCTATAGAATGGTGGCCAGTCCCTGCCTAATACAATGTCGTAGGGTAGTCTGGGAATTACGGCTACTGGGATTTCCCTCCGGGTTCCTAAACCCTTGACTTTCACTCTATAGAGAGGGTAATATGTTGATGACCCATGTACACACCTTATCTTGGACCTCCCTTCTGTTTGACTCGGGGTGGAGCCAGTGCGGGCCTGTATGGTTTGCCATAATTTTCCCGAAACCATACTTTGGTCTGCGCCTGAGTCCAGTAACGCTTTAGCGGGTACTCCTTGTACTTCAACATCTATACGGAACCCTGCCTGTATGCTTTTTCTGTCACCTGTTATCAGAGCTGTACACCATATACAATCTTTTTTCAAGTGACCAGTTTTCCCACATTTAAAACATTTTTTCAATGCATTTCTAGCATCCCTCTTAGGCAAACATTCATTCACATTTTGAGTACACATCCTAGGCTCTTTGACTGCCTTTCCAGAATTGACCATACCCAACTTACTCACAGCGCCTCCTTGTGACCTATTAGCCAATTCGGCTTCCATGAACCTTTCTGTGAGCTGCGCCACTTCGGCTGAGGTCTGGCAATTCTGCAAGGTTAAAAATGCTTTCACTTCTGCGGGAACTGCTTCCAAGAACTGTTCTAATACAATCGTATCCAATATACTTTCCAGAGTCTTCCCCTCTGGAGTCAATCTCTTCCAAACCAGGCTGCGCACCCTCTGGCACAGCGCCTTAGGTGTTTCACCTGGCTGGAGACGGGTAGACCTTAGTATATGCTGATAGACCATAGGCGTTAGGCCTAGCCTATCCTTTATTGCTTTCTTTACTTCTCCATAGTCAGTTGCCAGGGTATCTGGCATGGCTTGGTATGCTGATAATGCCTCTCCTGTCAGGGAGGTGGCCAGTCTGAATGCCCATTGCTCTTTGGCCCAATGTGCATTGAGGGCTACCCTCTCGAATGCCTCAATAAAATCGTCAAAAATATCAGCCTCAGTCATTTGTCCAAATGCCAATGCCCCACAGTTCTGTGGGCCTACCCCACAGAAATGCTGTTGCGGTGGTTTCTCCTCCCTTTGTTCGTCCAGCAGAGTATGTACCAGTTTGGTCAGGGGCTTCTGTTGGAGTTGCAATGCCGCCATGGCCTGCTCTTGGCTCAGCTGAGCCATCTCCGCTTGCTTCTCGAACTGTGCGCTCATCCATCTTAGGACTTCTTGAACATCCATCTTGATGCTCACCCACTCTGAAAACAAACAAAAGAAAAACACAAAGTGTGGCACTACTAATGTTATTGTGCCTAGTCCCACTTTCCTTTTAGCTATACCTTCTCACTCGAATCCCCCTCAGCCTGTGCCCATATACTGTTACCTGAGCCAGGTGGAGATTCACACTTTGAGAAGGGGCTTATCCTTTCCCTCAGGATCTGGAAATTTCTGGGTGTGTCCAGCCTTGGCACTCGTAGGATTCCTCTGTGTTGTTCCTCTGTTGTATCATGGTTGTATGCTCCTCTTAGGAATAAATCCGCAACAACTACGCCATTTGTGAGAGATAGTGATTGATAGCTACCTCATATGACCCTATTAGGCGGCTGCCTAGGGTGTTAAGATTTAAGTTGCCTTTGATAAAAAGAGTCTTGTAGTCAAGTGGTAAGGCAAAAATAATATTAGGGCTTTATTCTCTGCCCTGATGGGATATTCCTGGGATACAACAAACAATATGAAACAAAAGAACTGCTGCACAGAAAAATCTCTTCTTTCCTTTAGGCACCATCAGCTGGTTGCTTTGCACACGCTCAACATAAAGATACAATATCATCAGATAAACATATTGTACAATCCATGGGCACAGGGTCAGAATTATAGCTGATGTTCTCCCACTGCGTTAACTCAGAGTCACTTACAATTGCATATGGGTCACACTCTTCACAGCTGCTATCTTCCTTAAAACTCTCCTGTGAGTCATGGGCTAACCTTTCTAGAAAGGGCTCTTTAAATCCAGGGCTCTGAATGCCTGGTATATTAAAAGCTTCCTTCTGGTTTTCCCTTCTTCTCCACACTGGTGGAATTACTGTATAACTTTCAGTATCAAAGTCACTTCTGGTGCCACGCCCTTGCCTTTCAAATCAAACAGAACTTCTTGCCTTTTCTTTAGCAAAGCTAGGTTCCCACCTCTTTGCTGTGGTTCTGTCTCTTATATGTAGGCTTCTGGCAGCTCTCTCCTGGGCTCTCCAACTACCAGGAATCCTAGCAGGGTCCTGGGCACGGTGCTGGCTGTTTCCTGCTCTGCTGCCACACCTACTGCTTCCTTCCCTCAGTGGGTTTCCTCCAGCATGACGTGTGTTCACTGGATGCTGGCTTAGTCCTCCCAGGTCGCTGCCCCTACTGGCCTTCCCTGGTTCTACCCTGCAGCTTTTATCCTTGTTCTCTTTGCATGCTGCCTGGGTTTCTGAGAACAGGTGTTCCTGATTAGCCTTCCTGCTTCTAGCTACATCAGGACTAGTGCAAGGACATTTTACTCTAATGCCTCTTTGCTTCTCTTGTGCTGGGTTTGTTTGCTGCTCAGCTAATTCTACATGAGCTGAGTTTGTCTGCTGCCCAGCTGATTCTGAGGTAAGTTCCTTACTTTCCCCTAACTCCATGGGCTCTGTGCCAGCTGCTGTGTCACACACTGCACATCTTCACATTAAATCTTTCCTCATGTTCTCCACTCTGTTGCAAATTTTCATGTCATCTGCAAAAAGACAGAATTTTCCATTCAGTCCTTCTGCAAAATCGCTCACAAATACATTGAACAATACTGGCCTCAGGACAAAATCCTGGGGCACACTGCTAATCACCTTTCTTTCATCTGAGTGAGTTCCATTTACCATCTCCTTCTGTTGTCTGTCATTCAACCAATCTATGATCCAGTTGAACACCTTGGGACCCATTCTCAAGCTACTGAGTTTATTGATAAGTCTCCTATGAGGAACAGTATCAAAGGCTTTGCTGAAATCTAGGTAGATCACATCCATCACATTCCCTTGATCTAGTTCTCTAGTCACCCAGTCAAAGAACTCAATCAGATTTATTTGGCAAGATCATCCTTTGGTAAAACCATGTTGTCTTGAGTCATGCAATCTGTTGGTTTAGAGAAAGTCCATTATTTGTTCTTTTAAGCGTGCCTCCATTACTTTTCCCACCACTGAGGTAAGGCTTACTGGCCTGTAGTTTGTCACCTCTTCCCTATTACCACTTTTGTGAAGAGGTACCACATCAGCCCTTCTCCAGTCCTGTGGAATTTCTCCTGTCTCCAAAGATCTCTAAAAAATATTACTTAAAGACTCTTTAAGAACCTCTCTAAGCTCTTTCAGTATCCAGAGATGTATCCCATCCAGTCCTATGTCCTTGTCTGCCTTCAGTTTTGCAAGTTGTCCAAACACATCTTCTGTGAATGGTGTGCTATCTATTCCATTCCCATTTGTATATTTGTCAATCACAGATGGTCCTTCTCCAGGATTTTCTTTAGTAGAAGTATTTGTTTAGCATGTTCGCTTTTTCAATATCACTTTCCACAAATCCGTTCTCATCACTTTTGCGTCTTGCAATTCCACCTCTGATTTTCCTCTTCTCTTGAATATACCTGAAAAAGGTTTTGTTGCCACACTTCACATCTTTTACTATCTTTTCTTCCGCCTTTGATTTTGCTATCCTTATTTCTCTTTTTGTCTCTTTTAGTTTTATCCTGTATTCTTTTCTGTGTTCCTCTGTTTGCGAACTTATGAATTTTGTGAAAGCTGTTTTTTGCCTTTATTTATGTAGTCATTTCTTTGAAGAACCAGATAGGTTTCCTTTTCCTCTTGTTTTTATTTACTTTTCTTACATATGTATATGGTTAATGATTTGGTTGAACTGGAGATCTGTTATGACTTCAGCGAAGGCATCAGCTTGCTTCTTGAGTGCGGATGGTAGGTTGAAGTCTCCGAGAAGATAAAGCTTGATGGTTTGGAGGAGTGAGTGCATAGGGCTTCCAGTATGATGAACAGTTCTTCGGAGCTGGTTGAAGGTGCTCTATATGCTAGACATATTGTATATTGTTTTTTTCTGAGAGTGATCATGTTGAGACTGTCTGTGGATGAGATATCAATGTTATTAAATTGAGCCTTTTGTTGGTTAGAATGCAAACTCTGCCTCCTCTGCTGCCTGTTTTGGGATAGTTGTGTATTTTGTGGGTAGCATTCTTTAGCTGATTTAGTAGGACATTGTCCATATCTGAGAACCAGGTTTTGGTAAGGCAAATGATGTCAATGTTTTGGTCATTTATGTATTTGTTTAGTATGCAAAGTTTATTGCAGGCTGATCAGATATTGATAGGATACAGGTTAGTGGGATAGGTTTGTTTGAGTGGCTGGAGTGCCCCATGTAGCTTTGATGAATTGATATAAGGTAGGATTCTGATTAGGTTATCTGGGTTTCTACTTCTTTGCGAGTGACTGGTGTACCACCAGTTGTTGACCCGATATTCGAAAGGCATTTACATGGTTTACAGCCTAGTAACCATGCAAATGTATTAGATGAGGATATTCAACAGCACATACACAGGTAGTGCCAATGAATATCCCCATCTATGTCCCCTATGTGCTCAGATGCTATTCGGTTAGCATTGGGGCATGTTCGGGGCATTCTGGGGCAGAGCAGAGGCAGGGGCATGAGATAACCAGGAAGCAGCAATACTGCATACTGCCTGGTTAGTTCTCTGCACTGAAAAGATAGGTGAGGGAAACCATCGCCTATCTTTATGGTGCAGGTGCTAATCGGGCAACATGCAATATCATTGCTGCCTGGTTAGCTTTGGCAGCTTCCGGGTTGCGCGGCGATACCCAAATATTCAATGCTGTGTTTAAGGGTCAGTGGGCAGGGCTATGTGCCAATGCGGTGCATAGCCTCCCCAGAAGAATATTAGGCCTGTTATGTTTTTGCTGCCTAGTATTCTGTATTATTGGAATAGAGATGTGATGATGGAGAGGGAAGGTTTTGCCTGTGATGGATATGATGGAAAAACCCAAGAGTGAGAGCCAAATGCTTATGTGGAGCATTATTGTGATGTGAGGTAAATAGAGTTGGCAGAGATAGTTGGAAGGGCAGCGTGAATATTAAGGAGACCACATATACAATAATGCTCAGTGTGAATTATTGGATCCCTGGAAGAACGTTTAGTTACCTTGTTTCACACTACTGGTCAGCTTCATGGTCCACTGCAAGGGCTCCACTAGGCACAGAGGCATCTTAGCTGTAGGATCCAGGATCAATGCCGAGATAGCATGTAACAGCAGTAGATGGAGTGTACCACCTATCTCTATGTGCTATTCAGTGCCACTTCATTTCAGAGACTTACATATGATGTGCTGAGCAGACAGGAGGAGATCCAAATTGCTACTGCATATTAAGAGGGATGTCATCCAGAAGGGCTTTTCTCTGCTTGGATGTCTTGTTATTGGAGTCTATCTGCAGAGTGATATAGTTCTTCAGTGGGGGAACTTGTTGCATGCACCTACAGTAGAGAGTGCGGTTTTATTGGTCCATCTTCTGGTCCACACTAAGGATCTTTTAAATTTAAAAGTAGAGGTCGGACTGCTGGTTGGTGTAGCAGGGGAGTGGGGAGGAGCTCACCTCCTTGCCCTCTATCCTTTAATTGCCAGTCAAGCTTTGACATCCTTCAACTGCCCTCTTATTCCCCTTCCTACTCTCATGTCTCTCTCTACCATTATCCTGCATCTTAGTCATATAAGCCAACCCATTCTCAAGGTGGGTGGGCTGGGTTCATGCCTTCAGTGTCACAGCTTCTCACACCCAGCATGTCCAACCCTAGGAAAGCCTACCAGAGAAAGTGAGCCTGTGCAGGCTCATACCCTGTTGTTTTGGCTCAATTTCTCTCCTCTCCTCCCAATCTTTAGCACCACCCCCCCCCCCATACTCCTCTTCATCAATACAAATCATATGGTGGGCTCAGCCATGTTATTTGTCCACTCCCAAATTCTCTTGGAAAGGGGAGCTGGGCATATATACACCTTTTCTGGGTTCATGAAAGAAAATTTTTGAAAAGGATCACACATTACTAACAAAGGTACTAATGGGAATGGAGTAGATACCACATCACTCATGGAAGAAGGTGTTTATGAATAACTTACAAAACTAAAAGTGGACAAGGCCAAGGCTTAATTAGTTTAGGATCAGTGAGTTCCCCACACATTTAATAAAGTCTCAGTTAAACAGAGAAAGCACAGTTTTCTATCCAGAATGAAAGAATGAAGACGATCCATTTTCATTTTCAGAGCATGGGTATTTAGTATGCTAATATTGAGGATATATATATATATACTCAAGATTTGGTGGGACCTAATCATCTGTGTGCCAATAAAAAGTAGATAAACGAGTAGATCTTACCTGGAGATGAATGTACAACGGAATTGCCTTGCAAGGTCTATGGCCTGTGATGACTGGGAATTGAAGATTGTTTTTGGCATCATGCAGAACGGTAGGGGATCAATGCTTATATTAAGTCCGACCATAAAAATATGGAATAGCTGAGGAAACCAAACATATAATAGAGGGACCCCTCAGAGGTGCTCCAAGGAGTGTCCAAGAAGTATATCGTACTTGTTGGGCTTGCTTTTCCGGTGTGCACCCTTGGTGTGCACAACTGCAGTGCAAATGCCACAGGTAGATGATACAAAATTGTTATGGGTTGTGATGTCACTTTTGGCAGGTAGGCAGAGCCTAGATATGATTGGCTAGGGACCAACAATAGGAGTCAGCAACAGAGAAGACAAAAATAGAGCACATAAGTAAATTTATTTATTTATTTATTTATATTCTCTTATATACCGCGCTATTCTGCATCAGTGCGGTTTACATTGAACCAACTGAAATTACATTGAACAGGGCATTATAACTTGGAGATAACTATTTTACAGGGCACATGGGCTATGGAGGGTTAAGTGGCTTGCCCAAGACCACAAGGAGCCACCTGTGGGACTAGGCCACTGTTTAACCCCACTCCCTTGCAACGTCTAGGTAGAAAGGCCATCTACATGTAAATTCAGCCCTTTCTGATATCCCCATTGTAAATGCCTGATTTGACAAGCTGAAATTGCGAATAAGGTTTCTAAAATAACTTTAAACATTCCTTGTCCCCTCTTTCACCTCCCCAGCCCATCGATTTGATCAACTCAAAGCCTAACAGACATCAAGTGGCAGGTCAGGAGAGAACCCTGTTGAGCTGTGTCTTCCTCCTCTTGGGCCCAATTCCTGCTTTGACCTGCAAGAAACATCATACAGCCACGAGTTTAAAACAGGAGTCAAGTCCAAAGCAATGGAGGAGGAGTTCAGGACTCAACATGCCGCTACTCTCCTCTTCCCGCCTGAGAAAAGAAAAGCAGAATACACTCTTGTCAAATGTCGCAGGTACAATAGATGATACAAAACCATTAGGGATCATGATCTCATCTTGGGCAGGTGGGCAGAGGCCAGATTGGCTCAAAACTGAGAATAGGAGTCATCTTGGGCAGGTGGGCAGAAGCTAGATGTGATTGACTCAGGACCAAGAACAGGTGTCAGCTTGGATAGGTGGGCAGAGCCTAATTTAATATTTAAAATGGTGCATAATTGTCTTAAAACAAGTTTAGACTATGGCAAGTCTCTCTGTAAAAAGGGGCTAGAAGGAGAACCAGGGTCCCATGGAGAAAGGTTCATCAGTTTGGAGAGTGAAAACAGCTTGGAATATCTTGTCAGCAGTAGAGAAGATGTATGCAGATTTGTGTGAGATGTTTGTTTGTACAGGATAGTGTACACTATTAGACTGAATAAACCTGAGAAAGAGTTAATTCTGTTCAGAACCTTGCTTAGAAATAAACTCCATATAAATGCTTACTAAGTAGGTGAAGAGGTACATGTCCTGTAAACAAGAAAGGGCAGGTTGTACTCTAGCCTTGCAGTCTCAGGGTTAGTAGATACCAAGCAGTCAGCAGTAAGCAGTTATGTCTTGGAATATGTGTATGTCTCCTCATACTGACCTAGTCAGCAGTAAACAGCAGTAAACAGTTATGTCTTGGAATACATGCATGTCTCCTCATATTGACCTACACTGATTAGAAGTTGACCTACGATATGATAAATGCGTAATGTCTGACGTGTAATAATAAAGTGAAATTATGCTGTATCATCCAAAAGAGCCTTATAAATAAAATGAACCATGGCTAGCAGTTAGAGTTTCTCTCCACTAAAGCTTTGGTGTATGTATATAGATGTGTGTATTTTATTGCTGTCTTTTAGATTACCTTCCCATTGTTTTGAATGTAGTCTTCTGTAGCTCCAAGAGCCCTGCAAGGTTGCTGGTGAGGGGGGGCTAAGGAAGCCCACAGTAATTTTGTTTCTAACATCAATTTGGCTAGCTATAGCCTGATTCATGCATTCCACTCTCCCTGAGATACTATTGTTTATATCAATGGGTAGACAGGAGGGGAAGGCCAGCGATTGTAGCCATATGGAGTTTGGCTAGCCCAGTGGCAAAGCTTGGCCCGCCCTATGGAAAATAGTGTTCCAAAGCCTCTGATGGAATCTATCTATCTTTTGGGAGTCTGCTAGGTACTTGTGGCCTGGGTTGGCCACTGTTGGAAACAGGATACTGGGCTCAATGGACCTTTGGTCTGACCCAGTATGGCATATCTTATGTTCTTAGATTCTTTGTTTAAAAGATTAAGGAGATAAAATTGATTTTTGATAAATGAGCATATTACAATAACTTTAGTACAGCCCTATCAAAAAACTTCTGAATGATTTTCAGCTGTGAGGAGACTGCTATCAGAAAATCAACAAAGGAGCAAGGGAGAATCTCAGCTCAGGATTATGACAGTTTTTCTAAAAATTTGAGATCGTCATTTCAATCAACCAAAGTTAGGAGAATGAGATTAATAACAGTAATTTAGTAAGCCATCTTTGATCTGAATTTTCTACCGTTGATAAAGTTGTGGTTTCGAGGGTTCTTCAAAATATGAAATGTTCAGAAAATCCACTGGATACTATTTCTACATCAAATGTGAAAATAGCCAGAGCCTCTCTTGACAATTATATTTTAGATCTGTCACTTAATTAGAAATGTTACTGCAATTATTTAAAAAATTGATTCAATCAGTATTAAAGAAACAATCATTTGAGCTTAAGAATGCTCAAGTTACCACCTGTAACCCACGTCTTTTCAAGGAAAAGTTATTAAGCAAGTTATGAGGGCACAACTTGATGATTTTTTAAAGATGAATGCTATATGGGTTCCATGGCAACATGGATTCTGAGCATTTCATTGTTCCAAAATGTTGGTTGCTTCTCATCTAGATTCTTTACACAAAGGATTTGGAGTAACAGGGGAGCACAGCATAAAATTCACCAGCAGTAGCTGCTGAAGTGTATATCTCTTAGGGGGAGAGAATTAAATTTTTCTCTTCAAATCTTTATGTGGTGACTCCATTGTATAAAATCTATACCAAATACATAGGTGATACTGCTAATGAAATATTGTAGGAAAGAAAACTAAGGAGTATGTTTACTAAAGAGTGTTAAGGGTGCACCATTTAACAACTTTTAACAGCAGCGGTAAGGGTGCTATCATGCGGTAAAGGCTGGGGCGGGGAGTAGGTGTTCTGGCGTTAAGGGAGCTTGGTTGCACTTATTGGGTGCTAACAGGACACCGGGCGTTAAGGTGTGCAGCGTGCACCTTAATGCCTAAAAATGGCAGTCTCCATAATGCAAGACAAGGGAACCCTGTGAAAGTCACATTTTAGGTGATAGATGGAAGGAAAGGTAAAAGCTGATGGACTTGTCAGATCCATATGTATCCTATGTGTTAGTCAGTAAGTGGGATGGGCATGTGGGAGGCATCTGTATTTTATCAGTGAGGGGTGCCCAAATAATCTGCTGTAATGTCAGTGTGTGACATAAGATTGGGAAGAATTTTGCCCTGGCAAAGCCAGCATCACCATGATACAAGCATCAAAAGGATGACTGAGCAGGGTTAGAGACATGCGGATCATTCACAGGAGAGGTGTGAGTGATACATCCAAATGTTTGAAATGTTTATGTGTGGGCCACGGTGTAGCAGCTGGCAGGAGAATACATAACTGTACATGATGTGCATATGCTGATGGATGGGCTGGAGGATGGATGATGGTAGAAGAAAATGCGGTATGGCCTTGATGACCCAACGTACCTGATGTTTCTTCACAAATGCAGTTGTAGTGAGTGTTGAAAAAAAAGTAACTGTGCCACGGGGAAGTTCCAATAGAGTTATATGGATATGACAGCTGTCTCATCTTTTCTAACCACCATGCAATCCTCCTGACACAGTTGTTATATGACGCATGTGCATATAACAACTGGACAAGTTTCCCTCATATTGGCCATATGGACAAGTAATGACATGTGATGATCCCTGCAGGTGGCCATCCCAGGAGTGGGATGTGCCTGCATGTACTGCATATATGTGATGGAGCCAAAGATGTTCAGTCACAGTCATGATGAAATATTCTAATCATGTACAATTCATGTGTCATACATCTGCAGGGTGAACATGTCAGACCCTTTACAATGTGCTACAGCAGAGCTAATAATGTCATGCTGTGAGATGGGCATGATTGCAATGTGCATGTCTGCAGACCCAATGTACTATCATAACACATAAAAAAGTATAAGAATGTGTGCTTCCTGAACATTTCAGCTGCAATATGTGCAAATGATCTGTTTCTGCAATCACCCTGATTGTGAGGGAGGGCACACACCACCTAGTCCACAGAGCAAGCCCTGCAATAGATGGACTCTCCAGGTTCTGGAGCAGATCGTTATCACTGCCAGTGTGCTGCAGGTATTGTCTGCATTGTGTGATGCTAGTCACTTGGTTGTACAATTGCAGTATGCCTGAGTGGCCTGTTTCATCTGGGCCTTGTGTCCTACTCTCGTTGGCCAGGGACTCACCTATAACATCTCATGTCAGTCCCTAAGTTTGCAGTAACTGTCGCCATGGAACCGGAATGCAGTGAGTGTTGTCTAAGCAGGAGAGGAGGGTGCTGACATCAAGTAGAAGGGCCTGCTAAGGCCATTGTTACCAGCAGCCCAAGATCAACTGCAAGCCTCACTTTATGGGAATTCCAATCAACAAGATCAATCCCAGGCAGCCTGCATATGTTGGACACCACCACCCTGTGTCAGTCACTCATATACTATCTGTGCCTAGTCTGCTAATCACACAGTGCATGGGCACATAGCCACCATGAATACATTGGTTCTGTATAAACAGCATAGACAACCAGCAGTCTATCTAGTGACTGGACTATCATAAAACAAACCCAAAAAACCTGCCCAAGCATCACAGTAGCTTAATCTTAAATAGCACCATGCACATACATAGCTGTGACATGGTCACAGCTCAGTCAGAGTGAGAGTGGCCTCTCAGCATGAACAGATGTGTGCACCCAGGCCATGTTCATGGCAGACCCACGTTAAGATGGCTCAGCCATTGACCTAAGTTCGAACACATATACATCCTGTGCAAACCTCTCTATTTTAGGCAATACCCAGAATCCTCTGCTCCTCATTATGTACCTTTTGTCTTGGACATGGGGGCAGCTTATGCTATGTGAGGCATCGTGGAAGGTAGGTCAGAAACACGCTGAGAGTGCATGCTGACCCACAGTGGGCTATGTCTGTTACATACACAACTACGGTGTCCTCCTACACAACTCTTGGAAATGAGCATTGAACCTAGTTCCATGTTTGTACTAGCATATAATGTCATGTCCGTAGTCATAGACACGCCAAACCTGGCCAGTGCATCAGATGTACTCTCCAATGCTGCAGATTCATTGTCCCCCCTAAGAGCATGTGGAAGCAGGACAGGTTGGACATGGGGTTGGATGTTGAAACAAATGCTGGCAGCACATACGCCACCATACCCTGCCTCTTTCTACTCTAACACCATCCTTCTGATTATCACACTTGGTGCCCATGGGGAATCTGTGAAGCTGTCATGCAGGCCCTCTGATGTAACACATGCAAACTGAGTAGGTCCGCATAGGTTCTGGCCATGTGAACATAGGTTTTGGGAGGTAAATATAGGGGACTGCTGTGAGGATGGGCTTTGTTGATGGTGTAACTGGGAATGCATTGCAGCATTTCAGTCACAGGTTGCAATTACTTACTGAAAACTAATCTTGTAAATGGTTTCTCACACTGTATGTGGGGTTGCTGTATAGCTGACCTGAAGCATGTTGTATGCACAGCCATAAATCCTAGGCACCACATGCATGCACAGTACATTGTTGAAGCTCACATTACTCTGGAGACACACACAGAAACAGATATACACACATGACCCCACTGTCCAAAAGTAGTACAGGTTGGCATTCTTACCTGCCCCTTAGGCCTGCTTTGATGCTCTACTATTGCCAACACCTGCTCAGTGTGCAGGCGCTAATAGCGCTCTCTGCTGTGCTCGGGTGCTGAAAATATATGCTCAGTGTGCAGACGCCATCAGCACGATCTGCAATGCTCTGGCGCTGTCAACGCCCGTTCAGTGTGCCGGTATTATTAGCATGCTCTACCATCCAGCTGTGGGTGGTGCAGCTTTCCAGTGTGGCAGCTGAGTGTGTGGACTGCAGCTGGACAAAATATTGAGGGTTGCATATGCTGATATAGTTCTGGAAAAGTAGGATAAAGTTAACACACCTGGACATATAATTCCTGATCCATAGGCTGATCTTGAACCTTTGATTCTTCTTTCATACACACACTAGCCATGTGTTTGGAACCACAAAGCGGCTATGTGGGTTCATCAATTCATGGATATATATGTGGTCAATGTCAGAAAGCATGCGAGCATGATTTGGGGTATGCCTATGTCTGTTTATATCTCTGCAGTTTCTCTGCCATTCTTGTCTCACAAGGGGTTGCATTACAGACATAAGAGATATTGGAGATTGTGTTGAATTTATGTGTTGGATTTTCTGTGACTTTTCTATCTCATGAAAATGTTTATTATCAAAATCACATTTTTTTAAATAATTGGGATGGTGAAATTAATAGGAGTGTATACAAGTTGTTGATGTTTCTTGGGGTAGTGGCTAGAAGTTGGCCTTAATTGTCCACTTGTACCCCTGTTTTTCTGAAACCTGTTTCTCTCCTATGTTTTTATTCTCCTAAGTTTATATTATAAAATTTGGTGAGGTAATGGAGTAATTCTACTGATTTTGATGACAAGGTTTGTTTGGCAGGTGTGGGAGATGAACATCTTGTTAGGTCTGTATGCTGTACTGCCTTGCTATATTGCTGATTCAACTGATATTCCCAAGAACATTTCAGAACGGTCTGCCAAGCCATCATCACACCGATCCTGGACTACTGTAACCAAATTTACCTTGGCCTACCAAAACACACACTCTGATCCTTACAGTTGGCACAGAACACAGCTGCATGAATAATAACCAGATCCAGAAGACATGACCACATCACCCCCATTATGAACCTCCTACATTGGCTTCCAATAGAGTCTCGCATCTGCTACAAACCCATACAGAACCTATTCAAAATCAAACAGGACATCTCAACGGACAGTCTGCCGGCAATCATCGGCTTTGACTCCAACCTCAGACCCAGAAGGAGAGGACCATGTACACTATCACAACCCCCAAAGAATTCACCAAAATGAGGCAAGCCACTTCAAAGAGAGCTATATCCCTGGCAGCACCAGCCATTTGGAACTCCCTCCCTGCCAGCTTAAGATCAATGATCGACATTAAAGACTTCCGAAAATCACTCAAAACAAGGCTCTACACAGGGCATTTCGGTGACATTACGTGACTCTAATATTTATGCAGTATACCTTCCCCGCCCTGTGACAGCCCCCCCCCCCCCGCACTCCTTGTATATAACCCACTGTAGATAGCTCAAACATGTATATATTGCACTCCAATCAAGATGTACCTACCCACACACCCACGTACACTACCTTCACCACACTGCATGCCGACACCCCCAGCAGCATCCCAATTGATTTGTTTGCAGTATAAACTGCTTTGATTCAAGGATAAAGGTGGATATAGTATAATCCTTTTAAATAAATAAATACAATAAGATATTCATGTCTTACATATGGGATCTCTCTAGTCAAAAGGGCAGGCCATGATACATGAACACACACATTAAAGATCATGGATGTACTAGAAGAATGGCCAACATACCCATTTCCTGGTATGTGCTTGTGGGGCAGTCATGGACTAATCTCATATTTTGCAGCTCAACATAGCTTATTTGGATTCACATGTGGCTCAGATGATTGTAACTGACTTAGCACAGATCATGGTCATCATTTAGCATGTGAGGGGCCAGGGTGACCATTTTTCCTCTGACATGGGCTGTTATTATATCATATTGCATAGTCTTTCTGCCTCAGTGGCATATGTTTCCCACCACATGTTCATATCCACTCATTAAGTGTGGGTGGGGGACATCCTGATCCCAGGGTCAGTCCATCCACTCAGAAAACTAGCAGGGTGCCAGGGTCCAAAGATCACAGTGGACAGCAAACCGACTGATCCCTCCCTCCCTGCCATCATGGCAGCATGGTGGCAATGAGTATGTGTGCTGCCACTGTCACAGTGGAGTCATACCAGATATCACAGTTGTACACCCTGGGCAGCAACCTTGTCAGCCTAGTGGACCAGCCAGCCCCACTGCATCACCTATATGACACCTCCTTGACCAATCTCTAAAGGAAAAAAGGGGACTGTGGTAGTGGTTGATATGGAAGGACAGACTACATACGCCATGTGGTCTTTTTCTGTCATCATGTTTCTATGTTTCTAATCTGGCACTAAAAACATAGTGCCCTTTCTTCATAGGACACCATGTTTTTGCTGCCAATGGAGCACTCGTTTCACTAATTTGGGAACTGCAATGGATGGAGCACATTGCATACATTTAAATAGGTTCTCTCTCCTCAGAAATAGCCCTTAACATAAGCTTCCAGATGGCATTAGTGTTCCCAGCCCCAGGAGCTCTAACACAGGGTAACACAACTTGGCGTTAAAGGAGCACATGCTAGCCCTGCACACTCTACACCCCATCAATGCCCAATCTTTATATCCTTTTACATTAATGTCACAAGTCTGGCTTTTGCACGTTAATCCAGCATTATAGTTGCTTTCCGTGGTGTTAACCGCTCGCTGGTGCTAATAACACCCGTTAATGACACCTTTGCTCCCTTACCGCCCTTTAGTAAACATACTCCTAAGACTTGCCAAGATTAAAAGATGCCCATCCCTAGTTTATGCACTAGGGTAAGAGATGGTGGTAGTAATAGTGCACACTCTAAAGATGAAGAAAATGTTCCCGACACAGATAAAGGTCGTAGTGAACTTGTTGTTGCACTGGTTACCGCTTAAGTATCGCATTAATTTTCAATGCATGTGTCTTATTTTTTGGACTTTACGAGGTATTGCTAGTAAAGATCTGATATCAATTAATAAACCTAATGAACCATCTGGCATCCTATATGCTTCACAAAAGTGACTTTTATCCCTTCCGTCTTTTTTTTAAAGTTGAGAAGGTTGGAACACGCACTTGTGCCCTTTCTTTAGTAGTTTCTCTATGTTTTGAATGCCCTTCCATAAGAATTACAATTTGAACAGGATGCCTGTACTTTTTTGAGAGAAGTTAAAAATATATGGGTCTGATATTTAAAATGATTAACACGGTTGCGATGAACGGGATTTATTAGTGCCACTGAATATTTGTGGGTGCCTTTACTAGACACCCGATGCTAGCATCAGGGTGTTATGGAGCAGCACCTGGGAATAATTGGGCAGCAGCACTATTCAGCCATTGCCCAGCTATCCTTTGGTGGTGAAAGTCAGGTGGACTAAAGGCTGTCCTAACCTTTGCTGCCAAAGCTATTCAGGCAACAGATGAATAGTGCTGCTGCCCAGTTAGCTTCCTGGCTATCTGGCTGACCTGGATATTCAATTACAGTAGCCAGATGTGGCTCCAGCATTTAATATCCAGGTTTAAGTTAAAGGGTGATGGCCAGCCACTTTAAAAGAATATTGACCTCTACTTTTTATGGATATGTTTATTTATGTTTATATTATAACTTATTTAGTATTGGAATGATTGTCGATTCATAAATAAATTTGATACAATAATGAGGCAGAAGGAGGACAGAACAAGAGTAAACTTTAAAATTCTGTGGGGGATATTAAAGCAATTAATGTAGTTAGCAGACTTTCTAACCACGTTAATTGCCTTGACCAGGATATTCAGTGATACAAACATGGCCCCAGCAATGCACAACCAGATCTTTTGTTTAGTGGCGATAGCTAGACGCTTTAACAGTTCTTGCTGCCATGACCGAATAGTGTGCCCTACACTTTTAGCAGCCATATTCAGTCAATAAAGAATAAGTTATGTTTACTTTAGGCCTGATGACTAGCAAACCTCAGCTAAATGGATAGTGCTGTTGTAGTGATCACACTATCTGAGAATCTGAGTTGTGCAGGATGTCTGGAAGTTAGATGTTGGGATTGCCTATGTATAGATTGCATCAAAGCTATGTGTTGAGTTTGTATGCAATTGTGCAATTTTAGAACACTCTTTTCCACATGTAAAGCATACTTAATGGAATTAAAATAGAATACAAAAAAAAAATCACATAAAATACCTCATTCAATAACACAAAACCACTAAAATAAGCAAGGAGGTAAAATAAAGTAATAAAATACTGCTACTACTACTACTACTACTAGTAATAAAAATAATACTATGGTTCTTACAAATAACATCTGTAGCAAAATTGCACAGACTGCTGTTGTTGTTAAGTGCCGTGAAGTGCCGTTGAGTCGGAGTCGACTCATGGCGGCCCTCTGGATAGCTATCCTAAATTGTGTTCGGTCTTCAGTCAGGCGGCTCATTGTTGACAGACTGGTACCTGTAGCTGCTGTTATTGTATTGATCCATCTCATTGCTGGCCTTCCTCTTTTGCGTTGATCTTCTATCTTGCCAAGCATGATGTCTTTCTCTAATGATCTCTCTCTTCGCATGATGTGTCCAAAGTATGAAAGTCGAAAGCTTAGGTTTGATCTCCTCTAGTACCAACTGGTTTGTTCTTCGGGCAGTCCATGGTATACACAGTATTTGCAGCCAGCACCATAATTCAAAGGCATCAATTGTCTTCCTGTCTATCTTTTTCACTGTCCAGCTTTCACATCCATATGATGTTATTGAAAATACCATGGCTTGAACAAGTCAAATCTTTGTATGAAGAGAGACATCTCTGCTCTTGAGAATCTTATCTAGGTCTTTCATAGCCATTCTGCCAAGAGCAATGCGTCGTTTGATTTCTTGACTGCTTGTTGCTTCTTTATTGATAGTTGATCCAAGTAGGTTAAAGTTGTTCACAATTTCAATTTCTTCTCCTTCAACGATGAACCTGTTAATTATGCCAGTTGTCATGATCTTTGTCTTCTTTACATTAAGGTGCAGGCCCATTTTGAGACTATGTTCTTTGATTGTGAGAAGCAAATGTTTCAGATCATCTTCACTTTCAGCCAGTAATGTAGTATCATCAGCATAGTGAAGGTTGTTGATGAGTCTTCCACCAATCTTCACACCTCTGTTGTCTTCATACAATCCTGCTTCTCTGATGATTCATTCTGCATATAAATTAAACAGGTAGGGGGAAAGTATGTAGCCTTGTCTTACACCTTTGCTTATTTTAAACCATTCTGTTTCTCCTTGTTCCGTTCGAACTGTTGCTTCTTGATCAATGTACAGATTGTGCAAGAGAACGATCAGGTGTTCTGGTATACCCATGCTTCTTAATGTGGCCCAGAGTTTCTCATGGTTTACACAGTCAAAAGCCTTGCTATAGTCAATAAAGCACAAATAGATATCCTTTTGGTATTCTTTAGTCTTTTCAAGGATCCATCTCACATTCACAATGATGTCTTTCGTTCCTCGCCCTTTCCTGAACCCTGCTTGCACTTCAGGTAGTTCTTGTTCCAGGTATGGTTGTAGTCTCTTTTGAATAATCTTCAGTAGAATCTTGCTGGCATGTGGGATCAGAGCGATTGTTCGATAATTTCCACAGTCAGTTGGATCACCTTTCTTTAGTATTGGTGTAAACACAGATCTTTTCCAGTCAGTTGGCCATGATGTTGTCTTCCATATTTCTTGGCAGAGCCTTGTAAGTATGGTAACAGCTGCATCAGATTGCTGCAATACCTCTATAGGAATGCCATCAATGCCTTTGTTGCTACTATTTTGTTTGTGTTGGTAGTCAAAGATCATCCAACAGAATCTATGTAAACATGCATTATAGCAAAACATTTAAAAGGACAATACCACATTTTGGCAGAAGTCCTGTAGTGCAATAGAAAACATATAAAAATGACTTTCATGGATCCATGGAGACCTTATCAGAGATAATCTGTGAGGGAGAAACAGAGAGAGGGTAGTTGGAGGTGGGAAAAATATTTTTAGAGGGAAAAAGTGTTGTGGAATTATATCTGTGTTTTAGAAGTCTATGTTGCATAGTAGAGAGTAGTGGGAGTATAAACAGGGTATAAAGATTACTTTTTGGGAAGTATTTAATGATTTTATTGTAATATTGAATATATTTTATTTCAAAATATATTTTTGTATTAAAATTAATGGGCAAGGCCATGGCAAACATTTAAAACATCCAACGTCCGGTTCACTTCAGGGTTGAAATCCCAAGCTGTGGGGAAGTTGGAGATTTGACACCTGATTGGTGCCACCAGTAGACACCATAACAATGTCATGATTATAGTCTGGAAGCAGGGGTATCACCTTGGAAACTTGGGTTTGTTTGTGTCAAAGACCACTAGGGATTCAAAGGGTGCAGACCTGTTTTAAAGCGGCTGAGGGGTTAGGCCTCCAAAAAGCCTGATTCAAAGGTCTAAAAGGTTAAATAAGAGCTGTTTTCTGTGTGAGAGTGGAACATATGAAGTGTGAGTGTTTATAAAAATGGTTTGTGTAATTTTACCACTGAAACTGTGAATGAAAGTTGGCTAATTGAGACCATGATAACTTTAAAGAACGCTTAACCTATGGTACTAAAGAGTTTCAAACCCAATTAAAAGTTCTGTCCTGAGGGGGAGTCTTGAGAAATAAACCTGCAAAACCTCTAAACACAGTAATGAAAGGACTAGCAAAGTCTGGATTTTAGAGGCCATTTCAAAGACTGATTACAGAAAAGCCTCAATACTATTTCTTACCAACTGAAGTAAACTCAGTTGTAATTAAGAGTGAAAAGTTTATGTTTTGACTGAGACAGAGTTGGTGCTGAGTATTGAACAAAACAGTAAATTAGAGTTCTCAGAAATCAAGGAAACTTTAATTATCTTTTTGTTTCCCTCCTAGTTAGGGACAGTTCAATGGAAAAACCTGCTCAGGTTAGGAAGAATTAATGCAAGAGAACAGGGGAAGAACACTTAAATAGAAAGATTAATCCTGAATTCTCTTGTGGGCCTGGAAGGGTTTTATTCCCTTTTATTTTTGTATAGTCAGGATAGTAGGTTCCACAAGGGAGTAACAGAAGTCTTTACCGAAGGAAGAGGAAAATGGAATTCAACACTGCTGACCCGAGGACAAGAAGACATTAGTGTACCAGTGATTATTGCCCTGGCCAGTGGTATGGGCATTTGAAATTTGAAGACAACACAAGAAACATAGGGAGGGTGAGGATACACTTTGGTTAAGACAGAGCTAATACTTACCTGTTCCTGGAGAAGGGGTTGGTTTTGATAACTTGGGGAACACCTGTTGAAAAAGAATTGTGTGCAAAGCATCAGTTCTTAACAATATTAAGTGCTTAATGTCAAAGTAATTCATGGAAAGAAGGAAATGATTGAAACTTATCTGAATGTTTGCTGATAATTTAAAGTTTTGTGGTTGAAAACCTGCAAAAACAAATGGTTATTTTGCGCGTTTACTAATAGTAATTTAACAAGAGAAACTTTACCTATTTTAATAACTAACTAAACAAAAAAATGGCATCATTTAAATTTAATTCTCTTTTTTAACATCATTGTTATATTAATATTTAATATTTTACCAGCTGGATAGAATTTAGCCTAATCCTTAATCACTTGTCCATCAATCAGTGGGGAGGGTCCTGAATCAGTAGGGCATCTATTATTAGGCCACAGGGATTACAAATGGAGACTGTGGACCCCATGTGGTGGAAGGGGTAGGTAGAAGGGCGCCTCGGCACTCAACAGTTAATGCATAGCCTCTGCAGATACCTCACATTAATTTTGGCTACTAATCTGCAGTAACCATAGAATCTTACAGCACGTCAGTAAATAGGCCTTCAATAATTTTAAATATTGATGTTGTAAAATTAAAACAAATTGAGTAGAGGGTAGCTCATTTCTGAAAAAAATGCATATTAAAGTCATCTCCACATCAGTATTGATATTCCTTCATCTATTATAAAAGTTGCCTTATATATAACTTACTTAAAAGCCTTTGGCAAACTTCAAGATCATATTTCTCCCTCTACTGAGAATTATTTAAAGATATAACTCATAGTTTCCATTGACTCAATAGCGGTATGAATTATCACCTTTATGAGCCTAGTGGATATATCTTACGGTACTCACTGACACACTAGTGTCAAAAAGATAAATGGCCAGGACATTTCCCATTACACCAAGAGAGGAGGTATTCTTAATGACCAATAGTAAAAATGTGTTATTTGGAAATGCTTCTTATGTACTGTTCCTTTTCTATATTTACAGTAACTGCTGTAACTAAAATATTTCCCTAAAACAACATTTTTGTGTATAATGAATTATTTAATATTGATTAATATTGATATAAAACACTGATACATATCATTATGAGGGTAATTTTATAAAGTTGCATGTATATTTAGGCACCATGTATGCATCTAACTGGGGGCTATGTTCATCACGCATGCATGCATGTATGTGGCCACATACCAAATGTCCAGAACAGCACCAATCTAGAAATGTGCCCTTTGTGACTCGCAAACATGGTGCCACCCCACCTACCCATTCACTTACCCATTCACAGCTAACTCTTTGAAGCCACTGACCTAATCAGGTGTTAAGTGGGCCTAGAGTATCTTACTAAGCAGTTAGACAATGCTGTATAAGGGTCTATGGGGCCTTTCGGGTACTGGCATTCCACCGCAAAGCAAGCCAATACTCTGCCTTAATGTTTTCAAAGAGATCTTGATGTTCATTTTAAAAACTAATTCTTAAAGGGATTTTGGTATTCATTTTTAAAAGCTAAGCCTTTTTTCTTTACAGCATGGGGACATTTTTGTTGATATTTGCTTGTGGTATTGGGCAAGGCTCTGTCAGTTAGAGTTCATTGTCTTTGTTTCAGCTACCCATTCACAGCTAACTCTTTGAAGCCACTGACCTCATCAGGTGTTTAGTCCCCCCTTACCCACCCGACACCAACCCACCCCATGTGAGCATTCTTGTTTTATAGGGCAGCTCCCCAATTAGCTACACACAGGGACATAGAACAGCACTACTAGAATACTCAAAAGATGTTAACTGCTTTTTCTCTAAAAGGACAGCTGAGGAACAGGTAGGGACCTTTGTAGGTCTCTCTCTTTTACTTCAACAGTACTACTACTACTACTACTACTAGTACTGAGCATTTGTATAGCGCTACAAGTCATACGCAGTGCTGCACAGACATGTAAGAGACTTTCCCTGCTCATTAGAACTTACAAACTAGTCAAGACAGTCAACACAGAAGGTGTAGGCAGGGATAAAACAAGGGGGAAAGAAAAAGGAGATCAGGTACCAAAGCTCCATCAACTAAATAATGACTGCAAAAAATCCTATTGCTAAAGCTGTTACCTCCATTACAGCTTCTGCCTCTATCCAGAAAGAGATTCCAATGCTAGTTAAAGGACTGGTTCCATGTGCAGGATGCCTGCATGCTGAGGCTCTCAGGAAAGAATTGGTGGAGCTCAGGGAAGAGGTGGCAAGGCTGAAAAGCATTTGAGACAGTGAGAAGTACATTGATGAGATGACTCTTGAAACATCCAAGCTCTCCAACAGAGGTGAAGGGAGGCTACAGAAGGAAGAAGATTGAAAATGAGTCACCAGAACCTGCAGTATCAACACTCCAACTCCTCCAGCCCTTGAACTGAAGAACCAGTATGCAGCTCTGAAATTGGAGGAGGTAGAAGCATCCAAGGAAAGCAAGAAACACAGCTCAAGCACCCCAAAGTTGCAGAATCAGTCACCACAAGGAAGCAAAGAGCAGTGGTGGTTGGTGACTCTCTATTTGATGTCCAGAGAGGTGTGCTGTCTGCCAGGTGTCAAAATCCGAGATGTTACAGAGAGTTTGCCAAGACTCATCGAGCCTACTGACTATTATGCAATGTTGCTCATCCATGTTGGCAGAAATGATACTGCAAGGTATCCCTCCAAGCATCAAAAGTGACTTCATGGCTCTGGGAAAGAGGGTGAAGGAAATAGGTGCACAGGTGGTATTCTCTTCAATCCTTCCTATTGAGGGTAAAGGCCGAGGAGATAAATACATGGAGTTGAATGCATGGCTGCGTGGATGGTGCCATCAAGATCATTTTGGTTTCCTGGACCATGGGATGATATTCCAAGGACTGCAGAGCAGAGACAGTGTCCAACTGTCCAAGAAGGGTTGAAGTGTCTTCAGCAGCAGACTGGCTAACCTACTCAAGAGTACTTTACACTAGATTCATTGGAAATGGGTGAAGAGAGCCCCAGGTAAGTGATACATTAAATACCACTGAAGATATGGGTAATAGTGGTAACATCTGGAAAACAGTGTGTATAAATGCTCATAGCATGGAAAATAAGATCTCAGATGTTGAGGCTTTAATGGAAGAAAGAGGCTGACTTGGATTTAGTGGCAATTACGGAGACAAGGTTCACGGAAAACCATGACCAATATGTTTTGTACATAGTTACAGTTTTACCCTGTTGTTCCAAGTTTAAGTTTCCTGTTATAATGTAAGCACACCAGTGTCCTCTGAAGGTGCAGCCTTTGTTATTTGTAAACCGCACTGAAAACAAATAGCGCGGTATATAAAAGATGTTAAATAAATAAATAAATAAAATGACTGGGATGTAATTATACCAGGCTATACTTTATTCAGGAAAAAAAAACAGGAAGTGGAGTGGCACTAAATAAATAAATAAATATATAAAAAATAATATTAAAGCTATAGAATTGCAGGACTTAAAAGGAAGAGAGCAGGTACTATGAGTTAAAATAGAAGGAGGGCAAGGGAAATCCATTTGCATTGAAGTTGTATACAGAAACTCTTCACAGAGCGTAGAAGTGGATGAATATTTAATAGAAGACATACACAGTATTGCCATGAAAGGAGAAGTGCTACCGATAGATGATTTTAATATGCTGGATATGGATTGGCACATCCCTGCTGCTGTGTCATCTAGAAGCAAGAAGATCCTGGATTCTCTATAGGGAGAACTATTCAGGCAACTGATAAGAGAACCCATACATGATGGGGCCATACTGGACTTAGTGCTTACTAATGGGGAAAGTGTTTCTGATGTTACAGTGGTAGATTATCTCACATCCAGTGATCACCAGATGGTATAGTTCAGTTTTAGGATGAGGGCTGATAAAATCCATTCAAAAGCGAGGGTCTTAGATTTTAGGAAAACCTCAAAGATTTGTTAATGGGATGAGAACATCTGGGGATGTAGAAAAAAACTGTGGGAAAAACTGAAAGGGGATATTCTAAGGTCAACAAACATTTTGCTAGAAAGGTAAACAAATGTAAATGGAAAAGAAGTCCGCTATGGTTCTCAAAAGAAGTAGCTGAAAAGGTGAAGACAAAGAGGGAGGTCTTCATGAAATACAAGAGATCACAGAAAGAGGAAGACTGGCATCTATATTTGGAAAAACTTAGAGAAGCTAGCAAAGTAGTCAGGAAAAGCAAAGGTTCAAAAAAAAGAAGAAATAGCCTATGCAATATAATGCGGGGATAAGACATTTTTCAGATATGTTAGTTAGAGGAGGCAGGGCAAAACTGGTATTGTTAGAGTCAAGGGTGCAGGGTAGGAATATGCTGAAACTGATGAGGATAAAGCAGAATTTCTTAACAAATATTTCTGTTTTGTTTTCACAGATGATGGGCCAGGAGCAGGACCTCAGAAAACACCAGCAATCTCAAATGATTTTCAGAAGATTGTGTTCATGAGAAACTAGCTAAACTAAAAGTAGACAAAGGCATAGGTCCGGGTGGGATATATCCCAAAATACTGAAGAAACTTGTGGACGTTCTAGCGGCTTCACTGTTTGACATTTTCAATGCCTCTTTGGAGTCCAGAATGGTGTCAGAGGACTGGAGAAAGGCGCATGTGGTCCCTTTACACAAAAACAGACATAAGGATGACATTGAGAACTACAGTCCAGTTAGTCTAACCTCTCTGGTTAGTGAATTATTGGAAAGGCTACTAAAAGAGAGAATACTGAGGTTTCTGGAATCCATTGGATTGCAGGATCCAAGGCAGCATGGGTTTATCAAAGGTAGACAAATCCGATTGATTTCTTTGACTGGATGACCAGGGAGTTGGACCGAGGGAGTGCCCTAGATGTGGTGTATTTATATTTCAGTAAAACCTTTGACACCATTCCATAGAGGTGACTTATAAACAAACTGAGCACCCTAGAGATGGAATCTAAAGTTACTGATTGGTTTATAAATTGGTTGAGTGGGAGGCGACAAATGATATAGGTAAATGGAACTCACTCTGAGGACAAGGAGGTTACCAGTGGTTTGCTGCAGGGATCTATCCTTGGTCTGATTCTTTTTAACATATTTGTTAATGATATAGCAGAAGGGCTGTCGAGTGAGGTTTGCTTGTTTGCGGATGATACCAAAATCAGCAATAGAGTAGATACCCAGCAAGGAGTAGATAACATGAGGAGGGATCTAGCTAAGCTTGAAGAATGGTCTAGAATTTGGCAACTTAAACTTAATGCTAAAAAATGCAAGGTCATGCATTTGGGCTGCAGCAGTCCAAGAGAGCAGTACAGTGTAGGGGGTGAGGTACTTCTGTCCACAAAAGAAATGCAGGACCTGGGTGTTATTGTGTCTGACAATCATAAAGTAGCTAAACAGGTAGAAAATGTGACAGCAAAAGCCAGAAGGATGCTTGAGTGTATAGAGAGAGGAATGGCCAGCAGAAAAAAGGAGGTGATAATGCCTCTGTATAAGCCTCTGGTATGACCTCATTTGGAGTAATGTGTGCAATTCTGGAGACCACACCTTCAAAAGGATATAAGCAGGTTGGAGTCAGTGCAGAGGGTGGCTACAAAAATGGTTAGTGGTCTTTGATATGTAGCATATGAGGACAGACTTAAAGATATTAATATCGGTACTTTAGAGGAAAGGCGGGATAGGGATGACATGATAGAGACATTTAAATACCTCTGTGGCATAAATGCACAGGAGGGTGTCTTTCAATTGAAGGCAGCCTCTGCTATGAGGTGATATAGGATGATAGTGAAAGGGGATAGACTCAGGAGTAATATGCGGAAATATTTCTTTATGGAAAGAGTGGTAGATGCATGGAATAGTCTCCCAGTGGAGGTGGTGGACATGAGAACAGTATCTGAATTCAAAAAAGCATGGAACAAACACAGAGGATCTCTAAAGGTAAATAGGGGACTATTGCAGTTGATACTGAAGGGCAGACAAGACATGTAGTCTTTTACTGCCATCATGTTTCTATGTTTCTACCCAAGAGTGTAAACAAACTCATTCTTGTCCGGTCTTTTGGAAGCCCATTGATAACGTTGGCATCCCTTCTGTACTTGCATCATGTGCGGCTATACTGTTCACACACTCCTTGGCAGGGGCAGCTAAGGCAATCTGCTGCCTGAGGCAAGGGATGAGATGGCCCCCCATAGTGTGTGTGGGAGGGCTTTCTCAAAACTCCAGTTAGGGACTGAACCAAAGCAAAAAGTCAATTAGACAATATGGAGGAAATGCAAGATGTTTGCACACCAAGGAACCAAATGAATGAGCGAGAACCACAGCACATTTTACCAAGCATTAGTAATCCTCCACTTCGACTACGCCAACTCGATCCTACAAAGACTCCCAAAAAGTACACTGAACCCGTTGCAACTCGCAATGAATGCAGCCGCCAGAATAATACACAGAGCCGCCAGGAGAGACCATATAACTCCAATCCTGAAACAGCTACATTGGCTGTCGGTGCATTGCAGGCTCACATTCAAAACTCTATTAATGATGTTCAAGGCCATTAACGGGCTTACCTCCACCTCTATCATGGACCTTGTCCTCACCACCCCCCCAAACAGAGTCAGAAGGTCACCCGCTGCCAATATGCTGAACATCCCCAGCAAGATCAAGAAATGCTCACAAGCAACACGAAACAGGGACTTTGTGTACTACACACCCACAAGCTGGAATGCCCTCCCGCCCAACATCCGTTCCATAACTGACCTCACCCAATTCAGAAAGGCTCTGAAACACCACCTTTTTCTCCAGTATTACTCCCATAATGGAGATGCACAACATCCAGCTTCACGCAACCACCAATACAGCACCATCGATCCAACAGCAACACGCAGCCCCAGTCCCATCCATTAACACATCCAGACACCGATATGCAATTGTATATAGCACACAATCTTGTATATAGCACACAATCTTGTAAATAGCCACCAAGCAGCCATGTCACCGCCCGATCCGCTTGCCCGACTGCTTCGCCTGTACATAGTTACCTGAGTATCCTGCTACTCCCAGTTAGCCAAGTTGTAAACTCTGTTCCTTGTAAGTACAGTGCAGATGCCGCCTGCACTGTACAAATTTGTTTTAACTGTAAATCGAGCTGATTTTAAAAAAGCACGGTATAGAAAAACCTCAAATAAATAAATAAATAAATAAATTATAACTGATTTTTATTTTTTTTGTTATAAACTTTGTTATGGCTCTTGCCTTTTCTTTTTGAACATACATTTTGCACACAAAGAACCCCCTCCTTCAACAGTGGGTGTAGGATAGAACTAGGACATTCATCCACAGAACCCAAAATTAAAAAAAAACAAAAAACGATTCTGGTCATCTCACTAACAAACATTCTCCAGTACCAGGCATATTGTGAACTAATACAAAACCCTACAACAAAGTCACTGAGGATCTAAAGAGCAAATCCATCATATCATATACCATACTATACCATATCAGCACCGCTCACATAAGGAGCCCATCCAAAAAATGTATCACTGTAAATACTGCAGTGGGCCCTGGAACATCCAACACCAATTTGGAAAGCTGAACAATTCAGATTACTAAAGTACAGATTACTAAAGTACATACAAACTCCATTTTAACAGAACACCTAGTCTTGGTTACACACTCAGAACATAGACCCTCACCAAATACAGAATAAGTGACCATAACCTAAAAATAAGCATATGTAGATAACAATTAAACTGCAACCCCAAAAAGTCTGATTCTACATACAATAGAATACCAGAGAAACAGAAAGAGATGCATTTCCAAGTACTTTATGCAATATAAAGATAGCACCAAGTGTTATCATTAAATTGAAAATAGAATTCTCTTCTACCTTTGTTGTCTGACCATTTTATTCTTTGATCATGCTGGTCCCAATCTGAGGTTTCTGCTTTCTTCCACCTCCTAGTGCCCCCTTCCCCCGTCTACTTCCAGGGGTGGCATGAGAGTGATGCAGAGCCATGTGCAGAGATTCTTTGCAGCATCATTTGTATAGATTTAGTATACTTTATTTAAAATGTATATGCCAACAATCTAAAATCCTAGGTGGCCTCCAAACATATACATGCAATTTAGTAAAGCAGATGCTACAATAAAAGAAACATAATAAAACATTCCATTTGATTATTGAAAAACCACTTACACAGCCCCCCCCCCCCCCCAAGCAAACATTATAAGTATCACACACATCAGATTAATTTTGCTATAACCAGATTATTAATGAGGAGGGAAGATATAAAATGAGATAAACTAATCCTGGTAGCCATGAATTCAAATGCTGGATTGGATAGCACTAGAACTGGAAAAGTCCGGATCTCAGCAGTGGTGAAGCTATCAGGCTACTATACAAAATTAAAATGAGACATTCCCTTAAAATTTGAAATGTTCTTGAATCTGAACTGACAAAATATTTTAAATTTCAGTCTGGCAGCATAAAGAACACAAACTGCAAATCTCAGTCCTCCCTCAAAACTAACACCCCACAGTTGACCTCACGAAGAACCCAGAGTACAGGACCCATAGAGCAAATCTACTATTCCAAAACAACACTAAATTCCAAAACTCACACAACAAGGAGTGTACCCAGAAAAGGGCAGCACCAAAAATATTGCAGTGGGCCCTAGAACATCTATGTTTCTATTCAGAAAACCAAACAAGCTGGATTACTACAGCTCTCTGCATAGAAACTCCATGCTAACAGAACATGTAGCCTCAGTCACACATGCAGAACAGAGATAGATATTCACCAAGCAAGGAATATATTAATACAAACTAAAAACAGACATTTGTAGTCAAAAAATGCTTTTATCAATCACTATTAGGTTTGCAAGATTTCTTTCCCAAAATTAATACTTTACTGCAGAGTGAGGCAAAGTGAGGCAAGAGAAAGAATTCTCACACACAGGAATCTGCATTGTCAGCAGAAACGTACATAATGTCTCCAGGGGCGGCGCAAGACAATCTGCTGACTGAAGCAAAGTATGAAAAGGTGCCCCCCCACCACACACCTTGAAGGGGGTGGGGCTTTTTCAGAAATCCAGTCAGAGACTGAACCAAACCAAAAAGCCGATTCACTGGTCAACAAATTTTTACAAAAGTCATGTTACTGAAATAAAAATAGTAATCTTATCAATTTTTATATGCTGAACACAAATATGACAGTGAAATTGCAAAGCTGGCTCTAGTTTTTTTGTAATCTACAAGAATTTATGTTTACATCACAAAATGCATGTCAATAGTAAATATAATAGGCCTTCAGTTAATACCTGTAAAAAACCAAGTCATAGACTATTTCTTAGATTTTTTCGCCTGTCTCTTGTACAGCTGTTCAGGAGCTTCTCTGGGGAGTGTCCAGCAGTAGTCAGCCAGCATTGTAGTGGACCATTTTCCCTGGTATCTTTGCTCCATTGTGGCGATATCCTGGTGAAAACGTTCACCCTGTTCATCACTAACCATACCACAGTTGACAGGAAAGAAATCAAGATGGGACTCTAGGAAATGGATCTTTGGAGACATATTGCAGCCAAGTTTCTGATACTGCATCAGCATGTCTTCTACTAGTTCCTTGTAGTTTTCTGCCCTAACATTCCTGAGAAGGTTTTTTGACACTAGGCGAAAAGCATCCCATGCTTGTTTCGCATCACCCTGCAGCAAGTTGTTGAACCAGTCATCTTTGAAGAGCTCTCGAATCTGATGACCCACAAAAACTCCCTCTTTAATCTTTGCTTCGCTGAGTCGTGGGAATTTTTCATGCAGGTATCGGAAAGCTGGTGAAGTGCGGTCCATGGCTTTCACTAAGTTTTTCATCAAACCTAGTTTGATGTGAAGGGGTGGTAGCAGGATTTTGTGAGCCTCAACCAGAGATGGGTGCTGGATATTCTTCTCGCCAACTGTTACATTTTGTCTGCGATTCTATTCCTTCCGCAAGTAGTGCCAATCACTTGCTCGGCTATCCCACTCACATAAGAAACACATGTATTTTATATATCCCTGCTGCAGTCCCATTAAAAGGGCAACTACCTTCAAGTCACCACAGAGGTGCCAGCTGTACTTGTTATAGTTAATGGAAGTCAGTAGATGCTTTAAGTTATCGTATGACTCTTTTATGTGGACGGCATGCGCTACTGGAATAGATGGAAGATGGTTTCCATTGTTCAAAAGCACAGCCTTCAGACTCAGTTTCAAAGAGTCTATAAATATTCTCCAGTCTTGTGGGTCATGAGTGATTTTTAAGGCATTCATAAGGCTTTCAATATCGGAACAGAATACCAGATTACTTTCCTTTCTGAAGAAAGGCTCCAACTGCTGGTGGTGTTTTCGATATGAAGTAATGTTGACATCTTCTTCTAGAAGATTCCATTGTTGGAGTCTTGATCCTAGCAATTCTGCCTTGTTCTTGGATAAGTCCAAATCACAAACCAGGTCATTTAGTTCTTCCTGTGTAATTCTGTGTGGAGTTGATAATGCATCCCAGTGAAAATCTGGGTCACTGCATGCTGACAGACCAGGAGAAGAACAGGTCGGCTCACCCTTGTCCTCATCAGATAAATCAAGAGAATATTCTGATGGAGGTTCTGGAATAGGAAGTCCCTCACCATGTGGAACTAGTCTCAATGCAAACGGAATGTTTGGGTAGACTATGTTTGACTTCTTTTGCTTCGTTATTCTGCTGAAAAGAGGAGGAACCAAGCAGAAGTACCAGTCATTTATGTGGTTGCTTGGCTCTCTCCACATCATGGGGACTGCAAACGGCATTGATGGTCTTTTGCAATTCAACCACTGTGAAAGCTGTGTTGTACATGTAGTGCAGCATATATGCGGGGCCCAAGGATTGTCTTGGTCACCAATCTTGCATCCGAAGTAAAGATGATATGCCTTCTTCAGTTGAGAAGTGATACTTTTCTTCTGGTTGGGAAATGTCACTTCCCCACAAATGTAGTAGAAATTGTCAACGGTATTAACGCACTTTCACGGCATTACTGTTCTGTATTGTACCTAAATGGCTAAAATTATATGATTAATAAATGTTACATGTAACAGTAGCTTAAACTGTCTCGCACACAGTCTGAAATATTTTAAATGCTCAACCTTTCCGACTGCGTATAGTACACTGCTGACATCAGATGGCTTCAGCAGCCGTCTGGCAGTAGTATTGCATTGCATCAGAAAATGACGCAATCAACTCTGGATGATGTGTGCATGCTGGTATTATGCAATATTACATCATTCAAGGCTTAATTGGGATGTTGTTGATGTCCTACTGGATAAATTTACACGGTGAAACGTCAAAAATAAATATCTTCAAAACGAGAGCCAATAAAATTGTTTTTATGTTATATTCGTGTTCAGCTCACCAAGATAATACAGATTAGGGCCTTTTAAAGTCAGTAACAATTTCAATGTTGACCAGTGTTATATGGAGGAAATGCAAGATGTTTGCATACAGGGCCATATCGAGCTGCAATCACACCCTGTGAGACTTGTAGCTTTGGTGCACACCCCCCTCTCCCCCCATACCTCCGTCCAGCACTGCCTGCTCTTTCCCTGCTGCTGCCGCCCTCTGTTTTTTTTTTCATGGAGGCGCCAGCAGCAGGGAAAGATCAGGCAGCGCTGGATGGAGGTATGGGGAAGAGAAGGGGGGCATGCGCCCAATCTGAAAGGCACCTGCACTTTAAGCAGATCTGTCCCTCCTTGACATCAAGTCGGAGGAGGGAGGGACCAGACCTGCTTAAAGTGTTGCAAAAAGGCTTGGGGAGCGCATTTCGGCTGCCTGCTATTGTCCTGCCAGTGGTGGCAGGGCGACAGCAGACAGCTGAAATACGCCTTCCAAGCCTTTCCGCCCTGTGCGGCTGCACCGCTTGCACAGGACTAGGTATGGTCCCATTTGCACACCAAGGAACTAAAAGACAGCAAGAACTAACAGCATAGTTTATAAAACTAAATTAAAACTCATTTCTATTTTGTTGTTATAAACTGCATTATGGGTCTTGCTTTTTCTTTTTCAACATATATTTTGCATCCACAGTAGGTGCAGAGCAGAACCAGAACATTCAGCCACAGAACTCAATATTAAAAAAAAAAATCTGATTCTGATCATCTCACTTACAACAACAACAACAACCACTATTCTCCAGTACCAGGCATATTGTGAACTAATACAAAATCCTACAACAAAGAGCAAACCTACCATACCACACCATATCAGCACAAACTTCCAAAACTCAAATAAGGAGCCCATTCTAAAAAAGCATCACTGTAAATACTACAGTGGGCCCTGGAACACCCATACACCTATTTGGAAAGTCAAATTACTACAGTACAGTATAGATCTTTATGTACAAACTCCATGTTAAGAGAACACCTGAACTCAGTCACACACTCGCAACATCGACCCTCACCAAGTACAGAATAAGTAATCACTATCTAAAGTAAAAATAATAATATGTAGATTAATTTAAATTGAAACCCCAAGAAGCCAGAGTCCACATGCAGTGCACCATCAGATAAAAAACAGATGCAGTTCCCCAATACTGTGTAAAATATAAAAATAGCACAAAGTCCAATCACTAAAATTAAATAAAATTGTTTTTTCTGCCTTTGTTGTCTGACCATTTTATTCTCTGATCATGCTGGTCCCGATCTGAGGCTTCTGCTTTCCTGTCTTCTCTTAGCTCTCTTTCTGTGGTCTATGGTCCATGGTCCATCTGCCATTTCTCATCTCTTCTTTTGTTTTCTTCACTTCCTTCCATCAGCCCATTTCCAGTTCCAGTAACCCTCCCCAATATCAGCCCCCTTTCCAGTCCTTCCCTCCCAGAATCTTCCAATGGCAACTGCCTTGCATTCCCACGAATGCAACTGGTGTCCATTCCCTTCCAGTCCCCCTCCTTCCCCACTGTCCAGCCCCTTCTAATCCAAATACCAGCCCAGATATTAGATCACGTACACTCTCAATGCTACCCCCCCCCCAGTCAGCTCCCTTCCAGTCATCCTACCCTCTGTCCATCCCCTTTCCAGTGCCATTTGCATGTCAGCTCCCTTCCAGTCTCCTCCCCATTACCGAACCACCTACCACTCCTATCCCCAAGTATCATCTTCCTTCCAGTCCCCCTTCAGTACATCCCAGGTATCAGCTCCTTTCCAGCCCCTTCCTTCCCCCGTGTCATCTCCCTTCCCGCCCCCTCCTTCCCTTAGCAGAGCCTTCCATTATCTGCTCCCTTCCAGTCCCATTCTACCATCCTCCCACATCAACCCATTTGTAGCCCTAGTCCCTAGTTTTTTCCAGGCCAGCAGCACTCCCCTCCCCTCCCCCATTAGCCCATTTCCAGTCCCAGCCCATTTCCAGTCCTACACCCCCATCAGCCCACTTCCAGTCCTAACCCCCCCATAGCCCATTTCCAGTCCTAAATACCTTTATCAGCCCACTTACAATTCTACCCCCCATCAGCACATTTCCAATCCTAGCTCCCCCATAGCCCATTACCAGTCCTAACCCCCCCATCAGCCCATTTCCAGTCCTAGCCCCCCCATAGCCCATTACCAGCCCTAAACCCCCCCATCAGCCCATTTCCAGTCCTAGCCCCCCCCCATAGCCCATTACCAGCCCTAAACCCCATCAGCCTATTTCCAGTCCTAGCCCCCCATAGCCCATTACCAGTCCTAACCCCCCCATCAGCCCACTTCCAATCCTAGCCTCCCCATAGCCCATTACCAGTCATAAACCTCCCTTCAGCCCATTTCCAGTCCTAGCTCCCATAGCCCATTAGCAGTCCTAAACACCCCCATTAGCTCACCTCGTCCTAACCCCCCATCAGCCCACTTCCAGTCCTAGCCCCCCATAGCCCATTACCAGTCCTAAACCCCCCATCAGCCCATTTCTAGTCCTAGCCCCCGATAGCCCATTACCAGTCCTAAACCCCCCATCAGCCCATTTCCAGTCCTAGCCCCCCCATAGCCCATTACCAGTCCTAAACACCCCCATCAGTCCACCTCATCCTAACCACCCATCAGCCCACTTCCAGTCCTAGCCCCCCCATAGTCCATTACTAGTCCCTACCCTCCCATCAGCCCACTTCCAGTCCTAACCCCCTCATAAGCCTATTTCCAGTCCTAGCCTCCCATAGCCCATTACAAGTCCTAACCCCCCATCAGCCCATTTCCTGTCCTAGCCCCCCATAGCCCATTACCAGTCCTAAACACCCCCCATCAGGCCACCTCCAGTCCTACCCCCCCCCATTAGCCCATTTCCAGTCCTAGACCCCCCAATAGCCCATTACCAATCCTACCCCCCCCATCAGCCCATTACAAGTCCAACCCCCCCCCCCCTAAGGAAATAAAAAAAAGAACCTGGCTGCTGAAGCCGCTGCCACCGTGGCAGCAGGAAGTACCCCACAGCCTCCCTGGCAGAGCCCTCCTGTCTCCCTCAGCGCGGCTTTTCAGAGCCATGAAGGGAGAGTTCCCTGTTCTGTTAAGCCCACCGGCGCAGATGGGAAACTCTCCCTTCATGGCTCTGTAAAGCTGCGCTGAGGGAGACAGGAGGCCTCTGCCGGGGCTCCTCTCCTCGGGTTTTTTTGTTGTTGTTTTTTGAAGGCCGGCAGCGGCAAACTCACCCTCCTTTTCCAGGCAGCCGCGGCTCCCTGCCTGGACCTCCACACGGGAGAATTTATTGGAGTTTGTGGTTTGGTTAAACTCGATCAAGGACAATTTAAAATTCATGGCACATATGGATGAACATAGCATTGAGTTTTTAGATGTATTAGTGAGCATACGAGACGGGATGTTTTTTACAACTTTGTTTCGAAAACCAAGTCAATGAAATAGTTTGCTTTGTTATCATAGCCATCACCCCTTTCCTTTAAGAAATAGTCTCCCTTTGGGCCAGTTCCTTCGTCTCCGAAGGATTTGCTCCTCTTTGTTGGAATTTAAGCTACAGGCAGGGGTTTTAAAGGAACGTCTCTTGGAGTGGGGTTACCCCAGTAGGGTGATTAGGAGAGCCTATATTAGGGCCAGATTTTCCCATCGTGAAAGGCTCTTGCAACCTTTAGGGCCACGGGAGGTTTCAAATTTGGGTGACACGGAGGATTCAATAACTGGGGTTCTACCTTTTATGGCTCATTCAGCGGAGGTGTCTCGAATGCTCAAGAAGCATTGGGGTGTCCTACAGGCACGGGGCTTTTTCCAAAAACCGGTTGGGTTTGCATACACTAGAGGTATGAATTTATGGGACCATTTGGTTCAAGTGACCACCGGATTTTCCATGCAGCGAGGGCCGGAGGGGATGCAAGGTCATTGTGCCTGTCATCATTGCAAATATTGTTCTAATACCATGGAGGGCATTCAGTGGTGCCATTTGACAACGGGGCGATCTTACTCTTTTTTTGGGTTTTCCACGTGTCAGACGGGCTTTGTTGTATATATTATAAAATGGCCCTGTAATTTATGTTACGTTGGGCGTACCATACGCCCGGTTAAAATCAGGATGGGGGAGCATGCTAGTCGTATCCGAACAAGGAACCTATCGGCCCCCATGGTTGAACACTGTGTGGCTTTGGATCATAATTTTGCAGACTTAAGGTGGAGGGTGATCGATGATGTCCCGGCGACCCCTTGGGGTGGAGATAGGGAACAGTGCCTTCAGTGGAAGGAACAGCAGTGGATTTATAAGTTGCAGACAGTGATTCCATTATGTTTGAACATGGAGCAAGATTGGTGGAGCCTCATATGACATGTGGATAGGTCCATCGACTCAATGAGAAGTTAAGGGGTGGAGAGAACGATGTGAAAGAGAGACTCCCATGAGATCACGCCTCTGATGCTGACGTGTGGTTGACAGCCAATCAGTAACGGTTTTAGCTACAAAAAGATCAGTTGGCTCACGGCGTTTTTGTGGGCGATAATTTGGGCGAGATACCACTTGATACAGGACCCGGAGGGGCCCGAAACATGCATGTCATGTCGTGGCAAGATGTGAATGACAATATTCGCCTATGAAAGACAATTGTTATGTCTGGTTAAGATAAGTACTGGTTTCAGTTTGAAGTAAATAAATAAAAGTGATTGGGCACGCTGTGGCCTGTTTGAGTAAAAGGGTCCTTTCGGTAATGAGGGGAAAGGTGCAGTCCTTCCTCTCCAGCCGATTGCCCCCGACAAAAATAGAGGTTGTGGGATTCACTAAAAGCCAGTGGTAGCTACTGGCTGGGATGTTCAATGACTTTATGTTTTGAGTGCATTGACTTGTCATTGAACCTGAGGGGTTTTTTTCTGTAGTCTTAGAGAACCGCGGCTGTGCTTTGATCTGCAGTTTTAAATAGACACAAAACCGGTGCGGAGCCTTCCCGCATCTGTGAAGGACAGACCCTGTCCCTGTGTAGTTTTGTCCCGCCCCCAAAGGAAGTTGCACGGAGGTGAGATGAGGTGAGAAGCGGACTTGGCAGCAACTTGTGCACTTCTTTTTTTGTTTTTTGTTTTTTTAACTTTTGAAAGCGAAGTGAGGTGGATGTGTTGGGGGCATTTTTTGCCGTCCTCAAGACTTTGCCGCCTGAGGCATAAGAACATAAGAACATAAGATATGCCATACTGGGTCAGACCAAGGTCCATCAAGCCCAGTATTCTGTTTCCAACAGTGGCCAATCTAGGTCATATGTACCTAGCAGTTTCCCCAAGGGACACAGGTTCCACAATGCTTGTATTGGTTCAAGCATTGATATCCTGGGTCCCTTCTTAATAATGGCTTATGGACCTTTCCTCCAGGAACTTGTCCAAACCTTTTTTAAACCCAGCTACACTAACAGCCTTTACTACATCCTCCGGTAACAAATTCCAGAGTTTGATTACACGTTGAGTGAAAAAATATTTTCTTTTATTAGTCTTAAATAGTTTACCCTGTAGCTTCATTGCATGTCCCCTAGTCTTTCTATATTCTGATAAGGTAAACAATCGATCTACGTTTACCCGTTCCACTCCGCTCATTAATTTATAGACTTCTATCATATCTCCCATCAGCCGTCTCTTTTCCAGGTTAAAGAGCCCTAACCTTTTTAGCCTTTCTTCATAGGAGTATCCTTCCATTCCCTTTACCATTTTGGTGGCTCTTCTCTGAACCTTTTCTACTAACTCTATATCCTTTTTAAGATACGGCGACCAGAATTGCACACAATATTCAAGGTGCGGTCTCACCATGGAACGATATAGAGGCATTATAATATCCTTTGTTTTATTTTCCATTTCTTTCCTTATCATACCTAGCATTCTATTTGCTCTCTTGGCCGCCGCTGCACACTGGGCCGAGGGTTTTAACATGGTATCCACAATGACGCCTAAATCTTTTTCCTGGGTGGTGGTTCCTAATGTGGAACCTTGCATCGTGTAACCATAGTTTGGGTTGTTCTTCCCTAGGTGCATAACTTTGCACTTGTCCACATTAAATTTCATCTGCCATTTTGATGCCCAGTCTTCCAATTTATCAAGATCCTCTTGCAATTTTCCACAATCCTCTTGGGTTTTAACAACTTTAAATAGTTTTGTGTCATCTGCATAAGAAGATAAGAACATAAGATATGCCATACTGGGTCAGACCAAGGTCCATGAAGCCCAGTATCCTGTTTCCAACAGTGGCCAATCTAGGTCATAAGTACCTAGCAGTTTCCCAAAAAGACACAGGTTCCACAATGCTTGTATTGGGTCAAGCAGTGATATCCTGGGGCCCTTTTAATAATGGTTTATGGACCTTTCCTCCAGGAACTTGTCCAAACCTTTTTTAAACCCAGCTACACTAACAGCTTTTACTACATCCTCCGGTAACAAATTCCAGAGTTTGATTACACGTTGAGTGAAAAAATATGTTCTCTTATTAGTCTTAAATAGTTTATCTTGTAGCTTCATTGCATGTCCCCTAGTCTTTCTATATTCTGATGATGTAAACAATCGATCTATGTTTACCCATTCCACTCCATTCAAAAGTGAACTGTTGTAGTTGTTGTTATGGAAGGACACTACAACTGCTACAGTTATCGTTCTACTTCCTTTCATAGGGGGAGGAGAAATCAACCACTTTTATCTCTGGCTGAAAAGGTCTCAGTTGAAAATAACACTGATAGGACCGGGTAAAAACCCCGAATTTTAATAATGGTGTTGTGTCACATCAATGACCCACTGCCTGCTTAGTGCAGTTTATTTTAAAAATTCATTATGAGAAGTTTTAGGCTGTTCTACTAAGAGCTTTCTTTAGTGGTTTTTAAAAAATTAAATACTCAGCTTCTATGTAGAGTCAGCTCGAATTCTTCTCAAGTTTTTAGTATCCCTATGTTTCTATTAATTTATAGACCTCTATCATATCTCCCCTCAGCCGTCTCTTTTCCAGGTTGAAGAGCCCTAACCTTTTTAGCCTCTCTTCATAGGGGTGTCCTTCCATCCCCTTTACCATTTTGGTGGGTCTTCTCTGTACCTTTTCTAATAACGCTATATCCTTTTTAAGATATGACGAACAGAAACTGCACACAATATTCAATATGTGGTCGCACCATGGAACGATACAAAGGCATTATAATATCCTTTGTTTTATTTTCCATTCCTTTCCTTATGATACCTAGCATTCTATTTGCTCACTTGGCCGCCGCTGCACACTGGGCGGATGGTTTTTAACATGTTATCCACGATGATGCGTAAATCTTTTTCCCAAGTGGTGGTTCCTAATGTGGAACCTTGCCTCATGTAACCATAGTCTGGGTTGTTCTTTCCTAGGTGCATAACTTTGCACTTGTCCACATTAAAATTCATCTGCCATTTGGATGCCCAGTCTTCCAATTTATCAAGATCCTCTTGTAATTTTCCACAATCCTCATGGGTTTTAACAACTTTAAATAGTTTTGTCTCATCTGCAAATTTGATAATCTCACTCGTTATTCCCTTTTCCAGGTCATTGTCATTTATGAATATGTCAAAAAGCAGCGGACCAAGCACAGGTCCCAGCTGCCTCACTTTGCCTCATTATAGAGCTGCCCCTGAATGTCTCAGTGTAAATAGCATGAGTGCAACTAATGCCACCTCAGTGGGTGGCCTTAGTTGCACCAGCAGCTGTTTTGCTACGCTGAAATGGTGTAACTGCAGAGGGATTTAACTGCTTTCCTGGAGTTAGCCAAATTCTGGAATTAGTTACCAGAGGATCTAGTAAAAGCTGTTAGTATAGCTGGGTTTAAAAAAAGTTTGGACAAGTTCCTGGAGGGAATGTCTATAAACTATTATTAAAGAAGACCCAGGAAATCCACCGCTTATTCCGGGACGAGCATTGTGGAACCTGTGTGCCTTTTTGGGAACCTGCCAGGTACTTGTGATCTGGATTGGCCACTGTTGGAAACAGGCTACTTTGTTTGATGGACCTTAGTCTGACCCGGATGGCATTTCTTTTAATCTTATCTTCATATGTTTCCGGGGTAGAGCCTAGGAAACATGTTGCTAAATATGCCAAACAAGAAGGCCTCAACAGCATCCATGCAGCATCTCCGACTTCTACAAAAACAAGAGCCACTTGACGCCCCAACACAACACTTCCCACCCTCTGAAAAACAGGAGGAACTTTGTAACTCCAACACAACACCTCCCACAGCAACATAAACACCAAGAAGGGCTTGGCAACGCCAACATAACTCCTGAAAATGTGCACTGGACCACCATGGTGTTAGCATAAATATATATTCCATAAAAAACAAAGGAAATGCAAATGCAAGATACTCACACACTAAGAAACTAAAAGAAAAAGTGAAAACCACAGCACAGTTTTTAAAACCAAATTATAACTCATTTTATTCTGTTATAAACTTCATTATGGCTCTCACTTTTTTTTAATATACATTCTGCAGACACAGAAATCTCTCCCTCGACAATGGTTGCAGAGCAAAAGTACGACATTCGCCCACAGAACTCAATATATTAAAAAATATATATCTGGTTCTGGTCATCTCACTAACAACAAATATTCTCCAGTACCATGCATATTGGGAACTAATATAAAACCCTACAAAGGTCACCGAAGATCTACAAGGTCAAATCTACCATACCATACACATCAGCATAAACTTCTAAAACTCATACAAGGTGCCTACCCAGAAAAAAGCAACACTATAAATACTGCAGTGGGCCCTAGAACATCTAACACCTATTTGAAAAGCTGAACAAGGCAAATTACTACAGTACGGATCGCTACGTACAAACTCCATGTTAAAAGAACACACGGCCTCTGTTACACTCTCAGAACACAGACTCTCACCAAGTACAAAATTAATGATTGCAACCTAAAGTATATATAGTTATAGTTATAGTATATATAAGTTGAAATATTCCATGTCTGCATGTTTTTATGTGCCAAGTTCAAATGTTCTTTGTATACTGTTCCATGTACTATGTTGTTGCAATGTAAACCACACAGATTTAAAATAGCGCAGTATATAAAACCAAATAAATAAAATAAATAAAGTAAAAATAAAAATATATAGACAAAAGTTAAACCGAAACCCCAAGAAGCCAGACTCTGCATGGAGTGCAATACCAGATAAATAAGAGATATAGCTCCCTCACTAAATTGAAAATACAATTATTTTTTCTACCTTTGTTGTCTGACCATTTTATTCTCAGATCATGCTGGTCCCGATATAAGACTCCTGCTTTCCTGTCTTCCCTTAGTGTTCTTTCTATGGTCTATAGTGTATCTGCCATTTCTTGTTTCTTCTTTTGTTTTCTTCCCTTCCCTCCATCAGCCTATTTCCAGTCCCAGTAACCTTCCACCGTGTCAGCTCCCTTTCCAGTCCTCCCCTCCCAGAACCTTCTAATGTCAACCCCCTTGCCTTCCCAGCACTGCCACTGGTGTCCATTCCCTTCCAGTCCCCCTCCTTCCCCATTGTCCAGCCCCATCAAGTCCAAATACCCTCCCAGGTATCATCTCACTTCCATTCACAGTACTGCTACCACTCCCCCCCCCCATGTCAGCACCTTTCCAGTCAATCTACCCTCTGTCTATCACCTTCCAGTGCCATCCCCATGTGTCAGCTCCATTCCAGTCCCAGTGCCACTTCCCTTCCAGCCTCCTCCCCATTACCCAGCCACCTACCAGTCCCATGCCCAAGTGCCAGGTGCCTCAATTTCCAGCCCAAGGTGTCAACTCCATTCAGGTCCGGATTCAGTACCATCACCAGTTGTCAGCTCACTTCCATCCCCCTCCTTCCTTCCCTAGTGTCATCACCCTTCCAGTCCTCCTACAGTAAAATCTGCAGGTGTCAGATCCCTTCCAGATCCCTCTTTCCCCCTCCATAAGCTCCCTTCCAACCCCCACCTTTGCCTCATGTCATTTCCCATCAAGCCATCTCCTTCCCCTGTGTTAGTTCCCTTCTAGCCCCCTCTTTCCCTGTCAGTTATTTCCCTTCCATCACTCACTGTCAATTCCCTTCCAGGCATCTCTTTCCCCTATGTCAGATCACTTCCAGCCCCCTCTTTCACCCTTTGTCAGTTCCTTTGCACCCCCTCTGTCAGTTCCATGCCAGTTATCTCCTTCTCCTGTGTCAACTCCTTTCCAACCCTCTCTTTCTCCCTCTGTCAACTCCCTTCCAATCCTCTATTTCCCCCTCTCTCAGCTCCCTTCCAGCCATCTCCTTCCCCTTATAGTGGCTCTACTCCTGCCTTCTCTTTCCTCCTCTGTCAGTTCCCTTCCAGGTATCTCCTTACCCTGTCTTAACTCCCTTCCAGCCTCCTCTTTCCCCCTCTGTCATTTCTCTTCCAGACATCATTTCCCCTATCTCAGCACCAATCCAGCCCTCTCTTTTCCCATCTGTCAGCTCCATTCCAGTCCTCACTTTCCCCTTCTGTCAGACCCCTTCTCTTCCCATGTGTCAGCACCCATCCAGACCTCTTTTTCCCCCTCTATCAGCACCCTCCCAATCATCTCCTTCCCCTGTGTTAGCTCCCTTCCAATCCCTCTATTTTCCCCTCTGTTTGATCCCTTCTGGCCATCTACTTACCCTGTGCCAGCTCCCTTCCAGCCCCCTCTTTACCACTCTGTCAATTCCCTCCCAGTGATCTCCTTCTCCTGTGTCAGCTCCCGCCCATCCCCCTCTTTCTCACTGTCAGTTCCCTTCCAGCCATCTTCTTCCTCCCATGTCAACTAACTTCCAGCACTCTCTTTCCCCTTCTATCAATTCCCTTCCAGTCACCTCCATCTCCTGTCTAAGCTTCCTTCCAACCCTCTCTTTCCCTGTCTGTCATTTCCCTTGCAGCCATCTACTTCCCCTCGTGCCAGCTCCCTTCCGGACCCTTCTTTCCTCCTCTGTCATTCCCCTTCCAGCCATTTCCTTCCCCTGTATGAGCACCCTTCCGGCCCCCTCTTCCCCCCTCTGTCAGTTCCCTTTCAGACATCTTCCCCTTCCCCCTGTGTCAGCCCCCTTCCATCCCTCTCTTTCCCCCTGTGTCAGTTCTCTTCCAGCCAACTCTTTACCCATCTGTCAGCCCCCTTCCTGCTATCTCCTTCCCCTCATAGTGGCCCCATTCCTGCCCTTTCTTTCCTTCCCTGTCAGTTCCCTTCCAGACATCTCTTTTCCCCTCTGTCAAATCCTTTCCAGCCATCTCCTCACTCCCATCTCAACTAAAATCCAGCCCTCTTTTTCCCCATCTGTCAGTTCCCTTCCAACCCCCTCTTTCCCCCTCTTTCAGTTCTCTTCCAGCCATCTCCTTCTCCTGTTTCAGCTCCCTTCCAGCCCCCTCTTTCCCATCTATCAGTTCCCATCCAGCCATCTCTTCCCCTGTGTCAGCTCACATCCAGCCCTCTCATTCCCCCTCTGTCTGCCCCCTTCCAGCCATCTCCTTCCCCTCATAGTGGCTCCATTCCTGCCCTCTCTTTCCTCCTCGTTCAGTTCCTTACCAGTCATTTCTTTCCCCCTCTGTCAAATACCTTCCAGCCATCTCCTTCCTTCTATGTCAACTAACTCCAGCCCTCTCTTTTCCCCTGTATCTGTTTCCTTACAGCCATCTCCTTCTCCTGTGTTCGCCCCCTTCCAGCCTCTTCTTTCCTCCTCTGTTATTTCCCTTCCAGCCATCTCTTTCACCTATTGCAGCTCTTTTCCAGCCCTCTCTTTCCCCTTCCGTCAGTTCCCTTTTGACATCTCCTTCAACTGTGTCAGATCTCCTCCAGTCCTTTCCCCTTCTGTCAATTCCCTTTGAGCCATCTTCTTCTCCTGTGTCAGCTCACTTCCAGCCACTTCTTTCCCCCCCCCTCTGTCAGATCCCTTCCAGCCATCTTCCCCTCCCTCCCCCCTGTGCCAGCTCTATTACATCAGTCTATTTCCCCCTCTGTCAGGTACCTTCCAGACTTCCCCTTCCCCTATGTAAAATGACTTCCAGCCCACTCTTTCCCCCACTGTCAATTCCCTTCCAGCCAACTCCTTTTCCTATGTCAACTCCCTTCCAGCCCCCTAATCTCCACCTCTGTCAATAACATTTCAGCTATCTCCTTCAACTGTGTCAGCTCCCTTCCAGCACCCTCTTTCCTCATCAGACATCCCTTCCAGCCAACTCCTTCACCTGTGTAAGCACCCTTCTAACCCCCTCTTTCCCCCTCTGTCAGTTCCCTTCCAGACACCTCTTTCCCCCTCTGTCAGTTCCCATCCAGTGATCTTCCCTCTCCCCCTCTGTCAGCTCCCTTCCATCCCTCTCTTTCACCCTCTATCAGGCCCCTTCTAGCAATCTTCTTCCCCATGTACCAGATCCCTTCCAGCCCTCTCTTTCCCATCTGTCAGTTCCCTTTCAGACATCTCTTTCTCCCTCTGTCAGTCACCTTCCAGCCATTTCCTTCCCCTCATAGTGGCTTCATTGCCGCCCTCTCTTACCTCCTCTGTCCCTTTCAGCCATCTTCTTCCCCTTGTGTCAGATCTCTTCCAATCCCTGTCTTCCACATCTGTCAGTTCCCTTCCAGCCATCTCCTTATCCTGTGTCAACTTCCTTACAACCCCCTCTTTCCCCCTCTGTCAGATCCCTTCCAGCAATCTCTCTCCCCCTCAGTCAAATAACTCCTAGCCATCTCCTTCCTCCCATGTCAACTAACATCCAGCCCTCTCCCTGTCAGTTCCCTTAGAGCCATCTAGTTCCCCCTCTGTCAATTCCCTTCCAGCCTTCTCCTTCCCCTCTGTCAGTTCCCTTCCAGCCATCTCTTTCCCCCTCTGTCAAATCCCTTCCAGATATCTCCTTCCTCCCATGTCAACTAACATCCAGCCCTGTCCTTCCCATCTGTCAGTTCCCATCCAGCCATCTCTTCCCCTGTGTTAGCTCCTATCCAGTCCCTTCGTTTCCCCTCCGTCAGTCCCCTTCCAGACATCTCTTTCCCCTTCTTTCAGTTCCCATCCAGGGATCTTCCCCCTCCACCTGTGTCAGCTCCTTTCCATCCCTCTCTTTCCCCCTCCATCTTCCCCCTTCAAGCCATCTCCTTCCCCTCACATTGGCTCCATTCCTGCCCTCTTTCCTCATCGTTCAGGCACATTCCAGCCATTTCCTTCCCCTCATAGTGGATCCGTTGCTACCCTCTCTTTCGTCCTCTGTGAGTTCCTTCTAGTCATCTCCTTCTCCTATGTCAGCTCCCTTCCAGCCCCCTATTTCCCCTTCTGTCAGCCCCCTTCCAACCATCTCCTTCCCCTCATAGTGGCTCCATTCCTGCCCTCTCTTTCCTCCTCTGTCAAATCCCTTCTAGCCATCTCCTTCCTCCCATCTCAACTAAAATCCAGCCCTCTCTTTCCCCATCTGTCAGTTCCCTTCCAGCCATCTCTTTCCCCCTCTGTCATTTCCCTTCCAGCCATCTCCTTCCCCTCATGTCAGCTCCCTTCCAAACCCCTCTTTTCTGCTCTGTCAGTTCCCTTTCAGTCATCTCCTTCCCCTGTGTCAACTCCCTTACAGTCCCCTCTTCACGACTCTGTCTATTCACTTCCAGCCATCTCCTTCTCCTGTGTCAGCAATCTTCCAGCCTCCTCTTTCCCATCTATCAGTTCCCATCCAGCCATCTCTTCTCCTGTGTCAGCTCCCATACAGCCCTCTCTTTCCCCAGCTGTCAGCCCCCTTTCAGCCATCTCATTCCAATCATAGTGGCTTTATTCCTGCCCTCTCTTTCCTCATCTGTCAGTTCTCTTCCAGCCATTTCATTCCCCTGTTAAACTTCCTTCCAGCCCACTATCCCCCCTTCTGTCAGTCCCCTTCCAATTATCTCCTCCTGTGTCATCTCTGCTCCAGCCCACTCTTTCCCCCTCTGTCAGCCCTCTTCCAGCCATTTTCTTCCCCTTCTCTCAATTCACTTCCAGTCCTCTCTTTCCCCCCTCTGTCAGCCCCCATCCAGCCATCTCCTTCCCCTCATAGTGGCTCCATTCCTGCCCTCTCTTTTCTCCCCTGTCAGTTCCCTTCCAACCATCTCTTTCCCCCTCTGTCTTTTCCCTTCCAGCCATCTTCTATCCCTTGTGTCAGCTCCCTTCCATCACTTTCTTTCCCCCTCTGTCAGGTCCCTTCCAGACATCTCCTTCCCCTGTGTCAGATGACTTCCAGCCCATTCTTTCCACCACTGTCAATTCCATTCCAGCCATCTCCTTCCCCCATGTAAGCTCCCTTCCAGTCCCCTCTTCCCCACTCTGTCAATTCCCTTCCAGCCATCTCCTTCCCCTGTGTCAGATCCCTTCCAGCCTCCTTTTTCCCCCTCAGTCAGTTCCCTTCCAGCCATCTCCATCCCATGTGTCAGCTCTCTTCCAGCCTTCTCTTTCTCCTTCTGACAGCTCCCTTCTAGCCATCTCCATCCCGTGTGTCAGCTCCCTTCCAGCCCTCTCTTTCTCCCTCTGACAGCTCCCTTCTAGCCATTTCTTTCCCCCTCTGTCAGCTCCCTTTCAGCCCCTTCTTTCCCCTCTTTCAACTCCCTCCAGCCATCTCTTCCACTGTGTCAGCTCCCATGCAGCCATCTCTTTCACCCTCTGTCAGTCACCGTCCAGCCATCTTCTTTCCTTCATAGTGGCTCCATTCCTGCCCTGTCTTTCCTCCTCTGTCAGTTCCCTTCCAGCCATTTCCTTTCCCTGTGTTAGCTTCCTTCCATCCCTCTCTTTCCTCCTCTCTCAATTCCCTTCCAGCCATCTCCTTTTCCTGTATCAGCTCCCTTCCAGTCCCCTATTTCCCACTCTGTCAGTTCCCTTCCAACCATCTCTATCCCCCTCTGTCAAATCCCTTCCAGCCATTTCCTTCCTCCCATGTCAACTAATGTCCAACCCTCTCTTTCCCCATCTGTCAGTTCCCTTCCAGCCATCTCTTTCCCTCTTTGTCATTTCCCATCCAGCCTTCTCCTTCCCCTGTCTCAGCTCCCTTCCAGCCCCTTATTTCCCCCTCTGTCAGTTTCCTTCCAGCCATCTCTTTCCCCCTCTGTCAGCTCCCTTCCAGCCATCTCTTCCCATCATAGTGGCTCCATTCCTTCCCTCTCTTTCCTCTTCTGTCAGCCCCCTTCCAGCCATCTCTTTCCCCTCATAATGGCTCCATTCCTGCCCTCTCTTTCCCCCTCTGTGAAATCCCTTCCAGCCATCTCCTTCCTCTCATGTCAACTAACTTTCAGGTACAGTCATTAACAGGTTAACAGATAAACCTCTTTTTCCCCAGCTGTCAGTTAACTTACAGCAATGTCATCCCCCCTCTGTCATTTCCCATCCAGCCAACTCCTTCCCCTGTATTAACTCCCTTCCAGCCTCCTCTTCCCCACTCTGTCAGTTCCCTTCCAGCCATTTTCTTACCCTGTGTCAGCCAATTTCCAGGCCCCATTTTCCCTCTCTGTCAATTCCCTTTCAACCATCTCCTTCTACTGTGTCAGCTTCCTTCCAGCCCCCTCTTTCCCCCTCTATCATTTCCCATCCATCCATCTCCTTCCCCTCATGTCAGTTCCTTTTCAACATCCTCTTTCCCCCTCTGTCAATTCCCTTACAGCCATCTCCTTCTCTTATGTCAGCTCCCATCCAACCCTTTCTTTCCCCTCTGTCAGTTCCCTTTCATTCATCTCCTTCCCCTTTATCATCTCAATTCCATCCCCCTATTTCCCCTGTCAGTTCCCTTCCAGCCAACTCCTTCCCCTCTGTCAGATCCCTTCCAGCCCATTCTATCCCCCTCTGTCAATTCCCTTTGAGCCATCTCCTTCTCCTGTGTCAGTTCCCTTCCAGCCATCTATTTCCCTGCCTGTCAGTTCCCTTCCAACCATCTTCCTGTGCCCCCTGTGTCAGCTCCCTTCTTCCCTCTCTTCCCCTTTTTTCTGTCCCCCTCCAGCCATCTCCTTATCATTTGTCAGCTCCATTCCAGCTCCCTCTTCCCCACTCTGCCAAGTCCCTTCCAGCAATCTCCTTCTCATGTGTCAGCTCCCTTCGAGCCCCCTCTTTACCTCCTCTGTCAGTTCCCTTCCAGCCATCTCTTTCCACCTCTGTCGGTTCCCTTTCAGCCATCTCCCCCCCCCCCAAAATGTGTCAGCTCCCTTCCATCCCTCTCTTTCCCCCTCTGTCATTCCTTTCCAGACATCTTCTCCTATGTCAGCTCCCTCCCAGCCCCCTATTTCCCCCTCTGTCAGTTCCCTTCCAGCTGTCTCTGTCCCCCTCTGTCATTCCTTTCCAGGCATCTCCTTCTCCTGTATCAACTCTCTTCTAGCCCCCTCTTTCCTCCTCTGTCAGTTCCGTTTCAGCCATCTCCTTTCCCTTTGTCATTCCCTTCCATCCCCCTCTTTCCCCCTCTGTCTGTTCCCTTCCAGCCATCTGATCCACTGATCAAAACCCAATTCTAATGCTCGGAGACTTTAACCTCCCCTCCTTACCAGCCTCATATGCCTCCCTCTTCCTAGAATCAACAGTAGATATGGATTTTCACCAAATAATAAATACGAGCACACATGGAAAAGGTAGTATTCTTGACATGGTCTTCTTGCCAAATGTACTCCACCAACTCTATAACCCCACCTCCCTCAACTGCACACCGATCCCATGGTCAGACCATTACCTCATTGACTTTAATATCACAATAAACAACACATCAGTTAAAAGGATACCAACTAATGCACCAACCTCAAGATTTAAAAAATACAATGAAGTAGAATTCCTAGACCTCATAATTCCTAACTTATCAACATCACCACTAAATCTAGAAACAGCAGTAACTAACTGGCACAAAACTATCAATAACGCCGCAACTAAAAAACAAATAATCAAGAAAAACATGCATTCTAAAGTGGGTCAAACCCCCTGGTATAATAAGGATTTAAAACTAATGAAAAAGAATTTAAGGAAAGCTGAATGTAAATGGAGGAAAAATAAGAACACAAACACAAAAGATTTATATCTCACGCTCCTTAACAAGTATAAAGACGCAATAAACAATGCCAAGAAAAACTACCATACCTCCATCCTAAATAACGCAATAAATAGACCCAGAGAACTTTTCTCAATAGTCCAAAAACTGACAAATAATACTCACAACTCCAACAACGAAATCACAGACATTACCCCACAGACATTGGCAAACTACTACATGAACAAAACAACATCTCATCCCCCACTACCTAAACCAGTAAATAATTCTCAAATACTTAACACAGACGAATGGTCTGTATTCCAACCCCTAACCAAGGTTGAACTCAAGAACATTATCACAAACATTAATACAACAACCTCACTACTTGACCCTTGTCCAGTAACCTGGATAAAGAACTCCCTACCTATACTCTCTCAATTCATCCTCCCAATAATAAATCTTTCCCTAAAAAATGAATACATTCCCCCTATACTAAAACACGCACAGATCCGCCCAATCCTAAAAAAACACTACCCTTGACAAATCATCACCAAAATCCTACAGGCCCATATCGAGTATTCCGTTCATGGCTAAATTAATTGAAAAAGCTGTACAAATTCAAACACAAGAGTACATTGATAGCTCAGCCCCACTTGATGACCAGCAGTATGGGTTTCGCCCCAGACATGGAGTAGAATCACTCCTAACAGTCCTAATCGATACACTTCTAAGAGGAATAGACAACTCAAAACAAGCATTCTTACTCATATTCATTGATGTCTCCGCAGCATTTGACAGTGTTCACCATTCAATAATGATCAATAAACTGAGGCAAATAGGTATAAAATCTACTGTTCTAAAATGGTTTACCTTTTATCTAACAGACCGAACTCAAACGGTACAAATCGGTAATCTCACCTCAAAAACATACAACCAAGAACTAGGTCTCCCACAAGGTTCAGCACTGTCAGCGTTACTATTTAACATATACTTAAAACACATCTGTAAAATCTTTAAAAAATTCAATGTCCACTATCACCTGTATGCGGACGACATTATGATGTATGTCCCTTTCAAAATACCAAATATTCCTACACAACTCATTAATGATTGCCTCAATGAAATAAACTCCTGGCTAAACGAAAACAATCTGTACATCAATCACTCAAAAACAGAAGCTCTAATAGTAACCAAAAGCACAACGTTCATTCCCCCCTCACATATTATATTACAGAATAACAATATCAAACTAAAATCTGAAATACGTTACTTAGGCGTTATACTGGACAAACACCTCAGCATGGACACACATGTAAGAAATATAACAAAAAAAGTATACTTCAAACTGAAAATATTAAAGCAACTCCGCCCCCTAATGCACTTACAGGATTTTCAACAAGTCATACAAGCAATTATAACCCCCCATTTCGACTTTGCAAATCAAATCCTACTTGGAGTAAGAAAGCAAGCCTTAAAAAAACTTTAATTAGTTCAAAACGCAGCAGCAAGGACCATTACGAAAGCCCCACCTTTCCAACATATAACCCCGATTTTAGAATATTTACACTGGCTCCCAATTCAAAGCAGAATAGAATACAAAACTCTCTTAACCACCTACAAGGCCATAACTAAAACAGCACCCCTGACCATAAATAATCTCATCAAAACAGAACCCACCCATACTCTCCAAAGGAGGGACCAGTTAAATAAACTAACACCACCAATAGAATTCATAAGGGCCAAAAAATCCACAAATAAGAAAGCCTTCTCCCATGCTGCCCCCATCTTGTGGAACACAATCCCAATAGAATTAAGACAATTACCTGAAATCATGGAGTTTAGGAAAAAACTTAAAACACACTTATTTACAATGCACTATGGATCTGTAACGAACTCACCTCTCACCTCTCAGCTAGATAAAGGATAATCATACGCCAGATAATACATTGATCAACAAAGGAATGAAGTACTGTACCCCTACAACAATGTATTGATGACACATAACTCTGTATATAGTTTAATCCTGTTTCATTTGTACATAGTTAACTAATTGTTAATTGTTACCTGTAATACCCAAGTTACAAATTGTTATATGTAAAAACAGCTTGTACTGTTTATTGTTGTTCTATGGAAACCGCATCTGATCAATGGAAGGAGCGGTATATAAAAAATCTGTTAATTAAATTAAATTAAAATCTCCTTCTCCCCATGTCAATTTCCTTCCAGCCTTCTCTTTCCCCCTCTTTCAGTTCCTTTCCAGCCATCTCTTTTCTCCTCTGTCATTTCCCTTCCAGCCATCTCGTCCCCTGTGTCAGCTCCCTTCCAGCCCTCTATTTCCCCTTCGGTCATGTTCTTATAAAAACTAGGGGACATGCAATGAAGCTACAGGGTAAACTATTTAAGACTAATAAAAGAAAATATTTTTTCACTCAACGTGTAATCAAACTCTGGAATTTGTTACCGGAGGATGTAGTAAAGGCTGTTAGTGTAGCTGGGTTTAAAAAAGGTTTGGACAAGTTCCTGGAGGAAAGGTCCATAAACCATTATTAAGAAGGGACCCAGGATATCAATGCTTGAACCAGTACAAGCATTGTGGAACCTGTGGCCCTTGGGGAAACTACTAGGTACGTATGACCTAGATTGGCCGCTGTTGGAAACAGAATGCTGGGCTTGATGGACCTTGGTCTGACCCAGTATGGCATATCTTATGTTCTTATGTTCAAAAGTGCATCTACGTTTTAATCTTTATCCTAACACTGCCACTGGTAATGCTTCTTTTATCTATGCATGGACTGGGCAATTTTCAAGCAGTGTGGTTCTATTTATAAATCAGAGTTTTGCCCAACAGTAATTACTAACAGCAAAGTGTATTTAAAATTTCATATGAAAAGAACGGTATAATTGACTTTGAAAACATGACTGTATTATTAATTTAATGATTATATTATGTTTACAATAATAAAGTGTGGAATACCAAGAATGATTATACTAACGTTCTGTGTTAGGCTAGGTTTTTAGTTTTTAGTTATTTTCTTTTTTAAATTTCTTTAGAGTAAATGACTAGACTGTTAATGACTGTACTTTTATGACTTAATTTTTCTCTGACTAGTTCCTTTGAATAGAAAAACAGGAATAATAATTTAGCAATCTGAAAGCCAGGTTTGCAATAAGAAAACAGCCTTCATGCCCTTTAATAATTTGTTTATTAAAAATATGGTAGGATCGATCCTTACATTGTGGGTTAGATTTACTGAAAGGTGGTACTGCATTGCCACATACTGACATGAATTAATGCACTATTGTTTACCACAGGCCTCATTTCATGCAATGGGGCCTATTTACAGATAGTTTGAATTAACAATAAATCTAATGCTTTGTTTGGTTACTGATGACTCCAATCTAGATTTTTTTTCCAAGAATGGAAAGATAGGAACATTTTTTGAATAGCAATTCTGAAAAAGTTATTATTGATCCAAAAAATCTAGGGGAAGAACTAACAAACTCAAATATTTGAGGTGCACTTTGCATAAATGATAACACCTATTAAGGAGGTCTCATCTGTCTGCCTGTGTATCTGTTTTTCCGTCCACCCTTTCCACAGAACAGCAGCCTGAGGAGCTGGCAGGGATTCCCGGGTCCTACTGGCAGAGAAAGTGGAGCGGTAGCAGCACCAATAGGCGGGAATCCCCAAGTCCAACAGGCAAAGAGGAGTCAGAGTAGTGACAATGGCAGCGGCTGAATTTAAAGAGTTGGTGGAAGTCCTCACCTCTTGCCAGTGAAAAGGAGTCAGAGTGACAGCATCAGTTGTATTAGAGGAGTCAGTAGGAGTCCCCATCTCCCATTGGTGAAAAGGAATCAGAGTGGGGGTTGTCATCCTTTTTAATCAAGATCTCCATATTAAACATAATGATTCCTTCTCCCTCTCACATTTACAATGTTTTTGAGTTTCCGTATGTTCTCCCACTTTGTTTTATCTACTGCTTTTGTTTGTCCTCCTTCTCTTTCCAGTTCTTGTGGGGATAAATTTTGGAACCTAATCTCTATGCTTAGTTCTCAGTTCCTCACATTGCTTATTCTTGGAGACTTGAACATTCCAGTAGATAACCCACTCAGAATCAGTCATCAAAAATGTATTCCCTTCCTTGATAACTTATGTCTTATGCAGGATGTACATTTTCCAATTCATGCTGCTGGGCATACCTTTGGTCTCATTCTTACCTCTACAACAAGTTCTATCCACCTTGCTGTCCTATCCTCCAGTCCCAAACCCTAGACAAAACATCACCTGCTCACTTTTATTCTTCCATTTTCCCTTCCCACTCGATCTTTCAAGTCTCCTTGCCACTGGTCCACATGCCATAAATCGATTGACATTGAGCCCTTAGCCTTCCAGTTTGATATTTCTCTCCTTCTTTCTCTGATTTCTCTATTTTGGATCACACATTAATTTGGAATCAAGTTCTCTCACAAGCACTTGGCATTGTTTCCTCTCAACATTACATTCTTCCTAAATGCAAATCTCACAATTCTTGGTATCCCTCAGGCCTCTTCATGCTTAGATCTTAGATGACCATTAGCGAGGTTCCAATTTTCATTCAGAGAGAACATTTGTTCATGCTGTTTGATTCTGTCCTGATGCAGCCTTTTCCATTATAAGGCAAAACTTGAGTCAACATTTTTTCAGCAGCATTTTTCCGTGGAGTCTTTGCCATTATGTGATAGAGCTAAGTGTTTCTTTTATTTTAAATGCATCTAAAAAAAATTAAAACTGCTTGGGTAGCCTATGAATGACAAATCAGATTGTGTGCAGGCGTGAATTCAGAGGTGAAACATCTATGGTAAAACTGCTTACCCTGTGCTGAGGCTCCCTTTACATCTGGTTTGGTCTGTATATTTATTTATTTATTTAGACAGTTTTGTATACCACCTTATCCTTCAATCAAAGTGGTCACAACACAATTGGGGGATACATTTAACACGAGGGGATATGGAACACATGTCTTACATATGAAATGTGTTCTGCCAGATGGTAAGACCATGATACATGCACATGCACAATCCAGACCATGGTTGACCTAGCAGAGTGACCACTTCTAGATGTGTGCAGGTGACCCACTCTGAGAATAATCTCATATATAGCAGAGCACAGGAGCATGTGGTTTAGCTGGATGTGGTTGCCTGAGAGCTTAATCATGGAAGGGTCACTAGTTTGTGCACACATTATGGTCATCATTTTGCAACTGAGAGAGCAGGGTGGTTATTTGTTCTCTTACATTCTGCTGTTATCATATTGCATAGTATGTCTGCCTCAGTGACATATTTTTCACCAACATGAACATATCCACCCAATATCTGCATGTCGGGAACAACCTGATGTAATCCTTCCCCGTAAAGGTACTGTCCTACTGCTAATTTCTGCAAGATGTGAGAGTCATGGGTGGACACAGGTACCCTGTCCACCACTTTGGGACTGATACCTGCCAGTGACATGCTTGGCAAGCCTATGACAGTAGATACAGCAGCATTGCACTTGACATGCAGGGCCAGGACTAGGCTTTCTTCAGCAAGAGGCAGAAGTGACTGTGACTGCCACCCCTGCCAGAACACAATGCTAACATGGCAGTGTGGTAGCAGTGGCAGTGGGCCAACTTATTTCAGACAGCAGAAGCATGTACGTGTGCCACAGCTATCACAGCAGAGTCACAACAGAGATCACAGATGTACACCCTAGGCGGGCACCTGGTCAGCCTAGGGGACAAGCCTTTAAAAAGGAGATAGAGCATCTTTTACACTAGATAGTAGGGGAAAGCCAACAGTCGCCCAAGAGCACATGGTTTGGAAGGATGCATCCTTGAAGGATACTAGCAAAAGAGGGAAGTTAGGGCATCTCAATAGAGAAGTTCCAATAAAAATTAAAGTAAATCCAGATACCTTTAAGTACAGAGCCGACAGAGCTGAAATATTCCAAATTACCCCTATCAAATGAAACCATATTGTTAATATGGACAAAATACAACCTCTAAAATGCCCGTATGCAAATGCTAGAAGTCTAAAAATAAAATGGGAGAGTTAGATTATAAAATACTAAATGAAAGGTTAGATATCACTGGCATATCAGACATCAGGTAGAAGGAGGACAAAAAATGGGACATTGTGATTCCTCGGTACAAATTATATCATAATGATAGAGTAGATGAAGTTGGTGGAGGGATTGCACGCTATGTTAGAGAGGGCTTTGAGTCACACAGGATAAAGTTTTGCAGGAAACAAAATATACTACAATCTCTATGGATAGAAATTGCATGTAAAACGGGGAAGGCAATGGCAGTGGGGGTGTACTACCATGAATGAATGAACAGATGGATAATTAAATGCTAACAGAAATCATGGAAGCTAACTGAAATTACAGCACAGTAATAATAGTTGATTTCAATTAACTTATATCAATTGGGTCAATGTCACAACAGGCTATGCTATGGAGATGAAGTTTCTAGATGAAATAAATGATAGCTTCTTAGAACAGCTGGTTCATGAACCAACAAGAGGGAAAGCTATTTTGGACCTAATCCTTAGTGGAACACATGATCTAGTGCAAAAGATAAGGGTGATAAGGCCACTTGGCAATAGTGATCAGACAACCTTACTCATTAAGTCCACTGGGGGATCAAACTCATGACCCCTGTTTCATCAGTCAATGTATTAACCATTGTGCTACACCTCTGTCGCTGTGTTGGTAGGTCAGCGTGCCTATTTAAGGCTAACGCGCATTAACGTGCCACGGCTCCCTCTATCACGCGATAACGGACTTTATCACCTGATTCTGGCCAGGCGGTCGATAGTACACCCCCACTGCCATCGCCTTCCCCTTTTTACATGGAATTTCAATCCATAGAGATTCTACAGCAAATTTTGCTTCCTGCAAAACTTTAATCCTTTCTGACTCAATGCCCTCTCTAATATAGAGCGCAACCCCTCCACCAATTTGATCAGCTCTATCATTATGATATAATTTGTACCCAGGTATCACAGTGTCCCACTGGTTGTCCTCCTTCCACAATGTCTCTGATATTCCAATCATATCTAACTTTCATTTAGTCCTATATATTCTAACTCTCCCATCTTATTTTTTAGACTTCTAGCATTTGCATACAAGCATTTTAGAGACTGTATCTTATTCATATTAATTTGGCTATTGGTAGACATGGGTAATTTGGGATCTTTAAGCTCTGTCTCCTCCATACTCTTGGGCATTTGGGCTAATTTACTGTTTTTTGGAACCTCTCTGCTTTTGATAGTATCCTTCAAGGATACATTCTTCTGAACCATGCGACTGTCGGCTTTCCCCTATTATCTAGTTTAAAAGCTGCTCTATCTCCTTTTTGAAGGTTAATGCCAGCAGCCTGGTTACATCCCAGTTAAGGTGAAGCCCATCCCTTCGGAAGAGCTCCTCCTTTCCCCAGAATGTTCCCCAGTTCCCAAACAAATCCAAAACCCTCATCTCTGCACCATTTGTCTCATCCACACATTGAGACTCCGGAGCTCTGCCTGCCTTTTGGGTCCTGCACGTGGAACGGGAAGCATTTCGGAGAAGGCTACCCTGGAAGTTCTGGATTTCAACTTCCTTCCTAAAAGCCTAAATTTAGCCTCCAGAACCTCCCTATCACATTTTCCTATGTCATTGGTACCGACATGTACCAAGACAGCAGACTCCTCCCCAACACTATCTAAGATCTTATTTAGGCGGCGTGTGAGGTCCATTACCTTCGTATCAGGAAGGCTTGTTACCAGGCGATCCTCATGTCCACCAGCCACCCAGCTATCTACATGTCTAATGATCGAATCACCAACTATAACGGCTTTCCTAACCCTTCTCTCATGGGCACATGGCCCTGGAGAAACGTCCTCAGAGTGAGAGGGTTTTACATCACTTAGAGGACAGGTCCTAGTTACAGGATCACTTCCTGCCACACTAGGGTGATGCTCTCCTGTCACGTGACCTCTCTCCTCCATGGCAACAGGGATGCTGCCAGACTGGAGGTGGGACTTCAGGACTATATCCCTGTTGGTCTCATCTATTTATCTCTCTGTCTTTCTTATGTTTTCCAAGTCTGCTACTCTAGCCTCTAGAGAACGGACTCGTTCCCTGAGAGCAAAGAGCTCCTTGCACCTAGTGCACATGTAAGACCTCTCACCAACTGGGAGAAAATCATGCATGTGACACTCAATGCAAAAGACTGGAAAGCCCCCATCTCGCTACTGGACTGTTGTCTGCATCTTAGTTTTAAGTTTGTGTTTAGATCTTTAAGTTCTTTACTTACTGAGGGTTGCTATGGATATTTATATTAATAAAACTGTACGTAATACGTTTAATATACCTTGTTCACCTGAAGCTTAATTAATCTCAGTTCCTTAGTGTATGACTGATTTGGGTAACAAGCTTCACCTGAGAGCACCTCCTTTCTTTTAAGATGTGTAAGTACCTATAAAGCTACGATTAGGGGTGGGTGGGTGTTGGAGAGGGAGGGAGGGAAATAACACTTATTAAAAGAGGGCTGCTACACAGTACCCTGTCTTGTGCTGCTGAGGTAAGCTATATTCTGATTTGATTTAAATTTTAGCTCTTTGCTGCTGCTAGGCTCTAATTTATTATGAAATTTAAACTACAAGCTCTCTGCTGGGTTCCAAATTTAACCAGAAAGCTCTCTTCTGTGTTTTTATTTATTTATTTATTTTATTTATTTAACTATTTCTTTTATACCGCCCCTTCCAGAGATCAAGGGCGGTTTACATGTAACAGCTTAACAGTATTGTACACATTTGTATACATTTACATTGAACAGTAGAAATCAACTCTTTACATTGAACAATAAAATTTAACTTTGTAAGGTATTAAGTAAAACAGTTAACTATTTACAATAAGTATTTACAATGGCTGTGTGTGGTGAGAAGGGCAAGTGTAGGGAGTTGGAATTTATTTCCTTTTATGCATAATTTCCTTTTATGTCGTAGGTGAGGGGTGCGGGGGGGGGGGCAGACAGGGAGTTAGTTAGCGGGGGGTGAGGGGGTTGGTGTATGTGTCCATGTTTGTTGTGGAGCATGTTTTGGGGGAGTAAGGGATTTCAAAGTGCTCAGTGAATAGGTAGGTTTTTAATTCTTTCTTGAATTGGGAGAGGTCTTTTATGATGCGGATGTCTATTGGGAGGTTGTTCCAGAGCGTTGGAGCAGCGAACGTGAATGCTCTGGAGCTAGTGGTTTTCTTAGTCTTCCGGATATCTTTTGGTGTGATGAGGGAGTGGGCTGCATTTTGTCTGCGGGATCTGGTTGTGATTGGAGAGTGCAGTAGTGTAGATAGGTGTGAGGGGGCTATGTCATTTATGAGTTTAAAGGTTGTTAAGACGATTTTGTATTTAATTCGGCTGTTAATAGGGAGCCAGTGTAGTTCCCGTAGTATTGGGGTTACGTGATCTGTTAGGTGAGCTTTAGCAATTACTTTTGCACAGATGTTCTGAGCTCTTTGTAGAAGGTATGTGCTTTTTTGAGGAAGGCCTATTAGGAGACTATTGCAATAGTCGAAGTGAGGGGTGATCAGGGTGCTTACTACAGATCTAAAATCTTGTGTTTCGAGGAGTGGCCTAAGGTGTTGAATAGTTTTAAGTTTATAGAAAATGGTTTTTACTGTTTGTTTTATGTGTGGTAGCATAGTAAGTGTGTGGTCTATTATTACACCTAAGTATTTTACCTGTTTTCTAACAGGTATGGTAGTTTTGTTGATTGTAATTGTTTCCGGGTAAGTGTTCGCGGTCATAGTTGACCTTGTTACGAACATTGCTTCTGTTTTCCTGAGGTTGATGCTGAGGTGGTTAGATTCCATCAAGGAGGACGTCTCTGCCATGCATTCAGATAGTGTGTCATAGGTGGGGTTTTTAGTATCTATGGGAATAGCAAGCATGATGTCGTCAGCGTATATAAAATGTTTAATTCTGTGTTTTTTAAATATGTTTGTTATAGGTTGCAGGTACAGGTTAAATAGGAGTGCTGAGAGGGCCGATCCTTGGTGTATTCCCTGTCCTTGGGGGAATGTTTCTGATGCTTGTTGGTCAATTTGGACGCGTATTAGTCTATGCGTGATGTAGGACTTGAACCATTTAAGGACAGTCCCGCCTATTCCTAGGTTCTCTAGTCTTTTGATCAGTGTATGGTGGTTGATGTTGTCGAAGGCGGCTGAAATATCTAAAAAGAGGAGTAGGAAGCCTTGGTTGTTGTCATCTGTACCCCGGATGAGGAAGTCCATTAGGGTGATTAAGAGAGTTTCTACTCCATGTAAGGGGCGGAATCCAAATTGGTGTGAGTCAAGTGGTTTGTGTTCATCAATGTGTTCTTGTAACTGTAGTTGAATTGTTTTCTCTATTATTTTGGCTATGAATGGAATGCTGGCTATTGGTCTGTATGAGTTCGGGTCTTTTGAGTCAAGCTTACTATTCTTTATTATTGGTCGGAGTGTTGTGAGTTTTAAGGCATCAGGCATGGTGCCTTGTGAAAGGGATTGGCTGACTATGTGTTGTAAGTATTCAGCCAGTTCATCCTTTGTACACTTGATCCAAGACACAGGGCATGGATCAAGTGGGGAGGTTGTGGTGTTGATCATTGTTATGATCTTAAGGAGTTGTTTTTGATCTGTCAAATGAAAACTTGTCCATTCGTTAATGGTTTTGGTGCTTGTTGATAGTGGTGTCAGGGTGGTGGTTTTGTTTTTAGTTTTTCTGCAAAATGTGTTGCTAGTGTTTGTACACTTATTGTTTGTTGTTTAGGTTCAGTGTTATTCGTTTTGGTTAGTGTTTTTACAATCGCGAATAACTCTCTGGGGCGGTTGATGGCTGAGTTTATTACTTTAGAATGGTAGTCTCTTTTTGATTTGTTGATTGCATTTTTGTATCCAATAAGTAAGAGCATGTATTGGGATTTGTTTTCATCTGATTTTGTTTTTCTCCATCTTATTTCTTGTTTCCTCAGTTGCTTTTTTAGTTTATTTAGCTCTTTCGTGAACCATTTTTCCGTCTTTTTTATTTGTTTATGTAAGACTTGTGTGGGGACAGCTGCATTTTGAATGGTGAGGTTCCAATGTTTTATAGTTGAATTGATATCTGTAGAGTTGGTGTTGAGTTTGGGTAATACTTTGTCGAGGAATGTGCTTTTGTCAAAGCGTGCGAAGCGTGAGGTATGTGGAGTTGCGCTTGTAGTTGTTTTTGGAGCTTGTGCTGGTAAGTGGATTGTGATAAGGTGGTGGTCGGACCAAGGTACTTCGGTTATAGTTGGGGTGGTATGTAGCCGGTGACTGTAAAGCGTGGATGGGAGGAATATTAGGTCGAGTATGTTACCTTTTTTGTGTGTAGGGGTATATATTATCTGTTGTCGCCCCCTCCTGGCCAGGTAGATGACTGGCAGCAGGTGAGGTCGCCTTTTAGCCTTAAGACAAGACTCCCTGTAATGGCTGCCAGAAGGGCTGATGGGAATCGTAGTTTATCCTAAAGCAAAGGAGTTGTGATCCGAGGGTTTAGGCACAAGACAGAGAATATTTCTTTTAATGTAATCAGGGTTTCTTCATACACAGGAGGCGTGAGGCATAAAGTATGGAAAGGATTTTTAATCCACGGTACTGCTTCAAAACAACAGGAACAAATTATGCTTTGCAATATAACTTCCAACAGAAATAGGCATCACTTTGCTTGAGAAATCAAATTGGCACTTTCAGAACTTTAAACAGATAAATGCTTTCTTCTTAGACAGGAACAACTTCTTGTTGTCCAAACAAAACTTTTAAATGTTCCTTAAACATGTAACTTAGCTTTTCACTTTGTCAGCACAGTCAGCTGTTTCTTGCAGTTTGTGACGTCTTCACAAATTAACGTGCTTCCTGAGCATGGCACAGCTATAATGGCTTTTCTAGGATTCTTCACCGTCAGAGGTAAAACACATAGTACACTGACAATCCATAATGCTATTATCCACATTTGTTGTGTCCATTTCTTCCTGTCTATCACCCTCACTTATGGCATAAGGTATCTGCACAGAGAGCTGACTATTTTCCTTCTTTATTAACTCACTTAGCCTTCTCAGTAAAGTCTGCTTCTGCAGCAACTCGTCTGTTAGCTGAGCTACGTGCTGATTAGACCAGCTGTCTCTCTTTTCCCTGGGACTCTGGCTATGCTTAAACTTAGCTTTCTCTCCTACGGGTAATTCTCTGGGGCTTTTCCTCTGTAGGCATTGAGAAGGACAGACTTGCCCTGTTTCTGAGGTATTTAGGGATTCCCTCCGTCCTGCAAACCAGTCATGCTTTTCTTCAAGTGCAGACCTTCCGTTTGCTGACACCAGCCTCTCATTCCCAGCTGTGTCTGGCAATCTCTCATCAATCTCCTCTTCACAGCAAATAGTATTTCTCACACTCTGTCTCTCAGGCTCTGCAAACACTCTCTTACTTGCTCTGCCTCCTGGACTCCGTGTTGGCCCCTCTTCTGAACTCTTTGAACCTCGTGAACCTCGTGAACTCCGTGGACTACGGATTAGGCTCTCCTCTGAACTACCTTCTGTTCTGTGAATCAGCTTTTTAAACTTTCCTTCCCTTTGAGGCACACCCTGCTCCCAGCACATGTGACTAGGGACAAGCTTCTCTCTGACGTGCTGCTGTGGGCGGGGCTTAGGGATGACTAGCTTCTGAGTCACAGACTCCTGGTTACCGGGGAAACCTTTGATACAACCTGAATTAAAGTGACAGGACCCTTTTTCCTGTGCATTTCTATAATCAGCCGTGGTTTCCTCACCACACTGTGTATAACCCATTTGTGTCATAGCATCAATGAAATTATCTGATTGTGAGTGGTTCAGCGATGGAAGGTTCAAGTCACCGAGGAGTATGAGTGGTTTGCTTTGGGATGCTGTGCATGCGAGTTCAAGGATAGGGGTGAGGTTTTTTTGATCGGATGTTGGGGGTCTGTATATGAGGTTGAGTGCAAGGGTTTTATTTTCTATATTGACAATGTCCATTCCGTCTATATTATTTAAGTTTATTAGGGTGAATTGTAGTTCCTTTTTGGTGAGTATTAATGTGCCACCTCCTCTTTTTATATTCCGGTGGCAGTTGAATATGTCATATTGATGTGTGGTTAGTTGATTTAGTAGTATAGTGTCTGTAGGTGAGAGCCATGTCTCAGTGATGCAGATAATGTCAGGGATTGTGTCATTTATTATGTCATTGATTATTGGTATTTTGTTTCGTATGGATCTGATGTTTATTAGTATGAGTTTTAGATTATGGTTTGTATTGTCAGCTTTGTCATTTATATCATTGAGTGGTTGGAGTTTTATTTGGATGAGTCGGTGGTGGTGTTTGTCTGAGGTGTGGCGTGCGTAATTGTTGTGGGAGGTTGTGTGTGTAGAGCTGTGTGTTGGGTTCTGGTACTGATTGTAGGTGATTGGGAAGTTATTATAAGGGTTTCGGTAATGATTGTGGATGATGGGGATGTTATTATGGGGGCTTTTGTTGGTTTTGTATGTGTGTATGTGTTGGGTTAGGAGTGCTATTAGAAGGAGAGTAAGAGGGAGGCTTTCTAACTTAGCAGGAGACATTGTGTTTGTTTTTTTTGTGGTAGAGGGTTGTGTAGGAGGGAGCACTGTTGGGATTAATGGTCTCTGAGGGTCAGGGCCGGCCCGTCCATTGAGCAAGAATGTTCTTTGCACAGGGCTCCGCGTTTCAGGGAGCCCCGCGCAAAGAACATTCTGCTTTTTTTTTTTAAATTATATTTTAAAAAAAAAAGCTGGCTCTGGCTGCTGCTGCGGCCTCCGCGGCAAAATGGAGTGTCCCATGGTGCCCCCTCTCCTCGCTGAGCCTCTCTGCAAGGGCTTTCAGATTCGCGAAGGGAGAGTGTCTCCCTTGCGTCTCTGTTAAGCCCGGAGGGGCTAATGGGAAATTTCCCATCTGCCCCTTTAGACGTGAGGGGCTGATGGGAAATTTCCCATTAGCCCCTGCGGGCTTAACAGAGACGCGAGGGAAACACTCTCCCTTTGAGAATCTGAAAGCCCTTGCAGAGAGGCTCAGCGAGGAGAGGGGGCCCCGTGGGACACTCCATTCTGCCGCTGCCGCAGCGGCAGCAGCCAGAGCCAGGTTTTTTTTTTTAATTTTAAATTTGCCCTCCGCCGATTGGGGGGTGGGGTGTTACGACTGGGGCGGGGCTGGGCTGGGCTGCGGGGGTGTTTCGCCGGGTGCGGGGCTGGGCTGGGCTGCGGGGGTGTTTGGGCTGGGCTGGGCTGGGCTGGGGGGGTGTTAAGACTGGTGCTGGGCTGGGCTGGGCTGGGCTGGGCTGGGGGGGTGTTAAGACTGGTGCTGGGCTGGGGGGGGGGGTGTTAAGACTGGTGCTGGGCTGGGCTAGGCTGGGCTGGGCGGGGGGGTGTTAAGACTGGGCTGGGCTGGGCTGGGCGGGGGGGGGTGTTAAGACTGGTGCTGGGCTGGGATGGGCTGGGCTGGGCTGGGGGGGGTGTTAAGACTGGTGCTGGGCTGGGCTGGGCTGGGCTGGGGGGTGTTAAGACTGGTGCTGGGCTGGGCTGGGCTGGGCTGGGGGGGGTGTTAAGACTGGTAATGGGCTGGGCTGGGCTGGGCTGGGCTGGGCGGGGGGGTGTTAAGACTGGGCTGGGCTGGGGCGGGGGGGGGGGGGGGGGGTGTTAAGACTGGTGCTGGGCTGGGCTGGGCTGGGCTGGGCTGGGGGGGTGTTAAGACTGGTGCTGGGCTGGGCTGGGCTGGGCTGGGGGGGAGTTAAGACAGGTGCTGGGCTGGGCTGGGCTGGGCTGGGGGGGTGTTAAGACTGGTAATGGGCTGGGCTGGGCTGGGGGGTGTAAAGAATGGAAATGGGCTGGGGGGGTCTAGGACGGGTAATGGCCTGGGGGGGATAGGACTTGTAATGGAATGTGGGGGTGGGGGGTAAGACTGGTAATGGGCTGTGGGCTGATGGGGGCTGTCTGGAAATGGGGTGATGGGTTAGGACTGGTAATGGGCTGGGGGGGGGTTAAGACTGGTAATGGGCTGTGGGCTGATGGGGGCTGTCTGGAAATGGGGTGATGGGGGGTTAGGACTTGTAATGGTCAGGGGGGGTTAAGACTGGTAAAGTCCTGTGGGCTGATGGGGGGGTTAGGACTGGTAATGGGCTTTGGGGGCGTTAAGACTGGTAATGGGCTGTGGGCTGATGGGGGCTGTCTGGAAATGGGGTGATGGGGAGTTAGGGCTGGTAATGGGCTGGAGGGGTTAAGACTGGTAATGGGCTGGGGGCTGATGGGGGCTGTCTGGAAATGGGGTGATGGGGGGTTAGGACTGGTAATGGGCTATGGGGGGGGCTAGGACAGGACATGGGCTGATGGGGAGGGGTTAGGACTTGAGGTGGGCTGATGTGGTTAGGACTGGTAATGGGCTGTGGGCTGATGGGGGGGGGGTTAGGACTGGCAGTGGGCTATGGGGGGCTGACTGGAAATGGGCTGATGGGGGGTTAGGACTGGTAATGGGTTATAGGGGGGGCTTAAACTGAAAATGGGGTGATGGGGGGTTAGGACTGGAAGTGGGTTGATGGGGGGCTAGGACTGGTACTGGAAATGGGCTGTTGGGGGGAGCGAAGATTGGAAATGGGCTGTGGTGGGGGCTTGAATTGAAATGGACTCATGGAGGGGCTAGAACTGGAAGTAGGCTCATGGGGGGGCTTGGACTGGAATTGGGCTGACTGGAGGGGAGCTAGGATTTGACATGGGCTGATGGTGGGGCTAGGAAATGACTAGAAATGGGCTGATGGGGGTTAGGATTGGAAATGAGCTGATGAAGGGACTCAGACTGAAAATGGATGGGGGAGCTAGGACCAGAAATGGGTTGATGGGGGGTAGGACTGGAAATGGGCTGATGCAGGGACTAGAAGGGAATGGATGCTGGGTGAGACTGGAACTAGAAGGGAGCTGATGTTGGGGGAGGATTAGAATGGGATGGGGCTGGGAGAGTAAAATGGAGAGGGGAAAAATATTTTGTGTGGGAGGGATGAAAAATCTACAATTGGCCGGTTATTGGGAGAGTAAATGGGGATTGAGGATGGAGGGGTAAAATTTGTGTTGATGAAATAGGAATGAGGAAAGAGCAAAAGGAGAAAGATTAGTATGTTAAAGCAGATGTAGAGAGAGAGAATGGAAAAAAAAAACTAGAAGAGAGAAGAAAGAACAAATGGACAGCAGACGATGGAGAGTTAGCAGAAAACATGAAGAAACCAGAAGAAAGTGGCTGGAGCAATTGCAACTGAAAAAAAATGCACAAAAGGTAGAAAGATATCTCTTTATTTTGAATTTATTAACTGGAATATGAAAGCTCTGGGAAATGTGCATCATTAACGTCTGCGCTTTGTTTGGTACAAGAGGAAATTAATTTATAGTTTTATTTCTACAGTGTTGTTGTACATTCCAAGTTTGGCTTTTGGGGTTCCCAGTTTAATTATTGCCTTCCTGTTTCTAAATTGTGATTCCTTGTTTGATGATGGTCTATGTTCTGCATGTGTAACTGAGCTGAGGTATTCTGTTTATGTAATTCCTATTTGACATTGCCACTTGTTCTCTTTCCCCAGTATTCTCTGAAATGTATTGGTTTAATATTTGCAGTGTTGCCTTTTGATAGGTAGGGTATGGTGCTTTGTGAGTCCTGGTAATGCTGTCAGGATATGGCGGGTTTGCTATGGGTTCTAAATGGGCAGCGTTTGTAGTAGTTCCTAATGTGCCTGGCGGTTGGCACTGGATTATAGTAATGTAGAAATCTTTTAGTCTTTCTTTATCCATACCCTCATTAAGAGACATGTTTACTAAAAGTTAGTGTATGGTAACATTATGCAAATATTTATGCAAATAAGGCCACTTATGCAAATGAGGCCCCACACCGAGTCTCCGCACATGGCCCTGCACCCCCCTTGGGCCGCCCCTGCTGATGGTATTGCAAACGCTGATGTTGAGTGTAGCTCGAGGTATTAGTATATATAATTACTGGCAACAATAAATTTTAGTTACTGACAACAGTATATTCATCAATTGACAACAGTATGTACATTTAGTTTCTGGCAACAGTATATTCAATATTCAATTTTCAATATATTTAATATTCAATATTCTATTCTGGCAATACATTTTAATTACTGGCAACTGTATATTCATCAATTGGTAATAGTGGGGAGTTACTGACAACAGTATGTTCATTTAGTTTCTGGCAGCAGAATGTTCAATTAGTTACTGGCAACAATGTATTCATTTAGTTACTGGCAACAGTATATTCATCAATTGGCAACAGTGGGAGTGGTTCCAGGTAACAGTATAGGTACTTATAATAGTTTATGAGTTAGAGATTACTAGCAACAGAGCATGAGGTCAATTATTACCAGCAACGGTATATCAATTATTACTAGCAACGGTAACGGTATATCAATTATTATAACGGTATACCAATTATTACTAGCAACGGTATATCAGTGTAAAAAGGTAGTGGTTACTTGCAATAGTTTTTCTATTTGCTGTTTTCTTGCTGTGGATGACCCAGTTGAATGAGGATCCAGTCGACGTGGATACTTAAAAGCTGTTATCCAGTGCTCCGACTAAGGGCCACGCCAAAGGGCCCTCTGGCGAGGCCCTCAGGCACGGGCCCGCAAGGCGCGGGCATGCTTGATGACTCGGGCTTTTATAGCCCTCTGGTGTGCCCCGATTGGGCAGAAGAAGTGCCGCTCCCGCTGTTGATGCCGGAGGCTCTATCCCCGGCCTGGGGAGAGCTGTTGATGGCGTCGGGAGGAAGGAGGACCACGCGCCCGATAGCGCGGGCTTTTATAGCCCTCTGGTGTGCCCCGATTGGGCAGAAGAAGTGCCGCTGCCGCTGTTGATGCCGGAGGCTCTATCCCCGGGCTGGGGAGAGCTGTTGATGGCGTCGGGAGGAAGGAGGACCACGCGCCCGATAGCGCGGTCTTTTATAGCCCTCTGGTGTGCCCCGATTGGGCAGAAGAAGTGCCGCTGCCGCTGTTGATGCCGGAGGCTCTATCCCCGGGCTGGGGAGAGCTGTTGATGGCGTCGGGAGGAAGGAGGACCACGCGCCCGATAGCGTGGGCTTTTATAGCCCTCTGGTGCGCCCCGATTGGGCAGAAGAAATTCCGCTGCCGCTGTTGATGCCAGAGGCTCTATCCCCGGGCTGGGGAGAGCTGCTGATAGCGTTGGGAGGAAGGAGGACCATGCGCCCGATAGCGCGGGCTTTTATAGCCCTCTGGTGCGCCCCGATTGTGCAGAAGAAGTGCCGCTGCCGCTGTTGATGCCGGAGGCTCTATCCCCGGGCTGGGGAGAGCTGTTGATGGCGTCGGGAGGAAGGAGGACCACGCGCCCGATAGCGCGGGCTTTTATAGCCCTCTGGTGCGCCCCGATTGGGCAGAAGAAGTGCCGCTGCCGCTGTTGATGCTGGAGGCTCTATCCCCGGGCTGGGGAGAGCTGTTGATGGCGTCGGTGATGGTGTTTTAAATTTTAAATTGACATATCAGAATGCGCTAACAACATCTGTACACTGAGAGGGCATTGACAATGGCTCAGCATTAAAGGAGGTTTGCAAATAACAATGCCAACTTATCACCATTTTGGACAGTGGGGTCATGTGTGTGTGTGTGTGTGTGTGTGTGTGTGTATGTGTTGAGAGGACTATAAGCTGCAGCAATGCAATTTGCATACATGTGATGGCCAAGCCTCACGGTTGTGCATAAAACATGCTGCTGGTCAGCTATACAGCAAATCCACACACTGCTTGTGACACCATTTATGAGCAGAAGGTAAGTTCTCAGTAAGTAGTTGCAGGGCAAGCCCGTCCATTGAGCAAGAATGTTGTTTGCACAGGGCCCCGCGCAAACAACATTCTGCATCAGCCCATAGCTTAAAAAACAAAAACCCTGGCTGTTGCTGCCGCTGCCGCCATGGCTGCGGCAGAATCAAGCATCCTGCAGGCCCCCCCCCCCCACTTCCCAGCAGAGCCCTCCCAGCATTAGCTCTATCAGCGGCATCTTTCAGAGCCGCAAAGAGAGAGTTTCTCTCTCGCGGCTCTCTTAAGCCCGCCGGGGCTGATGGGAAATCCCATCAACCCCGGCGGGCTTAACAGAACCGCGAGAAAGGAAAACTCTCCCTTCGAGTCTCTGAAAAGCCTGCACTTTGAGAGCTGATGCCGGGAGGGGGGGCCGCACAATGATTGATTCTGCTGCTGCCATGGCGGCAGCAGCAGCCATTTTTTTTAATCTATGGGCTGATGGGGGAGGGGGATTAGGACTGGTAATGGGCTATGGGGGTTAGGACTGGTAATGGTCTATGGGGGGGGCTAATACTGGAAGTGGGATGATGGGGGTTAAGACTAGTAATGGGCTATGGGGGGCTAGTACTGGAAATGGACTGATGGGGTGTTAGGACTGGAGGTGGGCTGATGGGGGGCTTAGGACTGGTAATGGGCTATGGGGGGGCTAAGACTGAAAATGGGGTGATGAGGGGGTTAGGATTGGAAGCGGGCTGATGGGGGCTTAGGACTGGTAATGAGCAATGGGGGGGTGAGTACTGGAAATGGACTGGGGGGTTGCTAGGACTGAAAATGGGCTGAGTGGAAGGGGGGCTTGAACTGCAAATAGCTGATGGGGACAGGGGCTTGGAATGGAAATGGGCTGAGTGGAAGGGTGGGCTTGAACTGCAAATAGCTGATGGGGAGGGGCCTTGGAATGGAAATGGGCTGTGAGGGGAGGGAGCTAGGACTAGAAATGGGCTGAGTGGGGGGGGCTAGGACAGGAAATGCGCTGATGAAGGGACTAGTATAGGACTGGAAGTGGGCTGTTGGGGGTGCTAAGATTGGAAATGGGCTGTGGTGGGGGCTTGGATTGAAATGGACTCATGGAGGGGCTAGAAATGGAAGTAGGCTCATGGGGGGCTTGGATTAGAAATGGGCTGAGTGGATGGGAGCTATCATTTGAACAGGGCTGATGTTGGGGCTAGGAAAGGACTGGAAATGGGCTGATGGGGGGCTGGGATTGGAAATGAGCTGATGGAGGGACTCGGATAGGACTGAAAATGGATGGGGGAGCTAGGACTGGAAATGGGCTGATGCCGGGACTAGAAGGGAGCGGATGCTAGGTGGGGCTGGAACTAGAAGAGAGCTGGTATTGGGGGAGGATTAGAATGGGATGGAGCTAGGACAGTGAAATGGAGAGAGGAAAAATATTTTGTGTGGGAGGGAAGACAAATCTACTATTGGCAGAGTATTGGGAGAGTAAGTGGGGATTGAGGATGGAGGGGTAAAATTTGAGTGGAAGAAATAGAAATGAGGAAAGAGCAAAAGGAGATAGATTAGATATAGAGAGAGAATGGAAAAGAAAACCTAGAAGAGAGAAGAAAGGACAAGTGGACAGCAGACGATGACGAGTTAGCAGAAGACAAGAAAAAAAAAACAGAAGAAAGTGGCTGTAGCAATTGCAACTGAAAAAAATGCACAAAAGGTAGAAAACTCTCTCTTTATTTTGAATTTATTAACTGGAATTTGTCAGCTCTGGGAAACATGCATCATTAATGTCTGTGCTTTGTTTAGTACAAGAGGAAATTAATTTATAGTTTTATTTCTACAGTGTTGTTGTACATTCCAAGTTTGGCTTTTGGGGCTCCCAGTTTAATTTTTGTCTTCCTGTTTCTAGATTGTGATTCCTTGTTTGGTAGTGATCTATGTTCTGCATGTGTAACTGAGCTGAGGTATTCTGTTTATGTAATTCCTATTTGACATTGCCACTTGTTCTCTGAAATGTATTGGTTTAATATTTGCAGTGTTGCCTTTTGATAGGTAGGGTATGGTGCTTTGTGAGTCGTGGTAGCGCTGTTAGGATACAACGTGTTTGCTACTGGTTCTAAATGGGCAGTGTTTGTAGTAGTTCCTAATGTGCCTGGCGGTTGGCACTGGATTATAGTAATGTAGAAATCTTTTAGTCTTTCTTTATCCATACACTCATTAAGAGGCTTGTTTACTGAAATTTAGTGCATGGTAACATTATGCAAATATATATGCAAATGAGACCCCTTATGCAAATGAGGCCCCGCACCGAGTCTCCACACATGGCCCCGCACCCCCCTTGGGCCGCCCCTGAGTAGTTACAACCTGTGGTAGTCACTAGATGACCAGTTCTACAGCTATACATGTTGCCTCCACAGCTGTGGTGCTGTAATGCATTCCTGGTCACATCGTCATCAAGCCCCATCCCCTCGGCATTCATCTACACTTATCTCATAACCTGACACTGCTGTGTAACTCCCATATCACCTGCTGGTTTGACTGCAGTGCGCTGGGGAGACAGATGTGTGTGTATAGCAACCTTCGTCTTCGACTGAGCCTCCAGGCCTCACGCCACACCTATTTGCCCAGGTGAGGGGTTTGATTACTGCCACCTGCCACAATAGCTGTATCCATGGCAACACTGTCAGTCCTCTTGGTGCAGCTGCAGCATATAGGGATTTAGGTTCTTATGGAGGGATGGCCTCTGGTGAATGTCCACTTCAGTCACCTAGTTGGTGACACTGCAAAAGGTCTGTGATGTACCTGAATGCATGTTACTCTTCTCCTATGCTGCAGTCATAGAGTGCGATCCAGTGGACTCTTTGCTCCATGTACAGTATGCATATACAGGCAGGATCATATCAGGAAATTTTTAACACAATATGCACTCTATCCACTGTGTATACTGATCATTGAACACAGCAGTCCACTGTACAGTGCACCTTGCATTGCAGAAGCTGCCCCCACTTTCAACATAAAATGAAGACAAATGAAAAGCAGAGAATTCTGCATATGGCTACAACAGAGTGATTTGCACAGAATGTATATAATTCGGAGGTTAGGTAAATGGCTGAGCCATCCTAACATGAATCTGCCATAACCATGGCCAAGGTGCACATATCAGTTCATGCTGAGGCCATTCTCACTCTGACCGAGCTGTAACCATATCATGGCATTTGACAACTGGACAATTTCATCTCATATTGGCCATATGGAGGAAGTAGGGATGTGTGATGATCCCTGTAGGTGGCCATCCCAGGAGTGGGATGTAACTGCATGCACTGCATAAATATGATGCAGCCAAAAATGTTCAGTCACAGTTATGATGAAATATTGCAATCATGTACAACTCATGTGTCATACATCTGCAGGGTGAACATGTCAGACTATTTGCAGTGGGCTAAAGCAGAGCCAATAAAGTCATGCTGTCAGATAGGCATGATTGCAGTGTGCATGTTGTCAGATCCAATGTGTGTCCTTCAGTCAATGCAGACCTAAGATTTTTTCTGGCAGTATATTGAAGTGAGTTTCCCACAGCCACAAAGAGAACAGTGGGAATAAAATCCTGGTCTATTGCTTACCAAACCAGTACATTACTTATTAGAATACACCTTCAAACATATCCCCATAGCACTGTCTAGAAGCAAAGAGACATCAGCTCCCTGTCAGCAATGGGCAAAACTCAGGACTTGCAACAATGTGGATGGCACAGTGTGAGACAGTGGTACATCACATCTAGGGCCTGGCTATAGAGGTGCAAATGCAGTATGCACTGCACTGCACACTCAATATACTTGCTGTATAACAGACACACAGCTACAGAATACATCCCTTGTCCAAAGGCCAAGCCACATGTGAGGTCAAGATGCCCTTCCCCCACTGTACCTCCAACGTCATTCAACAGTCACATGCAGAAGTTCGCTGCAACGCAGTTTGGCACTAACCCCTGAGGCAACACATGTGCAGGTCGTGCAGTCCGTTGTCACCTGCTGTATACTGCAAGATAGGTACACCTGTACATACACATAACACAAACCACACTCGTGACCCCTGCAGTCCATCACGGACCATCCTCTCCTCCTCAGAGAGCCATGCACACATCTACCACCATCATAGTAGACAAGCAGGTACTGCACAATGCTCCAGTTGTCATAATCACTGTCATGGCTGTAATTGGGGCCCTGGGTGCCAGTATCTGTTAGCCTTTCCATTACCCATGATGCACTACAGAATCTGAGCACATATATTTATTTATTTATTTATTTATATATGCAACTTATGGCCATATGGAGAATGCAGTGATCCATGACATCATCACTATGCTATGCAGGGAGAATGTGTGCTTCCTGACATGACAGCTGCAATATGTCCAAATGACTTGCTACTACAATCAACTAATTGTGAGGGAAGGTAAACATCTTTGGGTCCGCAGAGCAAGCTCTACAAAAGATGGGGTCTCCAGGTTCTGGAACAGATTTATCACTGCTAGTGTGTGATGCTAGTCCCTTGGTGTTTTGCACAATTGCAATCTGCTGGAGTGGCTTGTTTTATCTGAGCTTTGGGGTCTGCTTCTGTTGACCAGGGACTCCCCTATAACATCTTATGTCACTATCTAAGTGTTAATAACGGAACCCTCAATGTAGTGAGTGTTATCTAAACAGGAGGTGGGGCTGCCATAGCTACAGTTACCATCAGCCCAAGAACATGTGTTTGCCTCACTTTCTAGAAATTCTTATCACCCAGATCAATCCCAGGCAGCCTGCATATGTTCGACAACGTCATCTGTGCCCAGTTTGCTAGCCAACATGAACATATCGGCTTTGCACAAACAGCATGGACAACCAGCAGCCTGTGCAGTGACTGGACTGCCATAAAAGGAACAGCCAAATATCATTACAGTTTGACCCTATATAGCACATTGTGCATACATAGCCTTGACATGGTCACAGCTTGGTCCGAGCAAGAGTGGCCTCTCAGCTCAACTATTGACCTAGCCACTGACACATATACAACCTGTGCAAACCACTCTGTTTTAGGCAACACTCAAAATCCTCTGCTCCACATTATGTACCCTTTCATCTTGGACTTGGGGACAGCTCAAGCAATGCGAGGGTCAGTGGAAAGTGGGCCAGATATAGGCTGAGACTGCATGCTGGCCCACATTGGCCTATGTCGTCTGTCACATACACAAATATGATGTCCCCCTACAGAGCTCTTGGCAGTGAGCACTGAACCTAGTGTTGTCCTGTATTTGCATAAAATGTCATGTCTATAGCCATGGATGCGCCAAACCTGGCCAATGCAGCAAATGCTCCCTCCCATGCTGTAGATGCATTAGCCTCCTCCAAGAGCACTTAGAATCATGGCAGATCATGGGGTTGGATGGAGGACCAGTTGCTAGCGATGCATGCACCACCATACCCTGCCTCCTTGTACTCTAACTCCATTCATGCTACCATCATATTCAGTGCCCATGGGGAGTCAGTGAGGCTGTCATGCAGGCCCTCTGATGTAACACATGCAGACACCAATTAGGCCATGTGAATAGAGGCTTTTCCCAGACCTGTCACTTAAGAAGAGCACATAGTAGACATGCATGGTACTGTTTCTCGCACCCTTACTCCCACACCAACATTCACCTCCAGGCACTGCCTTCCCATATGGTGGCAGGCAATGCAGAGACCAACATGACATCCTGTGCCATATTTTGACAGCTGGATGTGTGCATGCACCATTCAGAGGTCATTGTCCCACTTTCCCAATCAGGCACATAGGTGCATTTACTGCTGAATGCTTTGGCCTATGATCAATAGGCAGTGTTGATGTGGTGTATCATGTATGTGAATTTGGCTGAAATGTATCTCCCTCTATGTGCATACACTGCATGGAGCAGAGTCCCCTCGCTTGCACTCTGAGAATGTAGCATAGGACAAGAGCAACGTGCATGCAGGTAAATCTCAGACTCCTGCCAGTGTCACCACATAAGTGAATGGATTGGACATTCACAGAGGTCAGTGCTCCCCCTGAGACTAGTTGCCTATAGGCTGCAGCTGCGCTAGGTGGGCTGACACTGATGCCACAGATGCCGCTGCAATGACAGTTGCCATTAATCTGGCTTCTCACCTGTACAAATTGGTGTGTCCGGAGGCCTGGAAGCTGAGTCAGAGGTGAGGGTTGCAACACACACACACATATGTCCCCCCCCCCCCCTGCTCTCTCTAGTCAAGTCAGCAGACAATTTGGGAGCTGCACAACAGTGCCATGTTGGGAGGTAAATGTAGGGGAATGCTGTGGGGATGGGCTTTGCTGATGGTGTACCTGGGAATGCATTAGAGCATCACAGCAGCAGGTTGCAGCTACTCCCTGCAAACTAACCTTCTGCTTATGAATGGTGTCTCACATAGTATGTGGGTTTGCTGAATAGCTGACCTGCAGTATGTTGTATGCATAGCCATAAAGCCTATGCATACAACATGTACACCACACGAATGCACAGTGCATTGCTGGGGCTCACACTACTCTGGAGACACACACATACACATATATGACCCCGCTGTCCAAAAGTGGTGCAGGTTGCAATTCATACATGCTGCTTAGGACTCCTTTGATGCTGCACTATTGTCAATGCTTGCTCAGTGTGCAGGTGCTATTAGCGTACTTTGCAGTGTTTGGGTGCTATTAATGCCTGCTCATTGTGCAGGTGCTATTAGGGTGCTTTGCAATGCTAGGGTGCAGTCAATGTGCCAGTGCTATTGGTGGGCTCTGCTATTCTGCCATGGGTGGTGCAGCTTCCCAGTGTGGCAGCTGAGTGTGTGGACTCTTACTGGACGAAATGTTGAAGGTTGCACATGCTGATACAGGTCTGGAAACATACAATAAAGTTAACATACCTGAGCATAAATCTTCTGATCCACAGGCTGGTTTTGAATCCGTGATCCTTTTCTCATACACATACACTGGCCATGTGTTTGGAGCCACAGAGCAGCCATGTGGGCTTGTTAATCCATGGTTTTATATGTGATCATTGTCAGGTTGCATGCGGGCATTTTTTGGAGTTTGTCTATGTCAGTTTAGATCTCTGCAGGCCCTCTGCCATATTTGTCTGACAATGTATGTGTGGCAGGTGTCGGAGAGGGAGTTCTTGTTAGGTCTGTATGTTGCACTGCCTTGCTATTCTGCTGGTTCACCTGACATTCATGTGTTACATATGGGATTTGTCCTCTCAAAAGGCAAGCCATGATACATGAACACATACATTTCAGACCATGGGTGACCTAGCCAAATGGCCAACATTCCCATTTCCTGGTGTGTGCTTATGGGGCAATCATGGAATAATCTCATATGTTGCAGATCAACATAGTTTGTTTGGATTCACATGTGACTCAGATGATTGCAACTGACCGAATGTTTACTTATGTAGGGGTAATAGGTTCACACACAGATTATGATCATCATTTGGCAGGCAAGGGGGCAGAGTGAGCATTTTTCCTCTTTCAAGGGCTGTTATCATGTTGCATACTATTCCTCCCTCTGTAGCATATTTTTCCCCCACATGCAGATATCCACTAAATATGTGTGAGTGGGGTGTATCTTGATCCAAGAGCCAACCTATCTACTAGGGAAACCAGCCAGGTGCAAGGATCAAATGATCCTGGTGGACAGCTTGCCGGTCATTCCCTCCCTTCCTCCCTGCTATCGTGGCACATCCACCGCTTCAGTGCTACAGGCAGGCTTATTGGCATTGCACAGATGCAGATAGGCACACTTTTCTACTCCTGCCCCCCTTCCCTGGGTGATGTTGGCACGCATACTGCTGCTTTTGACCTCAGTAGGGAGGGATTGCTGCTGTACCTGCTGCTGACATGTTTGCCATCCCACTGACAGTGGCAACTGCAGCGTTGCACCAGACACACAGGGCTGTGACAATGTTCCATTTGCATTATGCCACAGCCACTGCAATCGCCACCCCCACCCTCACAAAATGCTGACATGGCAGCAAGGTGGCAGTGGGAGTGATGTGGCTTCTTTTTGACTTCAGCAGCATGTATTTGTGCTGCCACTGTCATAGTGGAGTCATACCAAACATCATAGGTGTGCACCCTAGGCAGTGGCCTTGTCAGTCATGTGGACCAGCCAACTCCACTACATCAGCCACTTGACACCTCCTTTGCCTACTTGGCACCAACAACATAGTGCCATTTCTTCATAGGGCACCATACTGTTTTTGCCAATGGACCACTACTACCACATATTTGGGAACTCCAGTACATTTCAAACAGGCTCCCCCCCCCCCCCCCCGAGAATTAACCCTTTTCCAGAGCTGGGAGCTCCAACGCACAGTAAAACAACCCGGCATTAAGGGATCACACCCTATCTCCAACCATTCTCCACCCCATTAATGCCTACTCTCCACCTCCTTTCACCTTAATGCTAAGGGTCCCACTTCCAAACATTAATTCAGTGTTATTCATGCTTTCCATGGCATTAACTGCTCATGGGCATTGATAATGCACGTTAACGTCACACTTGCTCCCTTACCACCCTTTAGAAAACATACCCCTTTGTCTTTTAGGATAGGTCAGGACTAATGAGATTTGATGATTCAGTGTATGAGAGGCATGTGTAAGATACAGCTTGATTCAGGACCATTAGATAATTTGTATTTATGAAAATATTAAGGACTAGGTGAAGATTTTGTTTCAGTGTTAAGAGATGGGAGGTCATTGCTGATACACTATCCTTAACTTGCCGATGCTATTCTCTAAAACTTTTAGCTTGCATTTAAAATATCACTAGTGCCTATAGCATGATGCTGATGTGGAACATCCCTTGAATTAATAACTGATTAATTTTTTTTCCTCTGCCAGGCTACATCTGTTGTTACATCTGCCAAGAGAACAAAATACAGATGGTTGTTTTCATAACAAAAATTCTAGAATTCTGAGTTACTTTTCTAGTCTTACTCTACAAACAACAGTAACTTGTTGTAAAGCTAAAAGTGTTACTCCTATGAATACATAATTGTGATTCTAGTCACCATAAAAATGCTACAAAATGCTATGATATTTATAAAGCGAGTAAACTTTAATAAAGGTTACATCTTTCTGAAATAGTAAAGTTTCTAGAGATGAAATTACATGGAGGGAGACCCATAAGTATAATGTGATATTTTTTACATACAGTAGAAACATAGAAAATGACAGCAGTTGAAGGCCTATTCATTCTGCCCATCCATGAGAACTATTAAGTTCTACAATCCCTCCCTTTCCCTCAAAGATCCTTTGTATTTGTCCCATGTATTCCTGAATTCAGATACATTTTTCATCTCCACCACCTTTAAGAAATATTTCCTCAGATTGCTCCTGAGTCCCTCCCCTTTCAGCTTTATCCTGTGACCCCTCATTCTAGTGCTTCCTGTCAACTGCAAAACAACCACCTCCTGTGAATTTATATCATGGAGTTATTTAAATCAGCCCTCTCCTGCCTTTCCTTCAAAGCATACATATTAAGATCTTTAAACCTATCGCCATATGCCTTATGATGAACACCACCCACCATTTTAATAGCCACCCATTGGGCTGACTCCATCCTATTTATATCCTTTTGAAGATCTCCAAACTTATACGCAGTGCTCCAAATGAGGTCTCACTAGAGACATATAATAAGGCACCATCACCTACTTTCGTCCTACTAGCCGCTCCTATTCTCCCTAAGCATCCTTCTGGCTTTTGTTGTTGCTTTTCTACCTGTTTGGTCACCTTAAGATTTTCCAATATGATCACCACCAGATGCTGATCTTCATTCAGTCACTTAAGTACTTCACCCACTACATTGTAGCATTCCCTTGGATTTTTGCAGCTCAAATTCATGACCTTGCTTTTTTTAACATTAATTCATAGCTTCCAAATTCTTCTCCATTCTTCAGACTTCACTAAATCTCTCCTCATGTTATTCAGACCTTCCTGTATGTCTACCCTGTTGCATATTTTGGTAACATCCACAAAGAGGCATACCATTTCTGACAGACTTTCTGCAATATTGTTTATAAAAATGTTAAAAATTATAGGACCAAGGATTGATCCCTGAGGTACTCCATTGATAATGCCCCTATCTTCAGAATGAACTTTATTTTCATGACTACTATCCTGTGGACCCTCTCACCCAACACATTTCTTACCCAGTCATTCACTTTAGGGTTCATCCCAAGAGCACTCGGTTTATTCATAAGTCACCAATGTGGAACAATGTCAAAGGCCTTACTGAAATCTAAGTATACCATATCTCGCCCCAATCCAATTCTGTGATCACCCAGTCAAATAAATGAATTAGATTCTTCTGACAAGACTTGCCTCTAGTAAAGCCATGCTGTCTCAGATCCTGCAATCCTTTGCATTACAGAAACCACACCATCCTCTGCTTTAGCAGCGTTTCCATTAATTTACTCACCACAGAGGTCAGACTACTTTTTCCTTACTTCCGCTTTTGTGGACAGGAGCTACATTCACCTATCTTCAGGCCTTCAAGATCACTCCTGACTCTAAAGAAGCAATAAAAAGGTCAGCCAGTAGAATTGCTAATCCTTCACTAAATTCTTTCAATATCCTCAGATGAATCCTGTTTTGCCCTACTGCTTTGTCCATTTTTAATTTAGCTAGCTCCTCACAAACACAGGTTTATGAAAAGTTTGAGTTCTACCTTACTTTGATACCTGTTTGTGTTTGTTTTAGAGCAATTTCTCCAAATGGGCTAGCTTTGCACATACCATGATGGTCATGAATCTCACTTCTAAGCCAGGATATGTGGAGTATGAATTCAGTCTCTCAAATTTATTGCTAATGCTTGGCCTAGTACTTGCATTATGCCAAAGAAAGCTTCCTTCTGGACTTTATAAGATGTAATATGTATGGGTAATGTATCAAGGTGTGCTTCAAAATTCTTCTTAATCAATCCTGCGCACCCAACATAATGGGAAATAACTCGGTAACTTTCTGCCACATTTTCTTGGTCTCTGATTGCATTTCTTGGTACTTGAAGATCTTCTCCCTCTCAATGTGATCCAGAGAATAGGCGTTTAGGACTGATATCTCTATAATCAATGCCCATTCCTGGCCCTTCATCTGTAGACACAGAACACAAATATTTATTAAGAAATTGCACTTTATCTTCATCAGCCATTACATATTCCTCCCCTTCATCACTGAGTCTCACAGAGCCACCTTTGTAGTTCTTATCACTAACATACCTAAGCAAAAATTTTGTCCTCATGTTTTACTGTATTGGCTATATTGTTTCCCATTTGCATTTCCTGACTATTTTGCTAGCTTCCCTTAGAGTCTCCAGATAATGTTTTTTGTCTTCTTTCTGTGATCTCTTATAGTTCATGAAGGCTACACTCTTTTTTTTCTTTCCTTTTCAGCTACTTCTTTTGAAAACCACCCCTCCTTTTCTTCTTACTTTTATTTACTTTCCTAAAAAAAAACTTTGTTGCCCTTAAATCATCTTCTTTCCGTTTTGTCTACTGCTGTTCTACATCCTAAAAAAAAAATTTAGTTTTTACTCATTAGTGACCATCCATAAATATCTGATGCTTTCCTTTAGATTCTGTCTTTTTCTCTATACTGTATTTAAAACCACCATGAAGAATTTTATAACATATTTTATTCATTAAAAATTATGTTACCTTCTAGACAAAATTGTTCTAACATTTTCCAATAAAATATACACTAAAATAATAAAACTGATAATATAAAACAGACAAAGCACATTAAAATGTTCTCATAATTCTTAAAGTTCATAGCATTCTGCTAGGTGAACACATGACTTCACTGTCGCTTAGCCTGGACCCTCACTTCTTAAAATTATTGAAATTCTGCTGGGCAGATCAAATATAATCTTTCAAAGCACCCTTAACTAAAATCTCTAATCACCGAATGCTTAGATAAAAAGAAAAATCTTCAACTGTTTTCCAAAAGCTAAATAATTCCCCTATGTCCATATCTCTCATGGCAGCAAATTCCACATCCTAGGTCCAAATACAGGAATAGCAGAATTCTGTAATACTGCAAGTCTAGCATGAGCTTTTGGAGTAAGATTAACTAATTGTCCAATTTGCCCTTGAAAAAAAATAAAATTCAATTGAAACAGATCACCAGGATGTTTTGACATCCCACCATATAGAACATCTTGTTCTAGGGAGCAAATATTAAATTTTCCGCACTGCTTTATAAAGAGCCAATGCAATTCTCTCAGATAAGGAGTTATTTGAGACCTTACAGGACAGCCCATAGGCATGCATCCAGATTCTGAATTAACTGCAGTATTACATATTCTTAAAATCCTACTCACAAAGCTTTGCAGTAATTCAATTTGGATGCACCACATAGGACAACTGTGCTGCTAACAAATTTCACAGCTTCCATGGCAAACACAGTATACAACATAATCTTGAGACAGTGCTCCTCCCTTAGGTTTCATGCTGAGGTCTTTTTTTACCACTAAGTCAATTTTATTCCCTTGAGAAGATAAACCCTTAATTGCCTCTTTTTTAAATAATAAGAAAATGCAAAGATCGAAGGGAGATAATGGAATAGAAAATTATCTTTATTGGAGAATGCTTGACTTGAACAAGTTTCAGCTATACAAAGTCTTCATCACAGGTCTTAAAAAATAACAATATAATTATATATCAACTAAAAGAATAAACACAAAAGGAATAAAATACATAGGGGAATGTTTACTAAACCGGGTTAAAGGAGCAAGTGTGCCATTAACACCTGATAACTGCACATCTGCAACGTTAGCACATCCAAAAAGCCACTTTAGTGTGTGTTAACAGTACCAGCCACTTTAGCGCATGCTAACGGTACCTGTGGGCGGAGAGAAGGTGTGCACAGGGTGGAGAGTGGGGGTCAATGGGCGGGGAGTGGGCGGGAACAAGGCCTGCTTCCTTAACACAAACACCTTAATGACAGAAACGCTAACGCAACTCAAAACCTCGCGGAAAGGGTGTTTTGTGAGGAGAGAGAGCCTATTTAACATTTCTAATGTGATGCACAGACAGGGGAGCCCAAGTGAGTGATAGTAGTGTTCCATTAGCAGCAACAGCATAGTGCCCAAATATGAAAAGGCACTATGTTGATGCTGCAAATGGGGGCAAAGGAGGTGGTACTGGGTCATGCTGTGGGGGCTGCTAGTGCACAGAGGGTGACCAGGCAGCTGCCTAGATTGCACATAGGAACATAAGATTACAAAATATTCCAAACTGTGTCAAACCATGGTCCATCATGCCCAGTATCCTGTGTCCAACAGTGCATAATCTAGGTCACAAGTACCTAGCAGTTTCCCCAAAAGATACACAGGATCTCCGATAACTGTAATGGGGCAAGCAGTGCATAGCCCAGGCCCTCTTTAGCAATGGTTCATGGACTGTTAACTAGGAACACAAACTTTCTAAACCCAGCTACACTGACAACATTTACCACATCCTCCAGTAATAGACTGCATGGTTTGATCATGTGTCGACTGAAAAAATATTTTCACCTAGAAGACCCAAATGGGTTACACTGTAGCCACATTGCAGGTCCCCTAGTCTGTCCACAGTCTGATGGCACAAAAAAGCAACCTGTTCCACTCCGGTCAATAATCTATAGACCTCTATCATATCCCCCCTCAGCCGTATCTTCCCCAGGTAGATGAGCGCCAACCTTTTTAGCATCTCCACAAAGGGGTATTCTGCCATCTGCAGTACCATCTGTGATATTTGTCATGATTCCACAGTGACAGTGGAATCATGACAAACATCAAACATGCTACTGCTGTGGAAAAACAATGTGCCACATGGGGTGGTCCAAGGGTCCTGGCACCCCAGGCAGAGATCCAGGCTGTCCCCTTGCTGCCGCAGGACCCAGCTGTAGGGGAAGAGGCTGATAGTGCCAGATGCTGTATCCCACCAGGCAGCAGCAACATGCAGGCACTCAGGGCACTGCCACAGCAGAGGCTGTCATCCTCCCCCCGAGACGTATCATTGGCAGGTAGTGATGGCTCCCTGTAGAGGCAGATGGCGATGGGCTCCCTGCAGAGGCAGATGGTTGGGGAGGGGGCTGTGTGGCTGTCCATGTATGTCTCTGCCCCCCCCCCATCCAGACTGTGCATCTTAGGCACTCGCCAACCCACATGTTGGATGGGCTGGGCTGCGCACCACCAACATGGACAGCACACAGGAATATCAGCATGGTATGGGGGTGTTGGCGGAGGGGCCAGAGGCATCCGCCTGCAGCAGACCAAAGCCATGCACTGGTCCTGTGCACAGTGTGCATTGCAACATGTGCCAAGGTCTGTCTGATGCGAAGTATGTCAGCCCCAGCTAGTGTTGTAGCTATATGGCAGCACTATGACTCAATGCACACAGTTTGTGTGTATATAGAAACATAGAAATATGATGACAGAAAAAGACCACATGGCCTATCTAGTCTGTCCTTCCATATCAACAACTACCATGAGTCATGGGTCTGGGTCCTGGTTGGCATTGCATGTCCCCGTGGCTGAACTTTAGCCCACAGTGCAGGTATAGCACTAACACGTGCAACCCCCAGTGAATCGGCCAGCAAGAGTACAAACACCCATCAGCCACACAAACAGCCACTTTCCACAGCTGCATGGAGAGTCAGGCTGATAGCACCGGCACATTGAGCAGGCATTAACATCAGAGCACACTACTAGCTCCTGCACAATGAGCACACATTAACAATGCTTGAGCTGATATCATGACCAAGGTGGCAGGCAGGAGTGCTAACCACCATATTTTTGCACATTTATTTATTTATTTATTTATTTATTTAGACAGTTTTGTATACCGCCTTATCCTTCAATCAAAGCGGTCACAACACAATTGGGGGATACATTTAACACGCGGGGATATGAGACACATACACTAATACTTACAGGGAACATGGGCAATGGAGGGTTAAGTGGCTTGCCCAAGACCACAAGGAGCATCTGTGGGACTAGAAACCCCAGTCCTTCCGGCCCAAGGTTGCTGTCCTCTAGTGGGATTTGAACCCCCGACCTTCCGGCCTGAAGTACCTTGCCCCAACCACTAGGCTACTCCTCCCCACATCACGTCATTATGACTGTGTGTGTATGTGTGTCTATCAATTTAGTCATAGCTTTCTACACCTCACTGAGCCTTGCAGTGCCTAAAATGTTTCCAGCCTTAGTCTGCAAATGTGCATGATGAGGAACAAAATATTGTGGGTATAGGCTGAAACAGGGTAGATTGGCCAGGATGGGTCTGCATTGGAGGTAGGGTGAATGGCTGAGATTTCATAGTGCCCGTTTGCCACGGGTATGGCCTGGATGGTCATAGCATGTCATGCTGGGAGGGCACTCTCACTCTGACCGAGCAATGACCATGGCACAGCTATGTATCCACATAGTGATATATAGTGTCTGGTTCTAGTGATGTGGGTGTACCTCCTGTCCTGGGGGCCTGATCACTGAGCCAACTGCTGGGTGGCCATCCTTGCTCTGTGCACATACAATATCTACTGACCAGTAGACTGTCTGCAGTTGGTATGCACATTGCTGGAAAACCCAGTGGTGGGCAGCAGGTGCAGTCTGAATCTGTTTGCTGTGGGTGAATGATCGACAGGTTGCTGGGATGTGAGGTGTTCCAGACCTATGCGTAATGATACTGGTAGGGCCAGCAGGGCCCTAGTAACAACCACATTCAAGTCTGGAAGCTCAATCTAACCCCCCCCCCCCCCCAAGTAGATGGCAGAAGCATTGTAACCCTGCACTGTTCTAGGTGGGTCCCTGTCTGACAGAGCCAGAGCCAGAGCCAAATGTGACTGGTGCATTCTGCAGGACACAAGGTGACTAGCATATCACACTGCAGACAATATTAGTCACTCACTGGCAGTGATGAGAATCTGCAGCATGGGCGGCAAAGACAGTCTCTTGCATTGCAGGTAATGGGAACCTGGTGCTGGGTGCCCATGCTCACCATCATGGTGACTGCAGAAACTGCTCAGTAGCATGGTTTGTAGCTGCTCTGTGCTTGTATCACACCCTGTCAGTGCATCTTACTGAGCTGAGGTGATGGATAAGTGCATTCTGCATTCAGTGATCAGCTGTAGACTGCTGTTCTGCATGTGCACTGAATCATGGGTACTGGTGGGGGCTATCCTATGCCGGCAAACATAGTAGACATTTTAGGCGGTGATCTGCAGTCTCTTTGTATCCAGCCATTACTGTGCAGAGAGGGGTGGAGATGTAACCTACTGATTAGTACAATGTCTCCATGGGCAGAGGTTTGATTCCCACTTGTTCTTTTGGTGACTGTGCTACTCAGATCATTTTCATGCCTGTAACAGTCAGGGCTCTGCAGATTGGTGCTGCCAGCCCATACTACCCTCTCCTCAGTCACCTATCTATCTGCCTCTGTCGGCTATGTACAGTCCTGTCTTCTAGGCAGTCTGCTACTCAATGACCTACACTGGTACTCTTTTCCGCATTGCAGCTCTTTGTACTCATCTCTCCTGTGCCTGATCTGCACATAACCACTACTACTCTATCCTCCTGTAGCTACAAGCATCCTGCTGCTTTTGCCTCTGCTGGGGGGCATGTCTTCCCCATCCTATGCTACACACTGACTTTGCAGCACTTTACATTGGCACCACCCTGTGCATCAGTACAGCTGCCTCGCACATGCTCGTCCACTTTACTGACTGCCCCATAGGGTGCCCACCGATATGGCAGGTCCATCAACTCCCACCTGTCCTTCCTTCCATCATCTTCCATTGACTTTCCTTGGTGCTCTATCCAGCGTTTCTGTTACAGCTATTTTCCTGCCTTAAGGTGCATGCTTCCACCTTAGGGCACCTTGTATCTCCTTAGGATGCCTTGTCTCATGTTAGGGTACCTTATCACATATTAGGGCACTTGTCTCTCTTTAGGACACTTTGTTTTTCTTTAGGATGCCTTGTCTCTCTTTAGGGCACCTTGTCTCATGTTAGGGTGCCTTATCACATATTAGGACGCCTTGTCACCTTACTGCACTTGGTCCTGTTAGCTCATGTTAAATGGCCCAAGGCACCCTAACGCTGGCACAACCCCTATCTGCCCACTCTCTTATATGGCTTCAAGCACCTTAACGCTGTCCTTACCGCCGGTGACTGTACTGTGGTTTAGTAAACATACCCCATAGAAACAAAATTAGGAACCACCCACATATAAAATAAGGAAGATACCACACTCCAAAAATGAGTGCCACAAATAAGACCCTGAAATGTAGAGTGCCAATGGCATCAAACAATATGTAAAAATAAAATAAGAACATCCATAAAAAACTTTGGCAGCATACATCACAATAAAAGGACATCTATAAAAAACTTTGCAGCATATATCACATTAAATATGATAAAAATATATGCAAAACAGAGAAGGAAGAAACTTGAAATCATAAACATATATAAAAGAGCAATATACAATATCTATCTATCTATCTATAAACTTATTTTCCCAATGCCTTTTATAATTAACTTAAACATAAAAGCTATAAAAATAATATCAATGAAAAAGCAGAAGAGCTAAGAGGAAATATAACAAGATAAAAAATGTAAAAAACAAAAAAACTAAAGAATGAAACAAAAAAAGTAAAAAATATATATATATATAAGATAGTGTGCACTGCACAAAGTCAGAATTAAAGTTGTATGACTAATAATGTGTCAAAAAATTAATGATGCAGACGTTCCACTAACATGCTCGGCCATGTCAGTATATCAATAGAGATGATGTCAGCCCGATTCCATCCCGGATGTGCATGCCCTCTGTAGGCCCGGTCTGAACCAGACGTATAGAGGGTGTCACAATTCTGATTCCGCAGGGCACTTTTGTCCCCTACCGCCCCTTCCCAGTTCCAGGCCCACCGATACTGCAGAATCAGGAAAGTTATTCTACCTCGGTGGTGGAATAACTTCCCTGTTCAAGTCGCCGGCCCCGGATATACAGGGCCAACATTAGAATCGACCCTGTACATCTGTGGTTGGCGACCGCCTACTGCATGCCCTAACATTGCCCTCGATCCTCCCCTTTCCCACCCCCATCTAACTTCCCCATACCAATGGCAGGGAAGTTAGACGCTGGCAGGAAGGGGCACAAATAGCAGGAATGGACATCCCGTTGAGACATCCATCACCACTATTCACGGCTCAGACTGAGCCTGTGTATGTATAAATCTTTTACTGTGGGGTAAGCACAAAAATAAAAAATACAAAAATACAAAAATACACATATAGCAAGCATGCAGAAATATAAGTGTGAGCTGTGTGTATAAAAATAGACTGCATATATCAAAACAGCTAGCAGTGGTGGGATTTGATCTGACCAAGAACTAGTTCGGATTGATCCTGCCACTGAAGGAGCTGAGTGGGTGGCAGCATAGCACACATTTACATTGCCGGTGCCACATGCTCAGGCTGCTGACATCAGGGCAGCAACTCCCAGGTGGCCCAGTGGCTAGACTTCCTCCAACCCACAAGCAACAGTTTGACAGCATCAATGGATTCCCTCGCTGCCACGGTCCCCCAATGCAGCACTCGATTGGGGTACCATTTTTGGTCCAGTTCGGCAAACGCAGCCTGCAGCAGGAACCAGTTTGCATGAACCGGGCCAAACCAGCCGAATCCCACCACTGCTAGTTACAGATGGCCTGGGTTAACCATTAGCCTAGTTTAGTAAACATACCCATAGAATATAAACCATAAATGTACCACTGTTCTAATAGTAGCAACGATGAATCAATATCTTTGAAAACATGGACTACCAAGAGGGACTGCTACTGTTGGGAAGAAATCTGCACTTGTAAGTATTTACCTGCTAGGAAATTCTCTAAATATTGGGGAAAATGGAATTCTTTGGGTTAAAACTGATAGAATCTGGGTATTTTAAAATTCAGTGTTTTTATTAGGTCAGTTAGGGCTTACTAAAACAAGCCAGCTTTCATTTAAATTAAAGGCAGTTAGGGCTTTCCATTACAAGCCAGCTTTCAGTTAGTGTTTCTTTCTGTCCCACCCACTACAGGGATACTCCTTGATTTATAGTTTCCAAAACCAGTTAAGGAGAATGGAGTGATCTCGCTCGCTTTCAGGTTTAACTATCTTAATAATCAAGTTATTAGGCCTTAGGAGTAGATTAATTAAGTCCTTGCAGTCAGGGGCGGCTCTATAATGAGGTCGAGTGAGGCAGTGGCCTCAGGCGGCAACTTTTTGGGGGCAGCAAAAATTGCCCCCAAAAAAACCACCTCACTCGGCCATAAAAAAAAAAAACGAAAACGATCACCGGAGCCGCTTCTGGGAAAAGGCGCATGCACCTTACGTTGGGGAGCGCTCGTGCAACAGCTGAAGCAGCACTTGTCAGGTCACAGGCTCTCACTAGGTTCACCTCCAACTCCGCCCCCTCCCGCCTCCGAGGAGCCGCTCCTATCCAACCTCAGTTGTTGCGTTTAGTTGGCGGGAGAAGAGGGGAAAGAGAGAGGCGTGTGTTCTCGTACGAGTGGCGGCAGCAAGGGGTGCTTCTTTCTCAACCGCGATGGCTTGCTCCTCCGCTATGTGCTTGACTACCTGTGGGACCTGCAGCTAGTGCTGCCCAACTACTTCCCAGAGCGGAGCCGGCTGCAGCGTGAGGCCGAGTATTTCCTGCTGCCCGAGCAGGCCAAGCGCCTGAACCCACCGTGCGTCAGTAAGGAGAGCTTGCTGAGCGACGAGCCCCCAGCCCTGGCACCCCTGCTCCTCCTGCACCCGGTGCTCCTGGCTGCAGCCACCACCACCGCCTACTGCTGCCCCCAACTCTGTATTATTGCTATCTCCTCTTCCAACTGTCCTTGGAAATAGAAGAGAGAAGAGGCTTAAATGGAGCAGCATCTGGACCCAAAGAAGGGTGTGTGTGTATCGGGGGGAGGGGGGGGTGGATATGGATACCTGAGGCTGCTTTCCTCTGAGAGCTATGCAACTGAAATGAAGAACTACTCCTTATATAAACCATACACACCCCGTGGCCGTGTATTTGGACTAGTGGGCTGATTGGGAGGGGGCTAGGACTGGAAATGGGCTAATGGGGGGGTTAGAACTGGAAATGGACTGATCATGAGGGGGACTAGGACTGGTAATGGGCTATCGGGAGGGTTAGAACTGGAAATGGGCTAATGGGGGGTTAAGAATGGAAATGGGCTGATTAGGGGGGGCTAGGATAGGAAATGGGCTGATTAGGGGGGGCTAGGACAAGTAATGGGCTGATGGTCTAGGACTGGAGTGGGCTGATAAGGGGGATAGGATGGGAAATGGGCTGTGACTGGAAATAGGCTAATGGGGAGGGGAGGAGAGTGTTGCTGGCCCTGGAAAAAAACCAGGGGCAAGGGCTACAAATGGGCTGATGCAGGGGGGTGGGAGTATAGGACTGGAAGAGAGAGAATACTGAGAGGGTCTGCCAGCGGAAGGAGGGGGCTGGAATGGAGCTGACACCTGGGATATACTGAAGGGAGACTGGAAGGGAGCTGACACTTCGGGATGGGAGTGGTTGGTGGCTGGGTAATAAGGAGGAGGCTGGAAAGGAGCTGACATGTGAATGGCACTGGAAGGGGGATGGTAGGGCGGCTGGAAGGGGGCTGACTGGGAGGGAGGTGGATGTGAGCTGATACCTGGGATAGTCTTTGGACTAGAAGGGGCTGGACAGTGGGGAAGGAGGGGGACTGGAAGGGAATGGACACCAGTGGCAGTTGTGGGAATGCAAGGCGGTTGACATTGGAAGGTATAGGGAGGAGAGGACTGGAAAGGGGGCTGATACTGGGGAGGGTTACTAGAACTGGAAATGGGCTGATGGAAGGAAGTGAAGAAAACAAAAGAAGAGATAAGAAATGGCAGATGGACCATGGACCATAGACCACATAAAGAGAGCTAAGAGAAGACAGGAAAGCAGAAGCCTCAGATCGGGACCAGCATGATCAGAGAATAAAATGGTCAGACAACAAAGGTAGAAAAAATAATTTTATTTAATTTTAGTGATTGGACTTTGTGCTATCTTTATATTTTACACAGTATTGGGAACTGCATCTCTTATTTATCTGATGTTGCACTGCATGTGGACTCTGGCTTCTTGGGGTTTAAATTTAAAATTTGTCTACATATTTTTATTTTTACTTTAGATTATGGTTATTTATTCTGTACTTGGTGAGGGTTGATGCGAGTGTGTGACTAAGGCCAGGTAAGATCTATACTGTATTGTAATAATTTGACTTGTTCAGCTTTTCAAATAGGTGTATAGATGTTCCAGGGTCCACTGTAGTATTTACAAGGATGTTTTTTTTAGATGGGCTCCTTATGTGAGTTTTGGAAGTTTGTGCTGATATGGTATGGTAGGTTTGCTTTTTGTTGTAGGGCTTTGTATTAGTTTACAATATCCTGGTACTGGAGAATAGTGGTGGTGGTTGTTAGTTAGATGATCAGAATCAGATTTTTTTTTTTTAAATATTGAGTTCTGTGGGTTCTGGTCCTGCTCTGCACCCACTGTGGATGCAAAATATATGTTGAAAAAGAAAAAAACAAGAACCATAACACAGTTTATAATAACAAAATAAAAATGAGTTATAATTTAGTTTTATATACTGTGCTGTTGGTTCTTGCTCTCTTTTAGTTCCTTGGTGTGCAAACAGGACTGTACCTAGCCCTGTGCAAGCGGTGCAGCCGCACAAGGCGCAAAGGCTTGGGGGCAGATTTTGGCTGTCTGCTGTTGCCCTGGCGCCGCTGGCAGGACAATAGCAAGCAGCCGAAATTCGCCCCCCCCAAGCCTTTTTGCAGCACTTTAAGTAGGTCTGGTCCCTCCCTCCTCCAACGCGATGGATCTGCTTAAAGTGCCAGCACCTTTCAGATCGGGCGCATGCCCCCCTCCTCCTCCCCATACCTCTGTCCAGCGCTGCCTGTTCTTTCCCTGCTGCCAGTGCCGCCGTGAAAAAAACAGAGGGTGGCAGTAGCAGGGAAAGAGCAAGCAGCGCTGGACGGAGGTATGGGGAGAAGGAGGGGGGCACGTGCCCAAGCTGCAAGTCGCACAGGGTGCGATTGCAGCTTCGTATGGCCCTGTGTGCAAACATCTTGCATTGCCTTCATATAATCTAATTTGCTTCTTGGTTTGGTTCAGTCCCTGATTGGAGTTCTGAAAAAGCCCTGCCCACCTCTAAGGCGGGGGGGGGGGGGGTGCCATCTCATTCTTTGCCTCAGGCAGCAGTGGGGGGGGGGAGGCACCATCTCATTCTTCGCCTCAGGCAGCAGATTGCCTTGAGCTGCCCCTGCTTGCAGTTCATCTTGAGGTGACAACTAAAAGTCCCTTATACATATTAGGTATAATTGTATTAGTTCAAGTATTCTTATTCCCTTACAACTTTAAACAACTGAATAACTTCAAATAGAAAGAAATCTTTAAATCTTTTGATGCAGGCAGTGGTCTAGCAGAGAGATGGGGGCTATCTAGCTTTTTCCACTGTTACATGCATGATTTTCTCCCATTTGATGAGAGGTCTTATGTGTGCACTAAGTGCAAAGAGCTCTTTGCTCTCAGGAAACGAGTCCAATCTCTGGAAGCTAGAGTTGCAGACTTGGAACAGCTGAGGCAAAGAGGTATATCGATGAGACCTACAGGGATATAGTAGAAAATTCTCAGTCTGGCAGCCTTTTTCTGCCATGGAGGAGAGAGGCCAGGTGGAAGGAGACCATCACCCTAGTGTTTCAGGAAGTGATCTTATAGCTAAGACCTATCCTTCAAGTGATGTAATACCCTCCCACCCCAAGGACATGTCTCCAGGGCCATGTGCCCATGAGGGAAGGGTTAGGACAGCCATGATCATTAGGCATGTAGATAGCTGGGTGGCTGGCAGACATGAGGATCGCCTGCTATCATGTCTACCTGGTGTGAAGATAACAGACCTCACGTGCCACGTAGATAAGATTTTAGATTGTGCTGGGGATGATCCTGCTGTCTAGGTACTGTCACAACGCCGCCCTGGTGGTCAATGGTGGTCAAGGCAGGTCGGACATAAATAAAAGTAAAGTTGGGTTTGGTATGTTTCTCTTTCTAGGGCCCAAGGTTGTATAGCCTCGGTAGCATCCTGTATTACCAAAAATACCCAGAGAACAAAAGGTCATCGAGTGTAGGGAAAGATAAGGCTTTATTTCCCCTGGTTTGCACAAAGGTTCCAAGGATCGGCTTCAAACACCAACAGAAATCTCCTTACATCAGGTTATAAAAATCACAACTCAGATTCAAAACCAAAAACTGTTCTTTTCACAGAAAGGTTACAAAAGCAGGCATTCCTATTTACACCGGTTTTAGTGCTCACTGGTTACACAAGCATTCTACGCTTCCCGTGATGCAATAGCTGCAATCCATGTCTTCCTCTGAAAGGGATTCTACCTCTTCCACTTGCATCGGTTCCTCCAGCAAAGTATCTGAGACAAAGTCAACAGTTCCCGGCCAGCTATAGTTAGGTTTCTCACCCAAATGCTGTATGACCTCCCAGTGTTTGGAGTTTAGCGTGGGGCGTCGGCCATGAGCATTTTTACAGTGGGAACATCTTTCTTTCTTTCCAGGGTTTATATGCACTTCCTGCAAACCTGGCTTACTTAAAAGTTTCTTATTCAATAAAAACTTTTCATACCTTTTCTTTTGAGCAGTGGGACATGTACAGGGAGCTTCTGTCTCTTGCCCTTTCCACAGGCTGTTTCCAATACAATATGGTTTACCTTGTAACTCTTACAAGGTAAACCATATTGTATTGGAAACAGCCTGTGGAAAGGGCAAGAGACAGAAGCTCCCTGTCAACTCTTGCTTCTTTCCTGAGGATGAGACTTGTGGCCTGCTTCTAGAGAGATTCTGCCTTGCTCCAGCAATATGGCTTGGGTTCTGCCCACAGCAATCACAGTGCAGCTTTTGCGTACCTGAATCTCTTGGACCCTTCTGTAGTCTCTGTCTATTCAGGTTCCTTTGGCTTGTACCTCTTTCCTGCACTCCAGCAGTGTCTGTAGCTTCTGCAGCTCCTGCCGCTCCTTCGGCTTCTGAAGGTTCTACAGCTTCTCTGCTGCTTCTGGCTTTAAGGCTACTTCTGCCCGTCCAGTCACTTCTGCTCGGCACAGCACTTCTTCCAGAGCTCTCACTGCTCCTACTTCTCCTCCTGCTCCTCCTGTACTCCCTGTTCCTGTCCTTGCCTCCCTTCCAGTCTTCCTGACTTCCTTTAAAAGGAGTTCCTGTCTTCCTGGATTGGAGGCTGGCTGGTTTTAGGTTACACCCTGTAGGGCGTGGATCCTCAGTCTTCCAGAGGTCTCTCTTGCTCCCCCTATCAGGCTCCTGCAAATACTGCAGCTTGTACACGTCTTTTTTCAAGTTTAAAACATTTTCTTCTATGCCCTGCTGGTCTGCTGCATCACAGTACATGTCGGTACCAATGACATAGGAAAGTGTGGGAGGGAGTTTCCAGAAGTTAAATTTAGGCTTTTAGGTAGAAATTTGAAATCCAGAACTTCCAGAGTAGCATTCTCAGAAATATCTGCCGTTCCACGTGCAGGACAAGAGGCAGGCAGAGCTCTGCAGTCTCAGTATGTGGATGAGATGATGGTACAAGGAAGAAGGTATTGGATTTGTTAGGAACTGGTCAACATTCTGGGGAGGGGGGAGTCATTCCAAAAGGACAGGCTCCAACTTAACCAGAGTGGAACCAGGCTATTGGCATTAACCTTTAAAAAGTAGATAGAGCAGCTTTTAAACTAGATAATGGGGGAAAGCTGACAGTTGCCCAAGAGAGCATGATTCAAAATAATGTATCTTTGAAGGATACTAGCAAAACAGGGAAATTAGGGCATCCTGATAGAGAGGTTCAAATAAAGGTAAAAGTTACCAAGTGCCTTTAAGTAAAAACCAGTCTGAGTTGAAAGATTCCAAATTATCATTGTGGGTTAAACTAGAAAGAGGGAAAGAGAAATCTATTTGCATTGGAGTGATATACAGACCTCCCTCACAAGAGGAAGAGGTGGACAGAGAGTTAATTGAAGACATACGCAGCATTGCTAGGAAAGGGGAAGTGCTACTGATAGGAGATTTCAATATGCCAGATGTTGTTTGGCACATTCCTGCTGCAGTATCATCTAGAAGTAAGGAGATCCTGGATTCTCTACAGGGAGAACTATTCAGGCAATTGGTAACAGACCCCACACGTGAAGGGGCCATACTGGACTTGGTGCTTACCAATGGTGAAAGTATTTCTGATGTTGTAGTGGGAGATCATTTTGCATCCAGTGATCACCAGATGGTGTGGTTCAGTATTAGGACTAGGGCTGTTAGAATCCATTCCAAGGTGAGGATCTTAGACTTTAGGAAGACTAACTTTGCGAAGATGGGCCAATACCTCAGGGAGTCGTTAGTGGGATGGGAACAGCTGGGGGATGTAGAAAAACAGTGGGCAAAACTGAAAGGGGGTATTTTAAGGGCAACCAACCTTTTTGTTAAAATGGTAAATAAAGGCAAAGGGAACAGGAGGCCGCTATGGTTTTCGAAGGAAGTAGCTGAAAAAGTGAAGAAAAAGAGGGAGGCCTTCATGAAATACAAGAGATCACAGAGAGCAGAAGACAGGCATCTGTATTTGGAAAAACTTAGAGAAGCTAGCAAAGTAGTCAAGAAGGCAAAGATTCAAAAGGAGGAGGAAATAGCCAATGCAATAAAATGGGGGGATAAGACATTTTTCAGATATATTAGTGAGAAGAGGAAGAGCAAAAGTGGTATTGTCAGACTCAATGGTGCAGGGGGGGAAATATGTAGAAGCTGATAAGGATAAAGCGGAATTGCTTAACAAATATTTTTGTTCTGTGTTCACAGATGAAGAACCAGGAGCAGGACCTCAGAAAACACCCACAAATAAGAACAGAAGCGAGGGACATCTTGAACTATTTTCAGAAGACTGTGTTCGTGAGAAACTAGCTCAACTTAAAGTAGACAAAGCGATGGGACCGGATGGGATACACCCTAGAATACTGAGGGAACTTGGGGACGTTCTAGCAACTCCACTGACTGACCTTTTCAATGCCTCGTTGGAGTCAGGAGTGGTGCCAAAGGACTGGAGAGAGGCTCATGTGGTGCCTTTACACAAAAGCGGAAGTAAGGATGTGGTTGAAAACTACAGGCCGGTTAGTTTAACTTCGGTGGTGAGTAAATTATTGGAAACGCTGCTGAAAGAGAAAATAGTGAGGTTTCTGGAGTCCAGCGGATTACAGGATCCGAGGCAGCATGGATTCACCAGAGGCAGGTCTTGTCAGACAAATCTGATTGATTTTTTTGACTGGGTGACCAGGGAGTTGGACCGAGGGAGAGCTCTAGATGTGGTGTATTTAGATTTCTGTAAAGCCTTTGACACTGTTCCTCACAGGCGACTTATAAACAAACTGAGCACCCTAGGGATGGACCCTAAAGTTACTGCTTGGGTTAGAAATTGGTTGGGTGGGAGGCGACAAAGAGTACAAGTAAATGGAGCTCACTCTGAGGAGAAGGATGTTACCAGTGGTGTGCCCCAGGGATCTGTCCTTGGTCCAATTCTTTTTAACATCTTTGTTAGTGATATAGCGGAAGGGCTGTCGGGTAAGGTTTGCCTCTTTGCGGATGATACCAAAATCTGCAATAGAGTAGACACCCAGGAAGGGGTAGATAACATGAGGAGGGATCTAGCTAACCTTGAAGAATGGTCTAGAATTTGGCAGCTGGGATTTAATGTTAAAAAATATAAGGTCATGCATTTGGGCTGCAGCAATCCAAGGGAGCAATACAGTATAGGAGGTGAAGTACTTTTGTCCACTAAAGAAGAGCGGGACCTAGGCGTGGTTGTGTCTGATGATCTTAAAGTAGCTAAACAGGTGGAAAAGGCGACAGCAAAAGCTAGAAGGATGCTTGGGTGCATACGGAGAGGAATGGCTAGCAGAAAAAAGGAGGTGATAATGCCTCTGTATAAGTCTTTGGTGCGACCTCATTTGGAGTATGGTGTGCAATTCTGGAGACCGCACCTTCAAAAGGATGTGAACAGGATGGAGTCGGTGCAGAGGGTTGCTACCAAAATGATTAATGGGCTTCATTATAAAGCATATGAGGACAGACTTAAGGATCTTAATATGTACACCTTAGAGGAAAGGCGGGATAGAGGTGATATGATTGAGATGTTTAAATACCTCCGTGGCATAAATGTTCAGGGAGAGAGCCTCTTTCAATTGAAAGCAAGTTCTGCTACGAGGGGACATGGGATGAGGGTGAAGGGAGATAGATTCAGGAGTGATATGCGGAAATATTTCTTTACGGAAAGAGTAGTGGATCCGTGGAATAGTCTCCCAATGGAGGTGGTAGAGATGAGGACAGTAACTGAATTCAAGAAAGCATGGGACCAACACAGAGGATCTCTAAAGGCAAAAAGTGGACTGTTGTAGTTGTTATGGAAGGACAGACTAGATAGGCCATGTGGTCTTTTTCTGTCGTCATATTTCTATGTTTCTATGTTTCTATGTTTCTATCTGGTAGCCAGACTACTAATATGAACAAAAAAAAAATTTTGAAATGCACCTATGGCTGAGGAGAGTTGAGGAGTTTATGGTAACCATGTAAGATACATGGTTTCATTTAGGAGTTATTGAATATTTTGCAGCTTATTGTGAGGTTTCTTTTGTCTCTTTTTTTCCTTCACTGTTGTTGTTTTTTTTCTTTTTGCTCTCGTGATGTGGGCTAATATTCAATTTTTATGTTTTATTTCTTATTGGAAGATGTAACTATGGAAGAATTTACCTGTTTTTGTGTTTTTTGATGTATATTGTATGAACATCAATAAATATATAATAATACAAACTATTCTGAGTGAAAGCCCACCACCGCTAAACCCCATTTCAAAATAGCTGAAAACTGAAACCGAGTCAGCAGATTTGACCGTACATGGCACAACCAGAAAATCCTACCTGCAGGACGGGAGCACAAAAAGGTATGGGCACAGTGTATTGGGCAAGAGATAAGCCTGCTCATGCTCTGGAGCTGGATCCAGACATCATGGCCCAGCTGATTGGTCTTACTGCGACGAATATGCAACTGCATTGTATCTTCAAGCAGAACTACATCATCCGTCAATAGTCCCTGATCACCAGAACAAGATTTAGAACTCACCACCAACTTGCCCACTCAATGTAATGCAAAGAAAGCAAATTAAAATGCCACACCAAACAAATCCACTTCAAAAGGGGTAGACAGACCCATGGCAAAGCTCTCAAAAAATCTGCCAAAATATCATGCCAAATGGGCTCTCGCACCAGCCATACTGAAGAGGTCGATTGAGCTCTAACAAATCATTTCATCAGCTTTCGAATTATAAAAGAAGATGTGGGATCCATAAGCCCTTGAATCCTAGACAAAAATAACACCCTCACCAATGCCCCCGAAAGAGCATGAGGTGACATACGATACTCAAATGCATGTTCCAGAAACATTAACACGCCCTCCTGGTCGATCCACCATCTGGATGACCCAGCCTCTGATGGCACTAAAGCAGAAAAATGGCACCAACCGTTTTCCACGTATTCACGGCTAATGCTGACTTCAACAATCTTGCAAGTGACCTGGATGGACATCCAAACAGTGCTTCGGAATCTGGGAAGGGGTATTGTCTGCTGTTAGAGCTAACACTCAAAACTAAGCCCACTGTAAACAAGATAAAGCATCAGCAATTAAGATGTCAATTCCAGGCAGATGCTTCACCTTCAACCACACATACAACTGCAAGCATCGAAGCACCAGTTTGCGCAGTAGCCCCACCACAAGCGGACTGATTAATGGCATGAACTACTGCCATATTACCAGAACACAAGAGCAGACCCCTATTACACACACGCTCACCCCACATCAAGAAGGCCACCCATACAGGAAAGAGCTCTAGAAAGGTAATGTTGCAGCAGCAACCCCTATCCCTCCAAGCATTGACCAAGATTCAGCACACCAAGCTCCACCAAAATAAATCCCAAAGCCAATACCCCCAGAAGCAACCGTATACAGTAACAAATCATGATTAGAAACCACAGGCAATAGAAATATCCCCTTCCAGGCCCACTTGCAGGGAAGTCAATAGAAGTCAAGGAGGCAACTGATAAGGATGCAGTTGAATTTGTGTTAAATTGTAGAAAATGTGGGCCTATCTTCAACTCCCCCAATGTTCGAACATACTGATCCTTCGGCCCAATACAGCCCTTAGGCGTTGACACTGACATCGCAGATGGTTTCTCTGTTTAATTTTTTTGTTCCTGAAACCTCTGGGCATCTCTTGTGACTAAAACAATGGGGCAAAGCCCCGAGTAGGTCCCAAAGGGGCATATCCTTTGGTCATGCATCCCTTTGGGCATGCGGCTGTGGGCCGTGTCCGTGGCCACGGAGCTGCTGTGGAGGTTTAAATGCCGTCCAGAGTCTTCTGTTGATGACTTTGTTAAAAGGGGAGAGTCCCAGAGCTCGCACCAGTTAGGCAAGAAAGGTATCACTCACGCAGCAAACCCCCGCTTTCAAAACGCCGTCCTCTAGTGCGTTATTGGAGGATTCATTCCAAACCCAGGTTAAGGGAACTATTTCTCTGGACCCTATTTAGTTGGTTAAACCATCTGATGGTTTAAGTTAATCTACTGTGACTTCTGCTGCAGATATTTCATTGCTGGACATCTGGAGAGTGGTCTCCAAGACCAATGCCTTACTATCTGATTTTATGGATCAAACTGTGAAATTTTCAGAACAAATTATTATAAAGTTACAGGACATGGATTCAAGGGTATCTAGTTTATCAGTGTCTCAATAAAGTGGAAGATCAAATTGGGCTGCTTCACTCAGCGGGAGCTATGAGTTTAAAGGACAGCAATGTGTTATTTAAACAGATTGAGGCCCTTGAAAATGCTTAGGATGTTAAATTTCCTGAAGAAACATTTTATGCCTCCTTTGCTGTTATTTACAAAATACTGCAAGGAGATATTATTGATACAGGAGGCTGAAAGTATTATGGTTTAAAATGTGTACTAAAGTATCTGCCAGACCAGTCAGTGGCACGGAATGGGGAGGTGGCTCAGGTGGAGGAGCAGTCTTAGTTTGATTTAACAGCATTTTTGGAAACTACCAATGAGGATATACCCTCCTGGGCCACATTGATCATATCCTTGTCTACTGTGGCAGCTAAAATAAGGATTATAAAATGTTATTTTTCTAAAAAAGATTTCTTATTTCATGATCATAAGGTTTCCATCTTTCCAGATGTTTCACGTTCTACACAGGCACGGAGGAGGTCCTTCCTGCAGCTGAAGCCTTGTGTTCTGGCTGCAGGGGTGGGGGGGGGGACTTTCTTCCTGCGCCTCAGATACAAATATCTTATTACTTTGAATGGTGCTAAATATGTCTATATTGATAATTTGCAATTGGAAAGTTTCCTAGACAACAGATAGTGCCTTCAAAGGGTATTATTATATTTTGTTACATCTAACTGTACATTTTGAGATTTATTTTGTGGTTTAAGGACAGGTTTGTCCTGATGATTTAACCCCCCCCCCCCCCTTAGTGGAACATTTGTTCTCCATGATGTGTGTTAGGAAACCATGTTATATGTGGGGCATCCCCCTATCTATGTTATTATGATTTGGGCTTGTTATTGGTATTTTCTGTGAGTATGGCTTGATGTATATACTTTCAAAAATTTGAAACTAAAAAAAACAAACAAACCACAGGCATTTGCCACAAACAAACCCCACTGAAATCCTGCAAGAACTCCATCCAAATGCCTAAGTCCTCTCGCACACCACTGCTTAACCTAATAAAATGATGCTTCTTTTGTATGCCTTTTGTTAAGAAAGTAAGCATCACATGAGAACTCTACCAATAGGTATCACATGATAGGCAAAATTGAAATGTCCCAATATTTCCTGAACATGCCACAATGTCAGCTTAGAACAACCCAAGGCCTGCTGAATCAAAACCACCAACTTCAAAACTTTTACCTGTGAGACTCCATGCATGTAGAATCCAAATCTATGCCGAGAAAAATGAGAGTAGAAAGACCTTCAGTCTTCTCAGTCACTAGCACCAGCCCGAAAACCTTTGCCCCAACAGCTAGGCACACTCCCCTGAACCAGCCGGACCAACCACCAGAAATCATCAAAATAATGCACCGTCAAATCCGAAGCAGCTGCAAGCTGGAACACCCAGTGAAGAAAAGAAGGAAAGGCCTCAAAACAAGCACAAGCCATCGAGCATCCCATGGGTATACACTTATCCCCTGAAAAGTAAAACCAAGCAAATAGGTAAAGCCAAGCTAGGATGGATAGGGAGCAATCGAAAAGTTGACTCCACATCCGTCTTTACTATCAATGTACCGTACTCGGCCTTCCGAAGAAGCTGAACCGCTGAATCAAAGGAAGCATATTGCACCAAGCACAAAATCAGGTCAATAGAATAAGTCACACTGCTCCCAACCGGGTAGGACAAATTATAAATCAACTAATATTTGCCTGGTTCCTTCTTTGGCACAACTCCCAAAGGTGACACAACAAGATTGGGCAAAGGTAGATGCTTGAATAGACCTGCAATCCTACCAAGCTTGAGCTCCTTTTGCAATTTCATCTCGACTATCCCCTCTAACCACTGCAGTATGGAGCATTATGGGAATAGGTGGATAATGGTGGCCCAGAAAAAGGAATGATGACCTCCCCCCCCCAAAAAAAAACATCTTGCATCAGCCGAACAGCATGCATATCAGGGTAACCCCTCAACCAATTATCTTAGGCCACCAAATTAATGGGTGATGGTGCCTTGTCCAGGCGCCACTGCTGAAACAGCACTGTCTAGTCTAATCTGTCCACTCTTAAGCTGCCCCCTCCCCATGAGAAACATTAAAAGGCTTGGTGCCCAACCCCGCACATAGAACGTCTATGTCTGAAACAACACATCAGTCACTCACAGTGGCCTGTGTTGAATTGTACAGTGCCTGGCTCTGAAATCCACCAGAAATGTGGAAACTCCCACCACTGCTCAGAAACCCCAATGACCCACCCCTCCCCAGACCTCGACCACCCCCAACCCAGAAGCCCAGCTTTCCCATAAAACCTCAACAGTCACCTCAGGCACTCCAGTCAAACTGACCTTACCAAAAAAGGACCTGCATGGAGTTATTTCTGCCAACCAAATGTCTACATCCCGAAACCCCCAAGCTTCAGACCTATCCTTGCCAAACTCTTTCTAAATTGCTTATCATAATTTAACCAAGCTGAACCCCCAAAAGTCCCATGAGTCCTCAAAATCACATCCAAATAATGCAATAAACCAGGGTAAAGAGCTGGCTTAGCTCCAACCAAGACAGGAGAAAATGTGGAATGCCAAGAACCAGTTACTGATCATCTTAGGAACCCTGGAACGCTCACTGAGAGTCATTTGAGGGTCACTACAAGAGCACCCGGCCTTCGGAGCAACAGAACTGGGTACTGGCAAGGCTACACTATTCAAACAACACATATCCTCATCGGAGTCTGAGTCAGCTGAAGTATCCCAGATTCGCACCACAGATGCATCACCAGACCAGCGCAAACACTTCTCTGTACACATGTGGCTCACCATCCTCTGCAAGTTCTGCAAAAATTTCATATCCCTAAGAGACCACACAAGAGTCTTATCTGATTTGCCAGAATGCTCACTCTGCCGAACACTAGTACACCTAGAAGCTGACTCACTCTCCATAAAATACTGACCTGAACTCTCTGGTACAGGCTTTGATTGGCCAAGGCTCTTCTCACTGGGATGATGTGCACTACAATCACTTGTCGCTGCTGATCATCAATGGAAGAAAAGTTAGTCCAGTTCTATGGGTCAGGATGGGATTCATCTTAGAGTCCTATCAAAACCCCAACCCAATCCCCGTCCACCCCCCCCCCCAGTTCCTTGCCCCCCAGACCCCTTACCCCCCCCCTTTCAGAGAAATGGGGCATGCAGCTTCCTTAATGAAGCCCTCTTAAATAAAATGGGCTGGTCGCTTAGCCTGCCTGTTGGAGTGAACTTGCACCGGTTGCAAGAGGGCTTCTCCCACCCCCACTTATCCCTCCATTGAGCCATGAACACCTCAAAAATAAATTATGAAGTAACAAGGAACCCCTCTCCTAAACCCAGATAAAATAACACTATAAACACACACCCCAACTGTACTCCACAAAATAGCACAATCCTCCCTGCCCTGCACACTCAGTTCCCCCTGACAGAAAACCTCCAATACTGAACAAGGAACAAACTGTCCAGCCCTGTCAAAAGCGGCAGGCACTACGACCCCCACAACCACCAAAAATCACCCAGAGCAGCAAAGCAGCTCAAGCCACAGCAGTAAACAGCTTTCTCACTGACTGCCCACTGAGGAAAACCACTGTGCCCCAGAAGTAAATGCCTCCAGTAATCAAAACACTGCCACTCCAACCAAAGGTGGATAACCCAACAAAACAAAAGAAAAAAAAGAAAAATGTTGAGCTCAGCATGTCAGTGGCAACTGCAAATGAAACCGGCAAAACAAACTGAAGCAATACCAGAAAAAGAACAGCACTGTCGGCTGCCAAGCTGATCCCCCATTGCCAAAACCCAATGAAGAAAGCTCGCCACAACTGAGGACCCAGGTGAACCTGCACAGCCCACTATTTTGCCCACTCTGTTCTCGCAACCCAGCTACCAACTCACCCCCAATGGTAGGGGCTCAGCCAATGTTACAGCACCATTCCCTATTCACTTGGGGGGGGGGGGAGCTGGAGCACAATTGCACTTGTATTGACTGGATCAATGTTACATCAGACCATACTAAGGATATAAAGTTTCTAGATGGAATAAATGACTGTTTCATGGTGCAGCTGTTTCAGGAACTGACTCAAGGAGTAGCTATTTTAGATCTAGTTGTTAGTGGAATGTAGGATCTAGTGATAGAGGTAACAGTGTTGGGGCCACTTGTCAACAGCAATCATAACATGGATCACATTTGATTTCATAAATGGAGGGAAGATAACAAGGAAATCCATTGTGCTAGCATTTAACTTTCATAAAAGAGACTATGATAAAATGAGGAAAATGGTTAAGAAAAAACTAAAAGGAACAATTGCACGGTTCAAGAATTTACATCCGGCCTGGGCATTATTTAAAAATACTGTCTTGGAAGCCCAGACCAGATGTATTCCATGCTTTAAGAAAAGTGGAAGGAAGGCCAAATGGCAGCCAGCATGGCTTAAAGTTGAGGTCAAAAAGGATGTTATAGCTAAGAGAAAATCCTTCAGAAAATGGAGACAAAAGAGTCAAATGATGAAAACAGGAAACAACATAAGTACTGGCAAGTTAAATTCAAGGCATTGATAAGGTAAACAAGGAGAGAATTTGAAAAGATGCTTGACGTGGAAGCAAAAGCGCATAACAAAAACTTTTTAAAGTACATTCACAGCAAAACATCTGTAAGAAGCCAGTTGAACCATGTGATTATAGAGGGGGTAAAATGCATACTAAGAGAGGACAAGGACATAGTGAAGAGGCAGAATGAATATTTTGCTTCAGTCTTTACTAAAGAAGATGTAGGAAACTTACCCATGCTAGAAATTGTATTCAAAGGTGATGTATCAGAGGAACTGAAATAAATCTTGATAAATAAGAAAGATGTAATACAGCTAATTGATAAACTAAAGAGAAGCAAATCACCTGGACCAGATAGCATAAATCCCAAGGTGTTGAAAGAACTGAAATATGAGATTGCTGACCAACTTTTAGTAATCTGTGAACTACTGTATCCTTAAATTCATCTCATACCTGAGGATTGAAGAGTGGCCAATGTAAAACCAATTTTTAAAAAGGCTTCCAGGGGTGATCTGGGAACCACAGACCAGTGAATTTGATATCTGTACTGGGCAAAATGGTAGAACCATTATAAAGAACAAAATTACTGAACATATGGACAATCATGACTTAATGACAGGAAGCCAACATAGATTTAGCCAAAAAAAGTCTTGTTTCACTAATCTGTTATATTTTTTTGAAGGTGTAAATAAACAGGTAGATAAAGGTGAGCCGGTTGATATAGTGCATCTGGATTTTCGGAACGCATTTGCCAAGGTCTCTTATGAGATATTCTTGTACAAATTAAAAAGTTATGAGATAGGAGACAGTGTACTATTGTAGATTAGGAACTGGTTAAAAGAGAGAAAACAAAGAGTAAGGTTACATGGACAATTTTCTCAATGGAGTAAAGTGAATACTGGAGTACCTCAGTGATCTGTGCTGGGCCTGCTACTGTTTAACATATTTATGAATGACCTGGAAGTTGGAATAATGAGTGAGGTGATCAAATTTGCAGATGACACACAATTATTGTTGTTAAAACACAAGAGGATAGTAAAAAATTGCAAGAGGACCTTATAAAATTTGGAGACTAGCCATCCAAATGGCAGATGAAATGTAATGTGGACGAGTGCAAAGTTATGCATGTCTAGTGAGATTCCATAATGTGTACATCCAGCCCACAGACATGTCAAAATCAAAAATGGATCCGCTTTGAACCTAATTATGCATGTGTGGGTCTGGAATCGGGGAGATAGACGTGCTTGGCGTAGCCTGTGCATGCCTCCGGGGCATGGCCCATGCTTCAATAAAATTGCATGCGGGTAAACATTTTGGATGTCCCTGCTCCTATTGTATTCTGAAAAGTTACACGTTTCAGATTCTGGCCGTTCCTGCGATATAACCATGGACGCAACGCCCTTTGCGAAAAAGTGCATCTCCTAAGCTGCTCATCACAGTCAGTAGTTTGCTGATGTGCACTAGACATAAATACCAATGGTATATGGTATAGGCTGCTGCAGCCTATACCATATACCAGTCCCCCTCATGCCCTAGAAAGTGCTAGGTAAGCCTTGTGCATCCCAATATGGTATATGAGAATGTAAATTTGAACATGTATGTCGACATACCTTGCATCAAATGATACGTGGCATTAGGAACAGGCCCCAGTGATTCCTGACCTTGTCATTTCTATAAGCACACCTTAAACTGCTAGGGATGGACCCTCACCAAGTGCACAAAACCCTGATCTAACCATGCAGTTCCCCAAAGGATGCATAGTATTTCTGGACAACAAATATAAGCCCTTTTCATGCCTATGGCCTGTAAAAGCACTCATTCTGTTGCTCTGCATACCATTCACCTCTTATCTCTCCCTACAACCCTTCCCAGGAATTCTACTCTTCTGTCATATTGCTTCTATCTGTGCCCTTCTCTTCTACTGCCAAATCCAGACGTTGTTCCTTTCATCTTTCTTACTGCTCCTTATGCCTGGAAGAAACTACCTGAGTCTATACATCAGGCTTTATCTCTGGCCCCTCTCAAATCCAGGCTAAGCACTCACTTCATCATTGCTGTTGGATCTGATTTGCCTAAACTCCCTTGGCTTCCTGACCATTCCCCCAGAAGTATCCTGTCCACAGCTGCTGTGTTATCTGTCTAGACTAGATTGTAAGCTCCACTGAGCAGGGACCATCTTTTACATGGGTCTGTGCAGTGCTGCGTATGCCTTGTAACGCTATAGAAATGATCAGTAGTAGTAGCAGGGCCTTCTGGTTATGGTATCTGAGGCCCACCTATTTGGGTACTGGCATTTCTCACAGCAGCTATACCTGTCCCATTGTGCACATGATATTTTCAGCACATAAACGTCCCCGTCACACGTACAATATGTAACAAGAAAAAAGAAGATAAGAATTGGGACAAGTTATTAAATAACTTTAATAAGAAGTTTGATGATTATAAGAAAGAGCTAAAAGCAAAGAAACTGAAGAAATGTTAAAGGGATGAATTAGATTATGGTTGCGCTTCATATTCCTATTGAGTTTCTGATGGAACTGGCCTCCATTGCTCTCACAAATAACTTTTTCTGGTGTTGCAGAACTAGAAGAGTGATCAGGCATTTCTGTCTGCTTGAACTTAGATCCACAGTAACATCATACCCTGCACAATATTTGTTGTAGTGTCCTGCATTTTTTAGACAACCAGCATAGGGCCCGACATTGAGATAGGCAAGCTATGCATGGTGGCGGCACATAGCCTGCCCGCTGACCCCCTTAATCTGGATTTTCACGTCCATGCCAGTGGAAGTGAAAATCCAGTTTAGCCTGGATGCCAGCTTGGCAGCCTCAGAGGCTACATGGGTAGCATTGATTTTCGATGTTACCCACATAGCCTCTCTGTCTTAAAGATAGGTGAGAAAAAACCTTGTCTATATTTAAAGCACTACGCATGTAGCATTGAGAATTGCTGCTGCCCATGTAGCCCCATCCTCCGCCCCCGCTTCATTCCGGAACACCCCTAACATGCCCCGATGTTATGCGGATAGCATCTGGGCATGTTAGGGACTTAGCCGGGATTTTTGAAGGGCACTACTCGTGTAGGCGCCCTTCTAAAATCCCTGATAAGGCCTTTACAAGGGTAACTGAGGAATTTGCCTGTGTAAAGGCCTTCGAATATCAGGCCCATAATTAATAGCTATATCGTTCTGGAAATGAAAAATGTGACAGGGAACAGGCACAAACAGCATCACAGCTCAGAGCAATGTGGCTAAGTACAAGAGGGCAGGGCATGTAAATCAGGAAAGCAAACACATGCTGACATAAGACTTCTGCATTGTTCTATGGTGCTACCATACCTTGAATATTGTGTGCAATACTGGTCGCCATATCTTAAAAACAAAATACTATAGTAGAATTAGAAAAGGTACAGAGAAAAGCCACAAAAATCATAAAGGGAATGGACGGATACCCCTATGAGGAAAGGGTTAAAAGTTAGGGCTCTTCAACTTGCAAAAAGAGACGACTGAGGGGTGATATGATAGAGGTCTATAAATTAATGAATAGAGTGGCACGGGTCAATGTAGGTCAGTTGTTTATTCATTAAAAAGCAGAAAGACTAGAGGACACTCAATGAAGCTACGATATAGCCCATTTAGGACTAAGAAGAGAAAATACTTTTTTTTACTTAATGCTCAATCAAACTCGAGTTTGTTACCATAGGATTAGTTAAAGCTGTTTGTATAGCTGGGTTTAAAAAAAGGTTTGGACACGTTTCTGGAGGAAAAGTCCATAAACCATTATTAAAGAGAACCAGGGAAATCCATTGCTTACCCCTGGGATAAGCATCATGAAATCAGTCTGCGTTCTGGGAATCTGACAGTTACTTGTATCCTGGATTGGCCATTGTTAGAAACAGGATGCTGGGCTTGATGGACCGTGGTCTGATCTTGTATGGCATTTTGCATGTTCTTATGTTAACTGCATAGTGCACTTTCGTAAAAGGGCCCCAAAATGTTTTAATTCACCACTACCTTTTTTATGAAGTACAGTTAAAAAGTCAATACAGATATACATTAGAATAAGAACCTTTCACGTGAATGATGTTTTTTTCACAATATAGGTAGATATTAAAACTCAGCAAGACAGAGTTGTTAGGAAGCACTCTAATAAATGATGTCTAAGAAGATTATATCCTTCCCTGCATCCATCAGAAAATCTAAGCGTTAAGTGGAGCTGCACACCTACAACAACTCTTTGAGGCAGGAATAAGGGAGTGATTTTGAATTTTACATATTAATCTCAAGTCCACAATTACTTTCTAGCCCCTGTGTCCAAATTTTCAATGTGAAAGCATTCATATACTTTAGAAAATATATAAAAAAAAATACAGACACACATTTTGACCTGCTATTGTTTGTATGCAATTTTTCTCTACGTGGCAACGCAAGCCCCTCCCCAACTTTGGCCCTGGGATTATCACTTCTTGCAGCAGGTTTATGTTAAAGTTAATACATGTAGTGGTACCATGCTCCTGAGTTAATCTTAACACAGAGGATATAATTTTCTGAAAGCCCTTTTGCTTGAGAAAAGCACTATTTTATTCACAAACATGGCTTAGTAAATTACCCTCAGATAAGACAACTTTCAAACTAAGCTCGTAGGACCCGATTTACACGGTTAACAGCCAAAATACTGGCTAATCAGATATTTGATGGCACTTACACGGGTAGTGGCATTGAATATCCTCAACTAAGTCCCATATACGCGCCAATGCTAGCATCGGGGCGTTCTGGGGTGGAGAGGAGGCGGGGACCGGCGCTAACGGTGCAGCAGAGATACTGGAAGCTGCACGGTCAGTGTGCCCAGATCTGGATATTCACTTCCGTCACCGCAGAAGCAAATATCCGGGGTTAAGGAGTCGGCGGGCACAGCTAAGCGGCTATGGCGCTTAGCCCTGCCCAGATGAATATCAGGCCCATAGTTTATGTGTAGTCTTCTTTATCCACAAACTCTATATCAATTTTCAAAAGAAAAAATATATTTCTTTGGAATTTGAGTCTGGAAAAATATGCACACAAATTTGGATTTTCTATTTGTATGATTACTGTTTCTCTCTGTGTTTGTTTTGTTTTGTTGCATTACGACCTGGAATTAAAATGGAGTTTTGGGGGTTAGCATCATGTTATATACACAACATGCCTACGACTTTGAAGGGGCAAAGTATCCTTTATTGTACACAAACAATAATTATGACAAACCAGAAAACTGAAAGCAAGAGTGTGCATATGTATTCACTCCCCCCCCCCCCAAGTCAATACATTATAGAGTCACCTTTTTCTGCAATTATAGCTGCAAGTCTCTTGGGGTATGTCTCTATTAGCTTAGCCATCGAACCACTGGGATTTTCATTCATTCTTTAAGGCAAAACTGCTCCAACTCCTTCAAGTTAGATGGGTTGCGTTGGTGTACAACAATCTTCAAGTAATGCCACAGATTCTCAATTGGATTGAGGTCTGGGCTTTGACTAGACCTTTCCAAGACATTTAAATGTTTCCCTTTAAACCAGCTTTAGCAGTATGTTTAAAGTCATTGTCCTGCTGGAAGGTGAACCTTTGTCCCAGTCTCAAATCTCTGGCAGACTGAAACAGGTTTTCCTCAAGAATTGCCCTATATTTAATGTCATCCATCGTTCCTTCAATCCTGACCAGGTTTCCTGTCCCTATCATGAAAAACATCCCCACAACACGATGCTGCCACCACCATGTTTCACTGTGGGAATGGTGTTCTTGGGGTGATGGGGAGTGTTGGGTTTGCACCACACATAGCGTTACACATGATGGCCAAAAAGTTCAATTTTTGTCTCATCTGACCAGAGAACCTTCTTCTATGTATTTGGGGGTCTGCCACATGCTGTTGTGCAAACTCCAAACATGTTTTCTTCTTTCTTTCTTAAAGCAATGGCTTTTTTTCTGGCCACTCTTCCATAAAGCCCCACTCTGTGGAGTGTACGGCTTAAAGTGGTCCTACGGACAGATAATCCTATATCCATTGTAGATCTTTGCAGCTCCTTCAGTGTTATCCTTGATGTCTTTTTAGCATCTCTGATTAATGCCCTCCTTGCCCAGTCTGTGAGTTTTGGTGGGTGGCCTTCTCTTGTCAGGTTTCTAGTGGTGCCATATTCTTTCTATTTTGTTATAATAGATTTAATGGTACTCCGTGGAATATTCAGAATTTGGGATACTTTTTTTTATAATGCAACCCTGATCTATACTTCTCCACAACTTTGTCTCTGACCTGTTTGGAGTGCTCCTTGGTCTTCATGCTGCTTGCTTAGTGGTGATGCAGAGTCAGGGTCCTTTCTGAACAGGTGTATTTATACAGGCATCGTGTGACAGATCATATGACATTGATTGCACACAGGTGGACCCTAATCAACTGATTGTGTGAATTCTGAGGTTAATTGGTTGGACCAGATCTTATTTAGGGGTTTCATAGAAAAAGGGATGAATACATATGCACTCACAACTTTTCAGTTTTTACTTGTTTATATATACAAGATATTTTATTATCATTCACTTCTCTAATTTGGACTATATTGTTAGGTCCATTAACTAACATGCAAATGAACCTCCATTTTCATTACAGGTTGTACGTAGTGCAGCAAAACTTGACAAAAACCAAGGAGAAGAATACTTTTGCAAGGCACTATATGCGCTTATTTTTGAAATCCAAAAGTATGTGCTTAATTCTACCCCCACCCCCACCGTGCTTCCTTGATAAGTGGAGAAAATGCATGTAATGGAATTATGTGCAGATAGTGTGGGCAGTTTTCAAAGACTACAGGCCCGATATTCAGCAGCGGCAGCTAGCGTGAGTACAGCCCCAACCCGTCGTGTTGAAGCGTTAACTCAGATATTCAGTGCCAGGACTATATCCAGCCACTGGCAGTGAATATCTGGGTTTGCTGCACAGCCGCGCATGGCGCAGAGGCAAACTAGGCAGTGGCGATATTCAGCTGCTGCCCTGTTAGCCTTCCACTAATCACACCCTACCTATTGAGTGAAACCTAAAGTGACTGATATCTTAAATTTTTACTTTTTTACTTTTTTTGTCGGAGGTTTTTGCCATGAGAGATCTCTCCCTCTTGAAGCGTAACTTCCCTTTTATTCACTTTGGTTGTAACCTAACCACTGTATAAAATATTGTGAGGTAATCGCATTCTGCCTAATGCTACTTCACAATCACATCTCCATGTTAAAATTCACCCTGCAGATCTCAACGGACACAGCACTGCGTTTAGAGCCGCACACTTCTTTTCGGCTCTGCTTCAACGCTTAAAATTTGCTAGCACATTTTACTCATCTGATTCTTGTGACCGGCCAAAGAGGTATTTAGTTTCCCGCCTTTCCTCCGAGCTTCTCTTCTTCTTTCAGCTCCTTTAATCAAGGCTATGGTGATATATATTCCTCTTATAGACTGGGCTTCTCCATTAATGCAGTCATACTTGCTGATCAAACTCAAAGGAACAGCGAGCTGATTTTGTGGACAAACACCCCTCCCCTATTCTGACATCATATCAAACTCATCCAGTCAAGCTCTAAATTCAGCCCCTTCGGTTCTAAAGAGCCAATCCGAAAAATCCAATTTTGTTCTAACCACTGAAGACACTGTTCTCTATTTCCCCCTCTCGGATTCGCCGGGGCATAATCAATTATTCGCCAGTGAAAATCAGAAAATGAATGGTTAAACTCTATGCAGTGTTGAACTAGAGGAGCTGAATTTACTCTATTTTTTATCCGCGAAGCATGTTCTTGCAGACGAAGTTTAACCTTTCGTATTGTCCGTCCAACATATAACTTCATACAGGGACAAACTAAAATATAAACTGCATGAGTAGTGGAACAGGTGGTAAACCATTTAGATATCTGTTTTAATCCAGAATTGGGAATATGCCATTCAGGACCCTCAATTGTACGATAACAAAGATCACAAGACGAACCTTTTGAGCAGACATAATGACCTTTCAAACCATCTTCCGATGTTTGTTCCGGTCCCATCTGTGCCCTAGTGATCAAATTCCCTATATTTGGGCCTCTGGTGTAAGCTATCCATAAGGGCTTCTGAAAACAGGGGTGGAGGGCTAGAATATGCCAATGTTTATTGAGAATAGATCTAATCTTGGAAATATTTGACATATAGGGTAAAATGCCCGTTATCGAATCAGGGTCATCTTGTTTGGCTCTAGGTATTCTCAGCCATTCTCTATGGGTATAGCGTGCTCTAATGTAGGCTTGCTTCACTATGGAACAAGGATAACCTCTATGTAATAACCGATGTTTCAAATCTTGAGCATGATGTTCAAATTCTTGAATGGAGCTACAAATGCGACGTAAGCGCAGAAACCGACCATAGGGTAAACCCCGCTTTAAGGCTGGAGAATGGAAACTTGAAAAATCCAAAAGGGTATTTCTTTGAACTTTTTTTCTGTAAAGTGTTGAACCTAAGCGGGATCCCTGTTTAAAAATTGTGACATCTAAAAACTCTAATTCTTGTGAGTGAAAATGTAAGGTGAATTTTAGGTTGGTCTTCTGATCATTCAGCCAATCTATAAAATATGTAAAGCTTCTTCTGTATCATTCCAAAGGAAAAAGATATCGTCAAGAAATCTGGACCATAATCCTATCTTAGAATACCACTCAGAGGGGAATATTATTTGCATCTCAAAATCTGCCAAATAGAGTGTGGCAATCGATGGGGCAACAGTGGCCCCCATTGCAATTCCATGTATCTGTTAGCCTTAGCAGCAAAAATTAGGCCAGCATTTCCTGCGCCTAACTTTCGCCACTGAGGGATAACCGGGCAGCAGCTGAATATTGTTGCTGCCTGGTTAACCCCGGGTACCGCCCCTGGAATGCCCCCGATATGCCCCGATGCTAAGCGGTTAGCATCAGGGTGTACAGCAGCATTACTCAGGGATATTCACTGGCACTAACCGGCTCTGCAAACCGTGTAAATGCCTTGCAATATCGGACCCTGCTTTTCTGCAAATAATACCTTCCTTTATGTATACAAATAGCTTTGAAATGTTGCAAATAAAAAGCCCATATGTACTTGGATCAATGAATGTTTGTGTACATATCTGTGGATGGAGTGATCCGGGTTAATGGAACATCTATTGTTTCTTTTCCTGCAGACTTCCAATATATATGTTCAAGCTATGATTAATAATTTCTTTTCTAATTTTTGGCTGAATACGTTGCGATTATCTCCTTTTGTGGCACTTGTCATCTGGCAAAACCTGAATTTTTGTCATTATTCTCCCTCCTGAGAACAGACAGAATTTGAATTAATCAGGTCTCCTTGGAAGCTGGATCTTTTGTTGATAATTAAGTTGGAAGATTTATTGCTTTACAAAAGAAACAGCAACAAGAACAACAAAAAGTTTTAGGGATTGATATTTATTCTTTCATCAATATTTTCATTTTATATTCTGATAATACCGTATTTGAAATAATGGGGCATCTTTATTAAACCGTGGTAACCTTTTGCATAATGCCTATGACAGTGGCAAAAGGGTCATGATATTTGCAGAGGGTATTCCCAGCCTTACTCTCGCAGATACCATGGAACTATTGCACTTACCACAGAAACCCCTGGTCCCTGCATTGGCAGGTAGCGTGAGATCCATGGCAAATGCAAGGGGAGGACAGAGCTAGGAATGGCTCTGTCCTCCTGATCCCCCCTGATCCCTCCAGACCCTGTCCTGTCAACATTGTCGGTGCTGTGAATGTACCAGTCTGCGACACCGACAATATAAATCATGCCCCTTCAGCATCAATTCCCTCCTAGACAGCTCCCAATCTTCATAGGAAACTGTCTGGGGGGGGGGGGGGTGGAATCGGTGCACTCCATGACAAAATAAAAAATCAGTCAGTCGCATCCCCTCCTCCCTTCCAAACTGAAATACCTGACTAGCCAGTTGGCATTGGGAGGACCCAGCCCACCACCACAAGCTGTTACCTTTAATCTCTAGTGGTCTAGTGGCCACAGGGGGCAGGAGTAGTCCTCCCCGCTCCTGTCCCCATCATCACACTTAGTCAAAATGGCCTAATGCCCAGCCCGATTCTTCCCGCCTTCCCTGACTACAATGTGTGAAGTGACTGTGATATCTGTATTTTGACTCCATTAGCTGTTACCGCTGGGAGATGTTTTCAAGTTAGCCCGTTACTCCTGGCTGCGGCCCATGGGTCAAGGGCATGTAAAGATGGGAGGGGGGGCATGGTAGGTGACAGGGTGGTATTCATGCTAGCAATACTTGCTGGCCTGCCTCGTATTTTCCCTACTGCATCACTGTAGCCATTATACCCATCCCTCTGGTGCTCCTTTTTCTCTACCTCGGTCACAAGCTTTTCCTTTTAGTAAGTCAGTGAGCTGTAATGCAGAGGAAAGTTCCTTTTATCCATGAGTCACAGAGACCAGCTTGAATATATGCATCCTCCTTCATATGAGGTTCCACATTTTCTCCCACTTGACCATGCAAGAAGTCCATTATCACCAAAATCTCTGCTGCTGAATTTGGATGAGAAGACTCAGGGTAGCTCTTGTGCAACTCATTTCCTCCATGGTATTCTTAAAGGGTGTTAGGATTTCCATCACCTCTGTGAAATTTGCTCAGTCCTGGTGACCCAGGGCCTGTCAAAGTCATTTAATGCAAGGCCACCCACTGCTCCATTAACCTCTGCATTGTTGATGTGACTCTATTCCCCTGAGCCTTAAAGTGGGGTTGCTGAGGTCTTTTTCCTCCAGTTCAGGCTGGCTTCTCTGTGGCTGGTGTTCAGCTGTGGTCTGTATTTTATGCCCAATTTTTGTTGTTTGTTGTTTTTGGATTTTTTTTCTTTTTGTTTTATTGTTAGTTTTTTGTTTATTATTATGTTTTCTGCCCAGTTTGGGTTTATATATTGATAGTTTTTTGTTTTCTGGCTCCTTGAGGGTATTTTTGTGAGGACCATTAACCTCTGCAGCATGTTATAAGTAGGATTCCACTTGATGCTAATATCCTGCTTGCGCTGGTGCGCATGTGCCCCTGTTCCTTTCTCCTTCTCATACAGCTCATGCTCACCCTTCATATTCTGATGAAATATTCAGTTATATTTTGGCTTTTCTTGATCAGTTCCCTCAAGACGGGCTGGCCATTTGTCTTGCTGCCCCAGCCTAGGAAGTATCTGACAACCAGTTGCAGGAAGTACGCAAAGCATCTGATCTCAAAAAAGGTCCCCCTCCTCCACTGTCTTAACCATGTTCATCCCACCACCTGTTACAAAGAAACATGGATGCACGGTGTTCTGTTTGTGCCGTATGTGCCAGTCCTGCAGCATTGCCCTTAATTCTGCTGAGATATGGATCCATGTATGACTGTCATCCATTACTGGCTGTGTAGCACAGCCCATTAGTATCCTCCTGTTCTTGCTCCCCCATTAAACCTACAGCCTCTTCCTGTCTCAGTCAAATGCCACCAGTGTGCTGTCAGAGAGGGGTGACTAGTCGAGATGTCAGTGGTGAAATGCACACTAGTACTGGCCTCTGCTTTTTGCCAGTTCTGTCTACTCAATGATTATAAAGGCTGGGGATCACCTGTCTACTAATAATTGTTTTGCAGGGCACTCTGTAAGTGGGAACTATGAGATGCCGCAGCTTCTTAAAACCCACCTTATGAACCATCTTCAGGGGATAGTCATCCACGGTTATCAATTGCCCAATGCACTGGGCCATCACCCTCAATGCTGCCTGCCACCTGCCCTGTGACACTGCTAACAGACACTACTCCATGTCTGCAATGGCGGCTTGCTTCGATTCACATTGGGCCTGATGCCATGCCATCTGAACAGCAAAAGAGAACAGGAGCCTTGCTTGGAATAGGGATTTTGTTTTTCCTGTACCTTTACTGCCTGTGTTATTTCCAACCCTGAATAGTGTCCCCAGCCTAGGATCAACACCCTCCTTTGTACTGAGTGGACAAGGGGGCTCTTTTTCCAAATTATATAGCATTCCACTGTTTGTAAAATGATCCATCAGCTTCCCTCTGCTAATGTTCTGCCTACAGTAATTGCATTGTGTATACTGTGGATTGTATAGCACGTTAAAATTCTACGATTTGTGAAGTTTTATAAGACTTCCCCTTTGCTCCCTTGGAGGGAGGGAGGGAGGGAGGCTACTGCTCTAGGTATTGTGGTTTGCTCTTTTTCAGCTTTAGCTTGAGTTTGCATACTGATATTTGGTGATATATACCACAGTCGGCTCCAGGTTTTGTCATTCTTGATATTATTGAGTTTTTCCAATGTTGACTTCTACAGATGTAGTTAATTTGATTTTTGTACAATCCATTGGGTGACGTCCATGTGTACAGTCGCTGCTTGTGTTGCTGGAAGAAGGTGTTTGAAATTAATAGATTGTTGGTCTTACAGAATTCTATCAGTCTTTCTCCATCTCCATTTCTCTTGCCAAGTCCATATTTTCCAACCACTTTGTTTTCTTCTTTGTTGCCAACTTTTATTATCAGGATATTCTGTTTGCATGTTCTGTCAATTTCAGTTTGTACTGATAACATATAAATGCATTCACTCTTCTGCCCTTCATTACCTCTCCTCTCTCCTCTCTCCCATCTTCATTACCTTTCCTCTCTCCTCTCTCCCATCTTCATTACCTTTCCTCTCTCCTCTCTCACCCATGTTCATGTACTATGTTCCTCCTCTGGTTTTTTTCTCGCTATGCCCTTTTCTTCCACTGCCAATTCCAGACTTCAGTCTTTTCACCTTGCTGCCTCTTATGTCTCGAACAAACTCCCTGTATTTCTACTTCAAATCTTCTCCCTTCCCTTCTTTAAGTCCATGCTAAAATCTTCTCTCTTTGCAGTCACTTTCAAATCCTAATCCCTTATTCTCAATGTGTCTCCTTTCCCTATTGAACCCCTTGTTTCTCTTGTTCTGTACTGTTTGTCTTGATTAGACTGTAAGCTCTATGAGCAGGGACTGTCTTCTATATGTGTTTGTACAGTGCTGCATATGCCGTGTAGTGCTTTATAAATGATTAATAGTAGTAGTAGTAGTAGTTGTAGCACTTGTTCATAAAACTCACCAACGTCTTCCTCTTCTGCAGCTATTGTTGGGACATATACCTGAATACAGTTGATGGGCATTCTTGTAGATGAATACAAATTAGGTGTTCACTGATTGCATTGTAGTTCATTACAGTTCTGTTTTTTTCTTAATTATAAATGCAGCACCATTTCCTCTTTAACTTTCATTTCCAGCATAGTATACCATGTGATCATCAAATGCAAAGTGCCCGATGCCAGTCCATTTTAGTTCACTCACACTCAGCAGATTAAGTTGTAAATGTTCCATTTCATTCTTGACCACTTCCATCTTCCCTTGGTTATGCTTTGTAAGTTACATGTCCCAATATGTAAGACATCTTTGCAGCTTCTGACTCATTTCATGCATGGCTACAGCAGCAGTCAGACGTCCTGAGGGTTTTAACCCAACCACATCATAAATGCTGGCTTTACTCTGAAAATGCTTCAGCTCATTTCCAATAGCCAGTTGAGTTCCTTCCGACCTGAGGTCTCATCTTCCAGCATGACAGTGCAATTTGTTTTGTTGTGACTATCCATTGGATTTTTGTGGCAAGATTTGGAAGTATCTTCTGCACAGGTAATGCTGGTGTTTTACCATTGTCACAGGCATCCATGGATCCGTGAAATAGTCTCCCAGTGGAGGTGGTAGAGATGAGGACACTGAATTCAAAAAAGCATGGGACAAACACAGAGGATCTCTAAAGGAAAGAAGGGACTGTTGTAGTTGTTTCTTTGGAAGGACAGACTGGATAGGCCATGTGGTCTTTTTCTGTCATCATTTTTCTATGCTTCTATGTTTCTATGAATGTGATCCTCTGCTGCCAACACCATTCCATTCTGCTGTTGCCCAGATGGATGGTTTGTCTTAGTTGAGATCTGTCCATCTTGGGAGTCCCTGCCAGTAGTTACGCTACCAATAGCTTAGAACACAAAATTAAAAGCATAAATTAGAACGTTTTATAATTTACATGTGTTCTAAAAGATTTCTAGCATGGTCATTTACGCTGGCTGGCATAAGTGCCCGTTGCTTAAATCAACATGTGTATTCATCAACTGAAGTGTGCGTATGTCGTACTTTATAAGACAGGCACAGAAAATGCACATTAAAATGCATATTAACCTAGGCATCCCTTATAAAATTACCCTCTTAGGAGTCAATATTCAGACAGGAATTTTTTAAAACTCTTGTCACCATGGCTGAAATGATATTCATTGTCAATATCTAGACAGTGGCTGGTGCTGAATAGACACATTTAATGCTGACCCTCAGCATTATCCAGATGGCAGCGATATTCAGTCCATAATCTGTGTTTTTGCTGTTCTTATGTTATCCAGATAATTATCCAGTCAGTGACAGAATATTGCCTCTAACCTAAGAACTCCAAGAACTGTCTTCACTATGCCCAAGGACCTCCTGGAGTCAGTGCCAGGGTGGTCTGCAATGATTAGGTTATGGCTCTTCAACATAGAAAAGAGATGGCTGAGGGGGGATATGATAGAGGTTTATAAATTAATGAATAGAGTGGAACGGGTAAACGTAGATTGATTGTTTACAACATCAAAAAGTAGAAAGACTAGTAAGAGAAAATATTTTTTCACTCAACGTGTGATCAAACTCTGGAATTCATTACCAGAGGATGTAGTAAAAGCTGTTAGTGTATCCGGGTTTAAAAAAGGTTTGGACAAGTTCCTGGAGGAAAGGTCCATAAACCATTATTAAAGGGGACCCGGGATATCCAGTGCTTGCCCCAGTACAAGCATTGTGGAACCTGAGTCTTTTGGAGAAACTGCTAGTTACTTGTGACCTAGATTGGCCACTGTTGGAAACAGGATACTGGGCTTGATGGACCTTGATCTGACCCAGTATAGCATATTTTATGTTCTTTTGATTTTTGATGTCATTACCTAGATAATGCCACCGAAAATCAAGGGATGGTCCCACTCAATGGCTTTGAATATTTTTTCTTCCTTCTCCTGAATATTTTCTATCTATAACATCTGTCTATAAAATGGAATGATATATATGGTACAAGGTTTGGTAGTGCTATATTTCACTGAGCTTCTGAAGCAATTGTTGCCTTCAAATCTTTGGAGACTGTGTTAATAAATGTTTCAATAAGTATGCAAATAAGGCAGTGTGGGGAGTTAAATTTGGAGAGACCTTTTTCACTTTTGCCTTCTGATTATGCAAACACCAAGGCGTGCACAAGCTTGGTGCAGTTTTTCTGCCTTTTTTTTTAAAATATAGGGCCAACATCACAAGGGCAACTTTGCATTCTGAAAACATAATGAAGTTCAGGCCTAGGGAAATGAAGCAGTTAATACATTCTTCTGCTTGGAGATGGATAGATATGATTTCCTACATCATATTGTCATTTGCATGCAATTTGTCTCCATTCAGGCAGCCAAACAGGCCCTGCTCAATCATTTTTATTCACTGGTTGGCCTAAATAACTGTTCAACTTAGTCTTTACTGCAGTCTCAAAATTGGATAAATCAATCCCAATGTTTTGAATTGAAATTTTCATAAATTAATAAAATGGAAATGCCAATAAGCATATTGTTTCCTTTAGAGTTACTGCAAAGCAAATATAGCCTTGTCACTCAGAATGGGTTTCTATGCTCTGGTCATAAAGATATTTGTGAAATATCAAGTGTCATCTTTATGCTGTTTCTCATTTCACCGTGCTTCAGTCTTTGTGCAATGTGTTCCAGCAGACGATATCACATTCTGCAATACTCCACCTTTAATGTAACAACAAAACACTGGGCAAAATCAGAGCTAGTCGTAGAACACATAGGGATATGTTTACTAAATCGTCTTAACATAGCAGCAGTGACGTTATCATGCGATACGTAATGCTATCACACGATAATGTAACATTATTGCACGATAACTTCACGAATTGCATGATAACGTCGCAGCGGTTTTAAGGCACACTAACGCTGTGAAATCCGGGTCTGAAGGGTGGAGTAAGGCCTCCCAGAGGGCGGAGACAGGGGTCAATGGATGGAGAGTGGGCAGGGAGAGGCTCAGGAACACTAACGCTGTGAAATCCGGGTCCGAACACTAACGACAGTGAAACCCTCGCATTAGAGACACATTTGCAGGAGAGAGAAACCATTTAAGTCAGCAATGTACAGCAAAGGCAGGGAAACCCAGAAAAAAGTGATAGTAGTGATACATGTGCAGGAACCAAAAAGGCAAATAAACATATAAAATGACCAGAACCACATCTGAAATCCCAATAACCAAGCTGACCAATAGTGATATTAATGATAAAGCAACACTACAGACAAAGCGTAAAAAGGAAGATATCATGTTTGGAAGGGTCTATGCTCTGTCCCCCTACAAAGTGAATGATCCCACATTGAAACAGCGGTGATCAGGGTTTTTGTCGTTTATATTGGGCAGGTTTGTTAGGGTGTGCACATGTGCAGCAACAGCAGAGTGGGCACGTAGGAAAGGGCAACTGTACTGATGCTGTAAATGGGATACAGGGGGCTGCAGGTGGCACATTCTGTGGTCCAGCTGGGGCACAGTGCGGACTAGGCAGATGCCTAGGTGGCACATAGGAATGCCAAAACTGTAAAGCAGCAAGACAGAAACTGATGAGGGACCAACATGCGCATGAGTGTGTGTCCCACAGTGTCACAGGGGATATTACCCAGCAGGTACCCCCCAGGGCACATAACATTAGCAGGCAGTGCCGGGGGGGGGGGGGGAAGCTCACATGTCCATGTAGGCACCCCTACCCGAGAACCCACACCATAGGCAGCTGCCTACCGGCACACTGGATGGCCTGGGACTGCACACCACCAGCACCACTGGCATAAGGGCATGTCAGCATGGTGGCGGAGGGGTGCTGGTGGCAGAGGGTGCAGTGGCATCTGCTCATAGCAGACCACGGCCAAGCCCCATTTAGGTGGGTGGCATGCACTGCAACAGACGAGGTCTGTCTGATGAACAGTCATGGTATCCCCAGGGAATGATTTGCCCTTGTTGCAGCAGTTTCGTGCAGTACACACAGCCAGTGCATTCAGGGGCAGAAGGTCACAAGTTCAAGTCCCAGCTGTGGCTCCTGCAAACCTTGTCCCCATATTTTGCCCAATACTAAACCGTGATAATAAAGACGGAACCTTTATTGCAGATAAATTAAACATGCCTGAAATTCCTATATTTTACCCTACAGAGCACATACACCATAAACATGTGCAATCCCTAGATCAGAGTTTCCCAACTGCAGTCCTGGAGGGCCAAGCACCATTCAGGTTTCATACTGTCCCTAATAAATATGCCTGTGCTGCATTTGAATGCATTGCCCCCATTGTATTCAAATGTATTTCATGCATATTCATTAGGGACAGCATGAAAACCTGAACAGTGTTTGGCCCACCAGGACCGGAATTTGGAACCTCTGCCCTAGAGCAGCGGCCAACAGGGGCAGAAACACCCACACCCACAGGCTCCACTATCCAAAGCCTCATGGAGGGTCAGGCTGTTGGGCAATGCGCGGAGTAGCATCTCCCAATACTGGCACCTGCATACCTTAGCAATGCTGTCCTAAACTTGGGAACATGTTCCACATATATCAAAAGGTTGCTATGATTAATGTCAGCTAACAAATCCTAAGTTAAACATGATTTGTTGATAGAGATTAATCATAGCAACCTTTCTGATATCTGTGGAGTGTGTTTCAGTTATTGCTTCTGACAGTGTTTACCACCCCGGGGAGTGACCCCAACAGTATTGCGTACCATAACAATGCCCTTACTGTGCCCAGGACTGGTGTGGTGGCCAGGGCTGCCACAAACCTCCATATTTGCACAATGCTGGCATAGGTGTGGGAGTGTGTGTATGTCTATCCAGTGTGTTGTGGCTGCCTACATCTTACTGAGCCCACACTGCTTGCATTGTTTCCAGTTTTAGCCTGCCAATGTGCATAATGAGGAGCAAGGTACTGTGGGTATGGCCTGGACAGGGTGGCCTGGGCAGGATGCATCTGCACAGGGTATAGGGCAATGGCTGGGACATTGTAATGCCCAACCACCACCTGCACCGACAAGGTGGCCACAGCATGTCATGCTGGGAGGTCATTCTCATCCTGACTGAGCAGTGACCACGGCATGGCTAGGTTCCCCCATAGTGCTTATGCAGCATTTTTCTCAAATGATATTTATGGGTTTTCTTTTCTGGGGCTCAATTACTTACATATCTGTTTGGTTTGTGTGCTCACATCCCATTTTTGGGTGCACACAGTTCTTCCAGGAACATGCACTATGTACTAGCTAGCAGACTGTCTGCAGTTAGCATGTGTATGGCTCGAGCACCTTGCAGGGTGCAGTGGGTGGGGACTGACTGTGCCATCTGCTGGTGAATGTCAGATAGTGGTGGTGGGCAGCTGACTTTCTCCAGCATTCTGCCTGTCTGCCATTGCCTTATGTGATGTGTACAGATCTGCATCGACTGCCCTGTAGGGTGCCTGTTCCCCAGCAGGACTGGGGTTGATGGTCTTCTCTATCATTGCAGAGATGTACAATGTGGATCTGTTGGTGGGAGATCCTGTCCCCCCCCCCTGAGCCACAGAGGACGGGTTGGGTGGTGCTACATAACCCGCTTTTGGGTCTAAACACCCTCTTCACTTATAACATGTGACCATGGCACCCACACAGGAAATGCACTATTCTGGGTGCATCATAGTCCACAAGGGTTAGACATGACTGGGAAATACAGATGGACACAGGTATATCCTAGCTGTGTCTGCAACAACTACCTATCACACACTAGCACTGATGGGGACCTGCAGCATAGCCTATCTCAGTCAAGCCAGGTGCTGCGGACCTGGTGCTGGGTGCCCCACCTCACCCTCATGGTGAGCACAGGACCCGCACAATGTCACGGTCTGTAGCTACTCTGTGCCAGTAACACACACGGTCAGTTCCCCCTACCAGTCCGAGTTGCTGTGGGGGTGCATACCCCATTATGTTATCAGCTGTAGACTGCTGATCTGCATGTGCAGTGCATCATGGGTACGGCTGGGTTTACCCTATCCTGGTAACCACAGCAGACAGTTTGTGTGGTGACCTGCAGTCTTTCTGTAGCCAGCCAGCAGTGTGGTAGCAGCTATAGAGATGTAGCCTACTGGTTACTTCAATGACTATGGAGGCAGAGGTCATGTTTGATCCCACTGTGGTGTTATTTAGAACTACTGTCTGAGGCTTTTCCTTTTCATTTCAATCAGTGCTGTGAGCAGAAACACCCTCACAGTGCTGTAACCTAAGGTGCCTCATAGGCACCCTATAGGGCATATTATAGGGTGCCTTGGCAGACAGGGCACTTTATAATGTGACCTATGGGGTGCCTTATAGGATGCCTTATGAGGCACCTTAGATTACGGCACTGTGAGGGTGTTTTCTCTGGCAGCACTGATTTAAATTAAAAGAAAATGCCTCAGACAGCCTTTTTAGATTACACCACTGCAGGATCAAACCCATGACTTCTGCCTCCACAGTTATTGCAGTAACCAGTGGGCTACATCATTGCAGCCTCTAACACTGCGCTGGCATGTACTTAGGGTTAACGCGCATTAACGTGCCACGCGCAATACAGATTCTTGCTACCTTAGGACTGGAACGCCCACTCCTTATATGGCATTCTTCACATTATCGCTGCAACTAGCGCCGGTAACATTAAGACGGTTTAGTAAACATACCCCATAGATCGATGTTAACATGGAAATTAAATTCCTCACTGAAAATCGAAATCTTTTCTCATGTCATCATCATAAAATCTAGAATACTCACGCATTCTCTTTTTTGTCAGTCCTTCCAAATGAAGCACAAATTCTACTGCTCTAGGGCATGATCCTTCTTAGAGTTGAAATGCTTAACTAGGTCAGACAATAGATCTAGTTAGCTAAGTTTGAAAGATACATTATAATTTTTAAAAGGTTTTCATTTGAGTTTATAAAAATTTTCCATCTGTTACTGAGGCAAAATATCCACAGACCTTACTGCAAATTTCCTAAGGAAAAATGTGCGTGCTTTGCTTTTGAAACCCCTTAATGTCAAATATCTCAAAAAAAAAAGTGTCCAGTCAAATGGCTTTGGACTCTAATGTTTTAAATGACCACATTCACTTCCTTTTCCATTTTCACAATGGTGAAGACCAGAGCTGCCTGAGAAAAAGCCATTATCACCAAACATCAAACTTCAAAGAGGTACAAGGCCATCTCAAAGGATCTTGGGATTCCTGTGTTTACAGTTTGCAATATTATAAAGAAGTTGGGATTCCTATGTTTATAGTTTGCAATGTTATTAAGATGTTTTGTGCTCATGGAACTGTCAGAAACCTCCCAGGATGTGGTGGGAAGAGGAAAATTAATCCAAGAATTCTCTTCAAAAGTTAATGCGAACTGTATAGTAAAAAGGCATGCCTGAATGTTGCCCAAACCCACCTTGGGAAACCACAATCCTTCTGGGAAAATATTCTGTGGAAAGGTGAAACCAAACTTGAGCTATTTGGCAATGCAGACCAGCAATACATTTACAAGTGAAGAAATGAAGCCTATAAGTTTAAAAAAATACCCTTCCTACAGTTAAATATAGTGGACGTTCCATAATGTTTTGGGGTTCTTTTGCTGCTTTGGGTACTGGAGGCCTGGAACGTATTAAAGGAATCATGAAGTCAGAGGACTACCAAGGTATTTTGGAGTGAAATGTGCTAGCTAGTGTTAGAAAGCTAGGTCTGAGTCGAAGGTCGTGTGTCCTCCAGCAGGACAATAACCCAAAACATAAATCCTAAAGTACAAAAGAATGGTTAAAAAGGAATAAATGGACTGTTTTAAACTGGCCAGCAATGAGTCCTGATCTCAGTCCAATCAAGAAACTTTGGAAAGAGCTGAAATCTGCTTTTGGTAAAAGGAATCCTGGAAAATTTCAATGAACTGGGACAAATTACAGTTGAAGATTTGGAGGAACTACCAGCAGACAGATGTAAGAAACTTATAGATGGCTACAAGAAATGTTTGGAGGCTGTTATCACTGTCAAGGATTATTCAAGCAAATATTAGTGAAGGCTGCCATTAATCCTGTTCAGATCTATTTGTTTTGTTTTGTTTTTTTTCTCAGAAATTACTGTCTCCATTGCACAGATATCTTTTATTGACTGTATACTTTTAAACATACTATTAAAATATTATGATGACATACAGTTAGAATATTTCCAATTATATTTCAAGATGTTGTACAAAACATACCTACTGTAAAATGCAAGTGTGCCAAGAATGTTGACCACAACTGTACTGGTAAGATGTTATTGTCATTTTCTTAAACCTTAGTGCCACATTCGATCTGGAGGACAGTACCCTAGTGCTATCTTGTTTAGCTTACCTTGAGATAGGTGGTTTAGTCTTCAAGTATGATCCGAGGCAACATGGTTTTACCAAAGGATGATCTTGCCAAACAAATCTGATTGAGTTCTTTGACTGGGTGACCAGGGAACTAGACCAGGGGCATGTGATGAATGCCATCTACCTGGATTTTAGCAAAGCCTTTGATACTGTTTCTCATAGGAGGCTTATCAAAAAACTCAGTAGTTTGGGGCTGAGTCCCAAGGTGGTGAACTGGATCAGAAAATGGTTGACTGACAGACGACAGAAGGTGATGGTAAATGGAGCTCACTCGGATGAAAGGAGAGTGATTAGCGGGGTGCCCCAGGTTTCGGTCCTGGGCCCGGCACTGTTCAATGTTTTTGTGATATTGCTGAAAGACTGAATGGAAAAGTTTGTCTTTTTGCCGATGACATGAAAATTTGCAAGCGTGAACTCCCCTGAGGGAGTGGATAACTTGAGGAAAGATCTACAAATGCTAGAAGAATGGTCTAACGCTTGGCAATTAAGATTTAATTCGAAGAAGTGCAGTGACATGCACTTTGGAAGCAGAAATCCAAGGGAAATGTATGCGATAGGGGACGAGAGGTTGGTGTGCATGGACCAGGAGAAGGACCTTGGTGTGATTATTTCTGAGGATCTCAAGGTGGCAAAACAGTTTGACAAGGCGGTGTCAAAAGCAGAGGATGTTGGGCTGCATACAAAGAGGAATTACCAGCAGAAAGGAAGAGGTACTAATGCAGGGTAAATTATTTAAGACTAATAAAAGAAAATATTTTTTCACTCAATGTGTAATCAAACTCTGGAATTTGTTACCGGAGGATGTAGTAAAGGCTGTTAGTGTAGCTGGTTTTAAAAAAGGTTTGGACAAGTTCCTGGAGGAAAGGTCCATAGACCATTATTAAGAAGGGACCCAGGATATCAATGTTTGACCCAATACAAGCAATGTGGAACCTGTGTCTTTTGGGGAAACTGCTAGGTACGTATGACCTAGATTGGCCACTGTTGGAAACAGGATACTGGGCTTGATGGACCTTGGTCTGACCCAGTATGGCATATCTTATGTTGTTATGTTCTTATGCCACTATATAAGTCACTGGTGAGGCCTGACTTGGAATACTGTGTTCAGTTTTGGAGACCATATCTTGCAAACAATGTAAAAAGACTGAACACTGTTCAGAGGAAGGCGACCAAAATGATTTGGAGCCTGCATCAGAAGTCTTATGAGAAGAGACTTGAAGACCTAAATATGTACACTCTGGTGGAGAGGACGGATAGGGGAGATATGATTCAGACCTTTAAATACTTAAAGAGAAATAATGAACAAACAAATCTCTTCCAAAGACATGGAAGCTGTAAAACTAGAGGGCATAACATGAAGCTGCAAGGGGGTAAATTGAAAGGCAATACCAGGAAATACTTTTTCATTGAAAGGGTGGTGGATGCTTGGAATGTCCTCCCTATGGAAGTGGTGGGGCAAATACAGTCACAGAATTCAAAATGGCATGGGACAGACACAGTGGATCCCTTAACAACAACAGGATAAAATCAAAATAAACTTAACTATCTAATTTCTCAACAAATAGGGGTGTCCTACATGGAGCGGTGGGTTCACCCCTAAACAAAGACATGGGAAGGGGTGGCCTGCACAGAGCGGCAGGTGTACCTACTCTTGCCATCTTACTGGGCAGACTAGATGGACCATACTGGTCTTTATCTGCCGTCATTTACTATGTTATTATGTAAGTATTTCCAAGTCTTTTTGTACCAACAGATCCTTTAGGGTGGATTTTAAGTTCCTTTCCCCTTCTGGAAAGCCATAATGTCAGCCTGTAGATGTCAGCATGAGCACAAATTGAAGATATTAGAAGAAGGAGTTAGGTTTGTGTGTGAGTTTATCTGATGCTTCCAAAAATCTGTTATGTTGGTGCCCTTGTCTTCTCCACTGTCTAGAGGAGTCATAAAACATCACCTTCTTCCTAGCTCTGCAAATCTTATTTATTTATTTATGTAACTCATTTTTATACTGTTTTTCTATAAGTCAAAATGGTTTATAATTTACTAGGTACAATTGAACAACATAAGGTGAATTAACTAGTGGCTAAAGTAACTTGTGTACAGGGCACAGGATATATAGTATGTGGAATACAGTCAAAAAGAGATAGTTGTAACTCATCCAGGTTGGCTGTGGGGAATTTGGGGGTTTCACATGGCCTTCATTTGATGTCTGTTGGTACTTTGTGTGGGTGGTAGTCTTATATAATTTTGTTCTGTTCTTTGATCGGTGGAGATGTTGCAGGTGATAAAGTTGCAACTAGCTTTTGTGTCTTGTGGGTTTGACATGTTGAATTGATATGTATTTAATTTTGTTGGTGCAAACCATACTATTCTAGGAAAAGATGGGGTTTTAACTTATTGTGGAAGTCTGTTAATGATTCAATAGCTCTTAGATTAGGAGGTAGACAGTTCCAGATGGTTGGGGCATAGAGGGTGATTATGGGAAGCTAATGCAGTTGCTTTAAGAAGGGGGTAACGTGGGTATGTCATGGTGTTTCATAGATGATCCTTGCTGCTGTATTTTGGGCCACCTGTAGAGGATATAATGTGTGTTTGGGAAGTCCTTGGTAGATTGTGTTACTGTAGTCTAATAGGGGAGTTATGAATTCTTGGCAAACCGTGCGGAAGCCTTTGGATTTATGGAGGGGGCATAGATTTCTCAGCATTTTGGGTCTATAGTAGACAGATCTGGTGGTGTTTTTAAACTGAGCTTGTAAGTTTACGTATTGGTCAAGTATTACACCCAGATATTTGACCTCCGTTTTGACCTGGAGTTCTATGTCATCTGCTTTGAGCATTAGTGGTGGTTTAAAAGTAATGTCTTTATTTACGTGAAGGCTCTCTGTCTTTTTGTATCCATTGTATCAATCTTATTTGTATCCATCCACAAGTACATATAGGGAGTTACTGTAGAAACCCTATTTATAATTTTCACTTGTGAAAATGGTCATTCACATGTGTAAATCGAATCCATGTACCAACAGCGATTTTAGAAAGGGTGAATTTACATGTCTCCACCATGAATATGTCCAAATCACATGTGGGGCATTGAAGAGGAGGGCCCAGGGTGGCCCTCCTCTTCAATCAGAAGAAGATCCTCATGCATCTCTGATTTCACAATGGTGCCGCACGTATAAACCCACCAACTGGTATGTCTTGAAGGACTACAAAAAGGGATTGCTACTTCTGGAGAGAGATCTGCAATTGTAAGTATTTTTCTTCTGGGAATTTTTTCTAAATCTTGGGGAAAAGGGAATTCTTTAGATTCAAGCTGATTAATCTGTGTGAATTAGAATTCAGTGTATTTGTTAAATCAGTCAGGGCCTACTATCAGCAAAGAGCTTTTAGTTAAATTGAAAACTCAACAGGTAGCTTTCAGTTTAAGTTTAAAACTCAGCAGGGCTTTCAGTTTAAAATCAGAACACAGCAGAGAGCTTTCTGGTTAAATTTAAAATCCAGCAGAGAGTTTCTAGTTTAAATTTAATACTCAGTCAGGGCCTAGTATCAGCAAAGAGCTTTAATTTAAATCAACTTAGAGTATAACTTAGCATAAAAGGAAAAACAGGGTCAGTATTCTTTGAGCAATAAATTGTTTTAGAGACCTTTACAAAGAGGCCTTCTAGACAGGGGGCAAGAGACCTCTGAAATTGTTTTAAATTGGTGTTAAAGCCAAGGGACAGATCAAAGGGGTATTTTGAAAGACTTCCTCCCAGGAAATTAGTCATAGATTACTTTAGAAGCACAGGACAAGGTACTGTGTAGCAGCCAGCTTTTTAAGTCTTCTTTCCCTCCCTCCCTTCCTTTCTCCAACCCACCCCTGGGATAATCATAGCTTTATAGATGGTTAAACCTATTAAAAAAGGAGGTGCCATATTCACTCTCAGGTGCAGCTGTTAGAAACATAGAAACATAGAAACATGACGACAGAAAAAGACCACATGGCCTATCTAGTCTGTCCTTCCATAACAACAACTACAACAGTCCACTTTTTACCTTTAGAGATCCTCTGTGTTGGTCCCATGCTTTTTTGAATTCAGTTACTGTCCTCATCTCTACCACCTCCACTGGGAGACTATTCCATGGATCCACTACTCTTTCCGTAAAGAAATATTTCCGCATATCACTCCTGAATATAGAAACATAGAAACAGGCATATATTAAGGACCTGAGATTAGTTAAGCTTGGGGGAACAAAGTCCATTAAACATATTAAGTATAGTTTTATTAGAATAAGTATCCCAAGCAAACTTTAGTAAGTAAACAACTTAAATACCTAAACAAACACTAAAACTAAGATGCAGACAGCGGTCTAGCAGCGAGATGGGGGCTTTCCAGTCTTTTGCACTGAGTGTCACATGTATGTTTTTCTCCCAGTTGATGAGGAGTAATACATGTACAATATGTACAAGGAGTAGCAGACTTGGAGGACATAAGAAAGCTAGAGAGGTACATAGACGAGGCCTACTGGGATGTAGTACTGAAGTCCCATCTCCAGTCTGGCAGCATCCCTGTTGCCATGGAGGAGAGAGGTCACATGATAGGAGAGCATCATCCCGGTGAGGCAGGAAATGATCCTGTAGCTAGGATCTGTCCTCCAGATGATGTAAAACCCTCTTGCACCAAGGAGGTTTCTCTAGGACCATGTGCCCATGAGGGAAGGGTTAGGACAGCCATTATAGTTGGTGATTTGATCATTAGGCATGTAGATAGCTAGGTGGCTGGTGGATGTGAGGATTGCCTAGTAACATGTCTGCCTGGTGCGAAGGTAGTGGACCTCACACACCACCTAGACAAGGTCTTAGATAGTGCTGGGGAGGAGTCTGCTGTCTTGGTACATGTCGGTACCAATGAAACTGTGGTAGGGAGGTTCTGGAGGCCAAATTTAGGCTTTTAGGTAGGAAGTTGAAATACAGAACTTTCATGGTAGCATTATCAAAAATGCTTTCTGTTCCATGCACAGGACCCAAAAAGCAGGCAGAGCTCCGGAGTCTCAATGTGTGGATGAGACGATGATGCAAGAAAGAAGGTTTTGGGTTTGTTAGGAACTGAGGAACATTCTTGGGAAAGGATAGACTTTTCCAAAGGGATGAGCTCCACCTTAACTGGAATGGAACCGGGCTGCTGGCATTAACCTTTAAAAAAGAGAGAGAGAACAGCTTCTAAACTCGATAATAGGGGAACAACGTTTAACTGTTCCCTGTCATCTTTTTCTCCTCTTTACTGTTCTTAAATAATGGTGTTCCTTTCTGTTTCTGCAGCTATGTAATTTTACGATTTTATGATTGTAAACCACCCAGATGCCCATGGTGTTGGGTGGTATAACAAATTTTAAATAAGCATAAACATAAACATCGACAGTCGCCCAGGAGCGCATAGTTCGGAACAATGTATCCTTGAAGGATACTAGCAAAAGACTGAAGTTAGGAATATCAGCAGAGAGGTTCCAATAAAGGCAAAGGTAGCCCAAATACCCTTGAGTACAGAGCAGACAGAGCTTAAAGATTCCAAATTACCCCATGCCTACCGATAGCCAGATTAATATGAATAAAATACAGCCTCTAAAATGCTTGTATGCAAATACCAGAAGTCTAAAAAATAAGAAGGGGGAGTTAGATTATATAGCACTAAATGAGAGATTAGATATGATTGGTATCTCAGAGACATGGTGGAAGGAGGACAACCAGTGGGATACTGTGATACCTGGGTACAAATTATATATTGTAATGATAGAGCAAATCAAATTGGTGGTGGTGTTGCACTCTACATTAGAGAGAGCATTGAGTCACAAAGGATTAAAGTTTTGCAGAAAAAAAAATTCACTGTAGAATCTCTATGTATTGAAATTCCATGTGAAAAGGGGAAGCGGAAGGCAATGGCAGTGGGGGGTGTGGCCAGAGTGAAAAATGGCCAGAGTGAAAAATTTCAAAAGGGATACTATGATAAAATAAGGACATAGTTAAGAAAAAAACTAAAAGGAGCAGCTACAAAGGTTAATGATTTACATCAAACATAGGTGTTGTGTAAAAATACTATCTTGGAAGCCCAGACCAGCTGTATTCCATGCTTTAAGAAAAGTGGAAGGAAGTCCAAAAAACTGCCAGCATGGTTTAAAGGTGAGGTTATAGAGGTTGTTGTTGCTAAAAAAGCATCTTTCAGAAAATGGAAAAAGGAGCCAAATGACAAAAACAGAAAACAACATAAGCGCTGGCAAGTTAGATGCAAGGCATTGATAAGGCAGGCAAAGAGAGAATTTTAAAAGAAGCTTGCTGTGGAAGCAAAAATGTGTAATGAAGACTTTTTCAAGTACATTTGTAGTAAAAAAACAACAACCTGTGAGAGAGTCAGTTGGACCATCAGATGATGGAGGGGTAAAAGGGGCATCAAGAGGGGGCAAGGCCATAGCAGAGAGACTGAATGAATTCTTTGTTTCAGTCTTTATAGAGGAAGATGTAGGAATGCTACCCATGACTGAAATGGTATTTAAAGGTGATGCTGCAGAAGAACTGAAAGAAATATCCATACACCGGGAAGATGTATTACAACTATTCAATAAACTGAACAGTAGCAAATCATTTGGACTGGATGGTATACATCCAAAGGTGTAGAAAGAATTGAAATATGAGTTTGCAGACCTACTATTAGTAATCTGTAAACTATCATTAAAATCATGTGTAATATATGAAGATCGGAGGATGGCCAATATAAAGCCAATTTTTAAAAAGGGTTCCAGGGGTGATCCCGGAAAATACAGACTGGTGAGCCTGATGTCAGTACCAGGATAAATGGTAGAAACCATTATAAAGAAAAAATTACTGAACATGTATATAGTCATGGCTTAATGTGAGACAGCCAACATGGATTTAGCCAAGGAAGGTCTTCTCTTACTAATCAGTTATGTTTTTTTGAAGGTGTGAATAAACAAGTAGACAAAGTTGAGTCAGTTGATATGGTGTATCTGGATTTTCAGAAAGCCTTTGACAAGCTCCCTCATCAGAGACTTTTGGCGAAATTAAAAAGTCATGGGATAGGAGGCAGTGTACAATTGTGGATCAGGAACTGGTTAAAAGATAGAAAGCAGAGGGTAGGGCTAAATGGCCAATTTTCCCAGTAGAGAAAGGTGAATAGTGGAGTAACCCAGGGATCTGTACTAGGTCTGCTGCTTTTAACATACTCATAAATGACCTGGAAAGGGGAATAACGATTGAAGTAATCAAATTTGCAGATGACACAAAATTATTCAAAGTTGTTAAAACCTATGAGGATTGTGAAAAATTGGAAGAGGTCCTTGATAAATTGGAAGACTGGACATGCAAATGGCAGATGAAATTCAATGTGGACAAGTGCAAAGTTATGCAGCTAGGAAAAATCAGTCCAAACTATGGTTGCACGAGGCAATGTTCCACATTAGGAACCACTACCCAGGAAGAAGATTTAGGCATCATCGTGAATAACATGTTGAAACCCTCTGCCCAGTGTGCAGCGATGACCAAGATAGCAAATAGAATGCTAGGTATCATAAGAAAAGGAATGGAGAATAAAACAAAGGATATTATAATGCCTCTGTATCGTTCAATGGTGTGACAGCTCCTTGAATATTGTGTGCAATTCCAGTCACCATATCTTAAGAATATAGTGTTATTAGAAAAAGTACAGAGAAGAGCCACCAGAATGGTAAAAGGGATAGAAGGGTACCCCTATGAAGAGAGGCTAAAAAGGTTAGGGTTCTTTAATTTGGAAAAGAGATGGCTGAGGGACGATATGATAGAGGTCTATAAATTAATGTATGGAGTGGAACGGGTAAACATAGATTGATTATTTACATTCTCAAAATATAGAAAGACTAGGGGATATGCAATGAAGCTATAGGGTAACCTATTTAAGACTCATAAGAGAAAATATTTCTTCACTCAAAGTGTAATCAAATTCTGGAATTTGCTACCGGAAGATATAGTAAAAGCTGTTAGTGCAGCCGGGTTTAAAAAAGATTTGGACAAGTTCCTGGAGGAAAGGTCCATAAGCCATTATTAAAGGGGATCTGGTATATCCACTTCTTGCCCTAGTACAAGCATTGTGGAACCTGTGTCTTTTGGGGATACTGCTAGGTACTTGTGACCTAGTTTAGCCACTGTTGGAAATAGGATACTGGGCTTGATGGACCTTGGTCTGACCTAGTATGGGATATGTTTTGTTCTTATGTTCTTATATTCATACAGTATTTAAGCCTGCTCCTTGGCAGAAATAGGCCTTCTAAAATTGTTCATTTTGGCCAGCTCTCTCAGTAGGATGACAAGGGAATGCCCTCTCACTCCCCCAATTATTTCTTACCCCCTCAAAAAAGGATAGCAGGAAGAGAGTGAGGCCTCTTTGTTTACTGTCACATTGATGCACATCTCTGTTTGCAAAATGGCTAGTCTGTACATGGATATGGTGATATCCACATGCAGGTGCTGACATGTATGTCTTATTAGTTACTCCCATGTCAAAATTTCACATGTGCACATTTCTGAAATCGACTGTCTCTCTGCATTCGTCCAGGCTTTTATTCTGCTTTTACATGTGTCCACCTTCTCTACTGCCCCTTCTATGGAATTTCAGACATTTTAATTTGTATGTCCCAGAGGGCACCTAAACAGCCTTTCATAAATGAACCTTATAATCTTTGGTAAAATCAGACTTATTCTTATGAAATTTGTTGACTTTTGTCTTCATCATTTCATTCCAAATATATGCATCTGTTCCTGAAAGTCCAAAAGTAATGTCTCAAAAATTCTATTACAGTATCTTACATAAGAACGTACTGGGTCAAAGCAAAGGGCCATCAATCCTAGTGTGCTGTTTCAAGCATTGGCTAATTTACATCACAAGTACCCGACATATCCCAAAAATAGCCAGCTCCTTGCCACTTATCCCCAGGAGTAAGCAGTGTTTTTTTCTTGGACTACCTTAATAACTCATTATGGACTTTTCCTCCAGGAATACACAATCTGCTTTTACCACATCCACCAGGAATAAGTTCCAAGGATTAAGGGGATAATTTTGTAAGCCCTGTCAATGCTTTGGTCATCAAGACTTCCATAGTATGGACTCCAGAGGCATTTTAGAAGCTGGATTTGTGGATGTCAACGTCTGAACAGCGGCATGGTGGAGACATAGCTGGGGCATTCCCAGAAACCTGGACATCCCTGCCTGATCTTAGAAATGTCCTGGATGCCTGGCATCACATTTGCATTTAGACCTGCTTCAAACATCTGTAAAGTGTTCATTTTGGCTGAAAAACATCCAGAGGGTGTAGAGCAGAAAGTACTGCATCATCCCCATTCCTCAGCACAATTTCAGTAATAGCAGCAGTGGGATTTGAACCCTCGTTTCCCCATTTTTGGCTCATTATCATTAGGCTATTTCCACATGTCCAAGTTCTGGAATAGTATTCCTGGGATGCCTATGTAGATGCCCCTGTATCTAGGGAGGAGTAGCCTAGTGGTTGGGGCAAGGTACTTCAGGCCGGAAGGTCGGGGCTTCAAATCCCACTAGAGGACAGCAACCTTGGGCCGGAAGGACTGGGGTTTCTAGTCCCACAGGTGCTCCTTGTGGTCTTGGGCAAGCCACTTAACCCTCCATAGCCCATGTTCCCTGTAAGTATTAGTGTATGAGTCTCATATCCCCACGTGTTAAATGTATCCCCCAATTGTGCTGTGACCGCTTTGATTGAAGGATAAAGCGGTATACAAAAACTGTCTAAATAAATAAATCTGTCCATATCAGGCACTTCCATGTTTATGAGATCATCTCTGCACCCTGACATGCCTGGTTTATGAGATCATCTCTGCACCCTGACTTGTCTGTTTTTTTTTCTGACATCCTGGCTTGGACGTCCCTGATTGCACTTGGATATCTTTTCTAAAAGCCTCTTCTATGTATATGTTGACAGAAAAAAATGTTTTCTCCTTTTTGTTTTAAATACTGTATACTGTATGCCTTTGTATTTTTTGAGAGAGTAAACAATTGATTAACTTATACTCATTCCAATGTACTCAGGATTTTATAGACCTGTATCATATCTTCTCTCAGCCATCTCTACTCCAGGCTGAAAAGCCCTAATCTTTCCTCATAGGAGAGTCATTCTATCTCCTATATCATTTTGGTTGGTCTTTTTTTACCTTTTCTAATGCCACTATATCTTTTTTGAGATGCAGAGACCAGCATTGCAAAGAATATTCAAGGTGTGGTGGCACCATGAAATGATACAGAGGCATTATGATATCCTTTATTTTATTTTCTGTTCCTGTCCTAATGATTCCTTAACATTCTGCTTTCTGTTTTGGCTGCCTTCACACACTGAAGAGAAGATTTCAATGTATTATCTATGATCGTACCCAGACCCTTTTCTTGAGTGGCAACTTTTAATGTGGAATCTAGCATTGTGTATCTCTAGTTTGGGTTATTCTTCCCTACGTGCATCACTTTGCATGTAGGGAAGAATAACCACATTAAATTGTATCTGCCATTTGGATGCCCAGTCTCCAAGTCTCACAAGGTCCTCCTTGCATTTGTGTTTTAACAATTCTGAATGATTTGGTGTCATCTCCAAATAATGTATTTTGTTCCACTTCAGAATTAATGCTGCCTCTAGCTTATTAATGGCATTAATTAGAATCTAAATCAATGGAACCCTTGTTCAATATGGCATTCTGCCTATCAGTAAATTAGAAATTCTCAGCATATAGATATGGGACCTGATATTCAGCGGCAGTGGCTAGCACAATTACAGTGACTAGCCATCACTGCAGAATACTAAATCTGGATATTCAATGCTGGGGACTTGAATATCTAGGTCAGCCACATAGCCCACTGACCCGTTAACTCCCACTGGGTAAAGATAAGTAGCTTTTGTCACACGTATCTTTTCCTGCAGGTTGCTAACTGGAGAGCAGCTCAATATCTCCGCTGGCCGGTTAGCAAGAGGTGCTGCCTTGGAATGCCCCATTGCTAGCCATGTAGAATCTGGGCATATAGCCACGGAATATGCCGGCTGAATATCCACTTAGAGGCATTTACATGGTTTAAAGGTCTGTATCCCATGTAAATGTCTTTGAATATCATGTCCATGGTCCTTTATGGATCTTTAGTCACTGAATAATCCATTTCCACTTACAGTACTCAGGTGTAGCAACAGCTTACAGTTCTGTCTGCATTAGTTATTGTTTATATCACTTCAGACAAATCCATAGCAGTGGCGATCTCAGATTCATTATCAAAAGCTCGTCTCTCAATTTTTTTCTAAGGAGTATCCAGTTATAATTGAAAGAAGACAATTCAAAAAAGCTCTGTATTTTGATCACAAATTCATTCTGGCATGCATAAGAAAGAAATGACTCATTCCTTGTTCTGTGTTACCTTTTCTACTCATGTCATATCTGACAATGGGTGTTTGATGATCTCAAGGTGATCAGACAAGTAGAAATGATAACAGAAAGGGCCAGAAAAATTCTTGAATGTATAAGGAAAACGAATGGCCAGCAAGAAAAAGATGATAGATAGATACGTACACACAGAGGCACTATCTATCTATCTATCTGTCTTTGATGAGATTTCATTTGGAGCATAATTCTGGAGACTAAACCTTCAAAAAGATATAAAGAGAATGGAGTTAGTCCAAAAGATGGCTGCTAAATCAATCAGTGATCTTCATCATCAAGAATATGGGGATAGACTTAAGGATCTCAATATGCATATTTGGGAGAAGGAAGAATATTTATTTATTTATTTATTTATTAATGCAGTTATATACCGTGCTATTTTCCATCAGTGCGGTTCACATAGAACCAGTTAAATACACATCTCAAAACTTTTGATTTGTGTTTACAATTAACAGGCAACAGAACTTGGATAGATAACAAGGGGGTAACTATTTACAACTGTGCAGAAAGAGCGGGCTGAACGTCTGTTTGAAGTGGTTAGTTTACTGATGATACAGACATTTAAATACATTTGTAGTATAAAGGCAAAAGCCAGGTCTTCAGATGAAAAGAAGATGTGGAATGATGAATCATAGCATGAAGGTGAAAGGAGATAGACTTGCAGTAATCTGGGTAAGTATTTCTTTATGGTGGTAGATGCATGAAACAGCCTTCAAGCAGCAGCTATTGCATTGGCTCTTCTCAGGCATTTTAAGGCCTCCCAGCCAATCTAGGCAATGCATTGATCCTGCTGGCATAATTCAGAGCCTTTCAGCCAATTTGGAGTATTGTGCTGGTATCCTTGCCATTTTACACCTCAAAGTGCCTTAGTGTACTTCTATCATTTGTGGTGCTGCCTTGCCCTCTTTCACTGTCTTGATGTGTTCATTGTGCTCTTTGACCCACTTTGCCCTTCTAATGTGAGTGGAGGAATATCCAGGTGGTTAAAGCAGTGGCCTGGTGACCAAGGAACAAGCAGGAATACAGTCTTCACAGATGGGTATCAGAGGTATCGAAGGAGCCTGCATGGGAATGCTCCCCAGCATCCAATATGAGAGCTTTTGGGAGCACTCCACTGTTCCTGTGCAGCTGCCTTCTCACTTTCCTCACAGCTCTCTTCAGTTCTTCATTTTCCACAGAGCCAACAGGAAGCCTTTCCTGTCACCACTGAAAAACACTTTTTTTGTTGTTTTATTTCTGTGATCTGCCTTCCCATCGATGACGGTACCCTTTCCAGATACCGGCTCTATTCTTTCTTTATTTTTTCTTTAATTTTACTATCTTTTTTCTTCAGGTGGTTCCACTGCTGTTTTAGGCCTCAGGCCTACATTTACATAAGTGGCTTCAAAAAATGTTCCAAGTGCTCCAGCAGTATGTCAGTCAATGATTCCCATGATTGGTGTCTCAAATATTTGGGTCATAAGAACATCAGATATGCCATACTGGGTCAGACCAAGGTCCATCAAGCCCAGTATCCTGTTTCCAACAGTGGCCAATCTATGTCATATGTACCTAGCAGTTTCCCCAAAAGGCACAGGTTCCACAATGCTTGTACTGGGTCAAAACAGAACTGAGGGCCGAGGAATTGGAAATTCTCCAATACCCCTTGATGCCCAAGGAGGAAACAACATTACCGGTGCATCAAATCCTACAGGATTTAATTCTATGTATGTGGGAGGCCCTGCCAACATTTGTGCCTATAGATAAACATCTAGATACTATGTATCAAGCTCCTCCATGCCCAGTGTTTGACAAACTTCAACTTCCACACCATTCCATGGTGGTGGAATTGGCAATGAGACACTTCAAGAGTTCTAGGACTCATTCATTGGTACCTCCTGGCAAGGATGTCAGGGCTCTTGATGTCTTTGGATGCTGCTGCTTCCAAGCTTTTATGCTTGCTTCTAGGATTTCATCCTATATCCTTTACATGGGCATGAACCTTAAACATGTTTCCAGGGATCTAGGGAACTTTGCTCCTATCCTCCCAGATGACAAACGTGACTCATACTTCATGGAGGTCAAGCAAGCACAAAATTCCTCAAAATTCCTTACTAGGGCTACCTTTGATACCTTAGCGTCTACCAGCAGAGCAGCTGCAGTTTTGGATCTACCACTTTTTTGCTCCAGAGTCCCTCCCCCCTCAGTCAGGCAACCGATGCCTTTCTCCTCAATTTGGGAGAGGGCTTGCTCTACGCATTCCCACCAACCCCTCTGATTTCCAAGACTTTGTTTAAACTGCAGGCTGACAAGGAATCCATGATCTTGGTGGCCCCTTACTGGCCTTGTCAGCTGTGGTTTCCTGTGCTACTTTGTCTAGTGCAGACTCCACCCCTCAATTTCAGTCATGCCCCTGACCTCCTTTTCCAGGATCAGGGACTACTCCTCCATCCCTATCCATGAGCTCTCCATTTCACAGCATGGCTCCTGAAAGCATTACTTTCGATGACCTTGATCTTCCGCAACTGGTTAAGGACATCCTGCTTGCCTCTCACAAGCCTTCTATCAGCCGATCATATGCTTTCAAGTGGCGACAATTCACTGTTTGGTGCACTCCAAAGCAGGTGAACCCATCAGCGAGCTACAAGCTTTAGTGGCAGATCCTTCTTATACTCAATTCCACCATGACAAAGTTGGTTCTTTGGGCCCATCCACATTTCCTACCAAAAGTAGTCTCTGCTTTTCATCTCAATCAGTCAGTGATGCTACCAGTCTTTTTTCCCCTGACTACATGCCTCCAGAGCTGAGGCAGCATTGTAAACCCTGGACTGCAAGCATGCTCTTGCATTCTACTTACCTAGGACTAAGGATTTTAGAAAATCCTCTCAATTATTTGTTTATTTTGACTCCAGCCACTTGAGTCTTCCGGTTTCAAAGCACACACCATCCAACTGGATTGCTAGCTGCATTTCTCTGTCCTATGATCAGGCTGGTCTCTCTCTCTCTCTCGAGGGTCACGTTACCACTCACAATGTGAGGGCCATGGCGACATCGGTCACCAATCTTTGTTCTGTCTCTATCCAGGAGATCTGCCGGGCAGCCACCAGGTCCTCTGTTCACACCTTTGCTGTTCACTACTGTCTGGACAGGGACTCCCATCAGGATACTGTCTTTAGCCAGGCTGTGCTTCAGTATCCATTTAGGACTTAACCTCAACTCCTACCAATTCTACTGGCACCTGACTCCCTCTTCAATGCTCTCAGCTATTGCACTAAATCCACTGAGGCCACTTTGTGTCCATACCTACTTGGCTCTATTCTTCTGTTTCATCGACAAACTCAGTTTGGTGCCTGTGAGCTAGTGAGTCCCATCTGTGAAGATTGCATTCCTACTTGATCCTGGAGATAGTGTAGTTACTCACCTGTAACAGGTGATCTCTGGGAACACCAGGAATCAGTCTTCACACCCAAACCTCCTCCCTAGGTGTTGTTTGGTACAATTATTTTCTCTATCTCTCAGCTACAAACACAACAGCCAGTCCCCTCTCCTCCTCCGGACCTCCAATCGCTGATCGGGGCAGCTGCAGCGACTCTACAGCACTCCTCCTCCAGTTAAAGCAACCAATCACAGTAGAAGCAGAGGGCTACAAGCAAGAGCACGCAGCAGGTGTGCCCATGCCTGAGGGCCCGCGCCTGAGGGCCTCGCCAGAGGGCCCTTTGGCGTGGTCCTTAGGCGTGACAATTAGGTGCTAATGGCAACACAAGCAACCATCAAAACCATAGAATCCACGATGCCATGAACAGTATCTGCTGAAAAACGAAGTACTGATCAGATGAAAATCAACACCACTGCATTTATGCACAAACTCCAGCGACCAAGCTAAGAAAGGATTAGACCTAAGACTGTTATGCCAATTACCTACATGCCTTTAAAACTCCACCACATCATTCCTGCACACCCCAGTCACTCCACACTCTATAACAATGTATAACAATCTATAACATCAATTGTGTTTGACTTTAATGCACCCATTTGCCAGTTTTATACCTTTATATACTGAACCATAATAATGTTTACTCATAATATTTAGGGTATTACTGCTGAAAATATCAAAAACCATTGTATCTCACAGGTGCTACAGAGTATCTAAAACACTGTAACTCACAGGTGCAATTGTTAACATAGACAAAAGCTATACAATTTAACTATTTCCCTTTCTACTCATTACCACACTATTACCTACCCTACTCTTTATCACATCTACCACCCCAATATTCTACTAATACTGAAAAAAACATCTCACAGCATAATGAATCTCTATCCCAGTACCACCATCTTCATTATCTTAACATTAATAACCTGCCTATTCATTAGATCAAATACACAATTTTCATATTCTTCACATCCAGATCCAATCCCTATCCTTGCTACACGTCCCATCCAACATAACTATCACCACAAACCAACACACAATGCAAATATAAGAAGACTAATATACATTAACCCCATATCATTAACAAACCACGAAATAAGAAAAACTAACTCAGAACTCTCATGTGCCTAAATGCCAGATGCGTAAAAAAGAAAATCCCTATCATTGACTATATAAATCTCAAATGGTCCAGAAGTAATTTTTATAAGGGAATCCTGGTTTAATGAACAAAGATAATATCTTACTAAACCAACTATGCCCGCCCAAATACAACATATTCCATACCCCCAGAAGAGGCAAACGAGGTGGCGGGGTACTAATCATAATAAAAGAGTTGATAGAAGCACAACTCCTGCCAACTAAAGCTATGGGGTATGTTTACTAAATGGTGCTAACAGCACAGCTGTGACGTTATTGCACGATACGTGATGTTATCACGCAATAATGATGCATTACTGTGCCAGAATGTCACGTATCGCACTATAATGCCTCCGGCAGCATTAAGGTGCACAGAGGGCGGAGTAAGGCTCCCCAGAGGGCGGAGTAAGGCTCCCCAGAGGGCGGAGTAAGGCTCCCCGGGGCGGAGATAAGGGGTCAATGGGCGGAGAGTGGGTGGGGAGAGGCTCCATGCACACTAATGCCGTGAAATGAAGGTCTGAAAAGTAGCACCAGTGAAAACCTCACGCTAGAGGCACATTTGCAGGGGAGAGAGACAATTTCAGTCAGCAATGTGCAGCAAAGGCAGGGAAGCCAAGAAAAGTGATAGTAGTGATACATGTGCAGCTGCAACATAGTGGCCAAGTACAAAGGGCATGATGGTAAGGCTGCAAATGGAGTACAGGGGGCTGAAGGCGGGACATGCAGTGGAGCATCTAGGGCACAGGGTGGACTAGACAGATGCCTAGGTGGCACATAGGAACACAGAAACAGCAAATCAGCAAGCCAGCAACTGACCAAGGTCAAACATGCTTTTTTCCTGGCCTACTGCCCTATGTGATGTGTATAGATCGGCATTGATTGCCCTGTAGGGTGCCCATTCCCCAGCAGGACTGGGGTTGATGATCCCCTCTACTGCCACTCTTACAGCGATGTAGCAGGTGGATTTGTTGGTGGGGGTTCCTGTCCCCCACCCTGACCCACAGAGAGTGGGTTGGGTGGTGCTACATAATCTGCTTTGGGGTCCAAACACCACGTTTCACTTATAACATGTGACCATGGCACCTGCACAGGATATGCACTATTCTGGGTGCATCAAAATCCACAAGGGCTAGACGCGACTGGGAAATACAGATGGACACAGTTGTATCCTAGGTGTGTCTGCAAGGACTACCTATCACAAACTGGCACTTATGGGGACCTGCAGCACAGCCTACATCAGCCAAGCCAGTTGCTGCGGACCTGGTGCTGGGCGCCCCACTTCACCCTCAGGGTGAGCACAGGAACCACACAATGTCACGGTCTGTAGCTACTCTGTGCCAGTAACACACACGGTCAGTTCCCCCTACCAGACCCGGGTGCTATAGAGGCACATACCCCATCTTGTGATCAGATGTAGGCTGCTGATCTGCATGTGCAGTGCATCATGGGTACAGGTGGGTTTACCCTATCCTGGTAACCACAGCAGACAGTTTGTGTGGTGACCTGCAGTCTTTCTGAAGCCAGCCAGTGGTGCATCAGATGTTGTAGAGATGTAGCCCACTGGTTGCTTCAATGACTACAGAAGCAGAGGTCATGGGTTTGATACCACAGTGGTGTTATTTAATAAGGCTGTCTGAGGCATTTCCTTTTAATTTAAATCAGTGCTGCCAGCAAAAACACCCTTACAGTGCCATAGCCTATGGTGCTTCATAAGGCGCCCTATAAAGTGCCCTATAAGGAACATTATAAGGTCCCTTGGCAGACAGGGCACTTTATAATGTGCCCTATGGAGTGCCTTATAGGGTGCCTTATACGGCACCTTATGTTACGGCACTGTGAGGGTGTTTTTGCTGGCAGCACTGATTTAAATTAAAAGGGAATGCTTTAGACAGCCTTCTTACATAACACCACTGCAGAATCAAACCCATGACCTCTGCCTCCACAGTCATTGCAGTAACCAGTGGGCAACATCTTTATTGCTTCTGACTCTTTTCTGGCATAAACTTAGGGTTAATGCGCTTTAAGGTGCCACGGCGCCCCCTATCGCGCGATACACATTCTAGCTACCTTGCCGCCGGAACGCCCACTCCTTATATGGCATTCTTCATATTATCACTGCAACTAGCGTTGGTAACATTAAGATGGTTTAGTAAACATTCCCCTATATCTGAAAGACAATCTAATAATTAAAAGTGGAAATTTGGCCTTCTGCTTAATATACAGACCCCCAAACCCTAATCCAGATAACGTGACAAATATAATGGATGAAATAATAAATATACCACCAAAAATAAAAACAGTTCTCCTAGGGGATTTCAATCTCCCCTCAATACATGACTCTCACTCATCATCCTTCTCCAATGCATTGGAGGAACTAAAATATAGGCAAATTATACACAATGCAACCCACAAGATGGGAAACACCCTTGATTTAATATTCTTGCCCCAAGAGATAAAATCTCCTTAGAACAACCCCCCACAGATAACACCAGTGCCCTGGTCGGACCACCACCTCATAGAATTCACCCTAGAGATCAATCTAACTCAAATCCACACACAAATACCCTAAAAAATACCCTAAATATAAACAACTAAACAGAGAATCCTTCTCTGAAAACCTCCTTAAAACTATAGACACCAATACGGAAGATCTTGATGAATTAATCGATAATTGGAACTCCACCATATCTAACCTAGTGACCAAGCCCCAAAATGTGTGAAACATCTCTAAAGAATGCACTAAACAATGGTTCTCTCATGAACTACGCCTAATGAAAAGAATAGAATGCTTATGGAGAGCCAAGAAAACAGTTGAAAGCAGAGTAAGATACATGGATATGCTCAACAAATACCGCCTTCATATCAACCAAACTATAAAAAATCACCACTCCCAACTTCTTATGAAATCCATTAATAAACCACAAGACTTATTCAACATAGTGAAGTCCCTTACATCCCAGCCAAACACCCAAACCAACAGTCCTGACATATTCCCACAAACACTTGCAGACTATTATCAGTCTAAAATAAATAACCCTACAACACACATCTTCTCCTTCTCAAATAATCACAAACCACTAACAGAAACCTGGGACAATTTCCACTTACTCTACCAAGATTCCTTAAAAAACAAACTAACAAACAATTACAGCTATGAATACTACAACATCAACAGCAGACCTTTGTCCATTCAAATGGATCAAAGATACTATTAACGAAACTGCACCTTTGATTCTGGTTATTGCCAACAAATCCCTATCTCAAGGATACATGCCTCGTGAACTCAAGAAAGTCATAATTCGCCCAATATTAAAAAATAAAACCCTGGACAAAACCGACCCTGCTTCCTACAGATCTATCTCAAGCCTTCCCTTTTTAGCTAAAATAATTGAAAAAAATGTATGCCTACAACTTCAAGACCACATAGACCTTCATGCCCCCCTTGATAAGAAACAATTCAGTTTCAGACCATTACATAGTGTGGAAACTTTACTGTTAACAGTATCAAATAAAATCATCAAGACTATAAACAACAATAACCAGGCATGCATTCTATTCTTCCTCGACATAACTGCTGAATTTGACACAGTTATACACTCCCTCATGATTCATCGACTGAAACAAATTGGCTTGAATAATATAACACGTAATTGGTTCATATCTTACTTATCTGAAAGATGTCAACAAGTAACCATAGACCAATAATCCTCCAACTCATACCCACAAACCACATGATTACCACAAAGATCAGCACTTTCAGCACTATTATTTAATATTTATATCCAACCTATATGCCAGATAATAAAACAATTCAAGATTGACTATGCGATTTATGCTGACGACATAATGTTGTTCACACCTTTCAATATCAACACCCCCAACTTTAACAAAATAATCTCATGCTTCAAAGAAATTGCCAACTGGCTAAGGAGCAATGGCCTTCTCATAAACTACAACCCCCCCCCCCCCCCGAAATCTTGATAATAACCAGAAACCAAAATTATAAACCTCCAAAAAGTGTTATTGTTGATGACTTTGAAATTGAAGTCAAAGAAGAAGTTAAATATTTAGGTGCAACACTTGACAGACACTTTACATTCCAGACTCCATCAAAAACTTAACAAAAGCAATTTACAATAAGATACGTCTCTTGCGACACCTAAAACCCCTATTACAGCCCCCTGATTTTAGAACTGTAATGCAAGCCTTAATTACCCCCCACATAGGCTAGTGATAGTCTACTACACAGCCTCCCTAAAGTTTCCCTTCACCCACTTATCATGGCACAACATTCGGCCGCTAGAATTATTCACAATTCCCACCGCAATGAACACATAACACCAATCCTATTTGACCTGCATTGGCTAGTAGTCCAAAGCAGGATAAAATATAAAATTCTGATGATTACTTTTAAAATCATCAGGAAAATTGCTCCCACTATCCTCTCCAACCTGGTAAAACCCTTATCTGATGACAGACAGAGAAGAAAACATATGCCCAACTCCCTCTCTATCCCTCCAGAATACTGCAATACAAAACAATGTACGAACAACAGAGCTTTCGAATACATATCCCAGTAGTCTGGAGCTCTTTGCCGGATAACCTTCACAGTATCACAGACCTAACCTCCTTTCGTACCCACCTTAAAACCTACCTATTTACCGAACATTTCGGTGATAACATGTTTCCAACTAACAACAGCTAATACCCCCCCCCCCATCACCTCATTCCTCTACCCCTCTTACTCCCTTCCCCAAACCTCCCCCCCACCAAATCTAATCTAAAAAACAAAAAACACTGTCATCATAATGCAAAAATGTATATAAGTTAACTCAGTTGAACATGTAAACCTGTTACTTTATTTTACAACACTAGTTCTTTGTTAAACTGTTCTATGTACATGTTGCTCAATTGTAAACCGCTATGATTACCTGAAATAGCGGTATAAAAACACACAAATAAATAAATAAATAAACTGAAGAGAGCTGTGAGGAAGGTAGGAATGTAGCTGTGCAGGCTCAGTGGAATGCTCCCAAAAGCTCTCCTATTGGATGCTGGGGAGTTTTCCTGCACAGGCTCCATCGGTAATGATGATACCCATCTGTGAAGACTGATTCCTGCTGTTACAAGTGAGCAACTACACTTTATCCTCCATTGCCTTGGAAGAAAAGCCTAGCAACCTACTTCCAGTCACACCTTGCCAAGAAATCCCAGGAGCTTCTGGGTTGCCAGGAGTCAGCCTTCAGCATTAACTCAAAGTGACACACATTATCATTCTGATGGTGGTTTCTGGTACTCATTATGCCACTGTCTGTACTCTTTGCCCCTGCTCTGATGCCCCAGGGGGGAGAGAGGTTGTGACAGTGTTTTTTTTTTTTTTTTTTTAAATGTTTATTTGAATTTTCTACACCAATCACAATACAACAATACACTAGGATAGAAAAAAAAATTCCACACTCCACACTTCAACCAATAACCCCCCTATCCTCCCAAGCCCCCCTACCCCCTTACTCACCACCCTCTATACCCCCCACTCCCCAGTTCCCCAACCCTCTCCCCCCCTCCCCATCCCCCGTCTCCCCTTGCGCAGGAAAAAGAGGCTCGTAAACATCAAAATTATCTATATCAGCAGCGTTGAGCAGATGAATAAGTTCTTCTTCGCTCCCTAACAATCAATATCTTGCCAAAGAGTCATACTCATCAAAACATAGCCACTTATTGTACCTCCCGGCGCGTCTCCCACCCCCCATTCCTTGGGACAAACCCACCTTTACCTTCAGCTTACGCCTATTCCGTGCCTCCTGCCCTTTCTCATAGCCCGCATATAAGCAGACCATGTTCCACCATTGAATCTCACCCAAATGGGATGCGTCCTTCCAATAAGTCAAAATCAGCTTGATGGCAACAGCCATCATAAAGTCAAATAGGAAGGACTTATCCCGAGGGAGATGTAAAGACAGGTCTTGAGATCGCAAGAATACAGTCTGCCAAGTCAGCCGCCCCTGCAGGTCCAGCACTCTCAGCATCTTGTCCCATACCGACTGCCAAAACATCTGAACATGAGGGCACGCGAATAGCATATGCTGAAGAGTCCCCTGTGCAATATTGCAAGACCAGCACTTACCCGTACTGCTCGTATCCCATTTGCTGAGCCGTGCCGGGGTTATGAGAGCTCTATGCGCCAGGAAATAAAGCGACTGGAGCATCGAGGCCCCCTGTGTCACCCTGCCCACCTGACCCCATAACGCTTCCCACCCCCCTTGAGATACAGGAGCCCCCAAATCCCGCTCCCACGCTCTCTCTAACTTCAAAAGGTCTCCGGAGACACTCCCTCTCAGTAATGCATACAGTTTAGAGGAGGCCCCCCGTATCCCCGCATGCTGTTCTAAAAGCACCCGAAGCTGCCAATCTTCTTCGACTTCACCAGGCATTACTCCAGCATGCGATAAGCAGTGTCGCAGTTGCAGCCATCGAAAATATTGACTGTCCGCTAGCCTGAACTCTCTCTGCAAATCTTCAAAGCTTTTCCAGCACCTACCCTTCAGCAAATGGTCCAAAGACCAAATTCCGTTTGTTTGCCAGTCCCTCCAATTAAGCGCCTTGTGGGCAATCTTAAAGCGCGAATTAAACCAAAGGGGCATGCGGCCCGACATTAAACTAGCCTCCTGCACTACTCGCTCCAGCACACACACGGAATCTTGGTGTCTCGCACTACCCTAACCGCTGGAAAAGTGTCAGGGAGTTGCATACCAATCAACCACTCTATTCCGATAGGCTGGACGAGCCGCTCCTCGACCTCTAGCCAAGTCGGCTTGGCGCCTTTGCTCTCAGGCGCTAGCCAGAGCGCGCCTTGCCGAAGCCGAAACGCGTGGTGGTAGTTACAAAAATCGGGGAACTGTACTCCTCCCTTGTTCTTTGCTGCCTTAAGCTTCCGGAGAGCGATCCTGGGGGTTTTATTCTGCCACAAGAATCTAGACAAATGTCTATCAATAGATTGGTAGAAGGATTGCGGAAGCCGTAATGGAAGCATCTCCAATATATATTTATTTTGGGAGCCAGCACCATCTTGATAGACTCTACCCGGACCCACCAGGAGAGGTGCAAAGGGGACCACTGTACTGTAAAGGATTTGATCATCTCCTCAACGTGCTTAATATTCAATTGGATAGTTTCCTCGAGCCCAAAGCAAAACCGAACCCCCAAATACTTAACCGCAGCAGCCTGCCACTCGAACACACACGGCTCTATCAAAGCTTTACACATCTGCCTATTCATAGGAAAAGCCAAAGATTTGGACCAATTAACCTTGTATCCCGACAGTCTTGAATATCGGTCGATCAGACTGAGCAACCCTTCTACCGACTGCGGGCAGACAAAAAGCAGGAGGTCGTCGGCGAAAGCAGAGAGTTTGACCTCCAAATCCTTGATTTGCAAACCCCGAATGTCCTGAGAATGTCTAATCTTCAAGAGCAAGGGTTCCAAAGCGAGATTAAATAATAAAGGGGAAAGCGAGCACCCTGCCTGGACCCCCGAGACAAGAGCATAGGAGCCGAGAGAACTCCGTTGGCCAACACCGCGCGGAGGGGTGAGAATATAACAGCTGAACAAGACGTGTAAATCGCTCCCCAATACCAAACCATTTCAACGTTAGATTCAAAAAATTCCACTCTAGCCTATCAAAGGCTTTTTCGGCATCGAGTGAGAGTCCTAACATTGGCTCCTCCCTTGACGCTGCTAAGGAAAACAGATCTAATAAGAGCCTGGAGTTATCTGAGGTTGCTCGCCCGGTAACAAAACCACATTGGTCCACATGGATCAGCTCTGGCACGACCTGAGCTAATCGTTTAGTCAAAATAACAGAGAACACCTTATAGTCGGAGTTCAACAGCGAGATAGGTCTGTAGTTGCCTACACGCGTGTTGTCCCTCCCGGGCTTCTCCAGAACCATTATTACTGCCTCACTGAACAGACCCGTGTTGGGCGCTTGCGCCTCTATGCTATTAAAAAAATCAGCATAAAAGGAGCAAGGTCTAGCGCAAACTCTTGATAAAATTCGATTGGGAGCCCATCTGGGCCTACTGCTTTACCCTTGCTTGCCCCCTTCAGGGCCTCTAAAATCTCTTTGACAGTTACATCTCTATCTAACCCATCCGCCTGCTGGGAGGTGACTGATGGATGAGCCAAATCTCCAAACAGGGCTTCAAAATCACCTTCGGTGACTGACATTCTGATGTATACAGTGTCTCATAAAAACTTCGAAATTCTTCCGCTATGGCCTCGTTGCTCGTAAGGGTCTCTTGCTTGTCATTTACTAAGACTTGAATGTTGGATCTCCGAGCACGAGGCTTTAAAGTACTAGCCAGTAATTTTCCTGCCTTATTATTCTCTAGATAACAACTAGCCCTCTGCAAAGATAATATCTGTTCAGCCTCTTTACTCAAAATCTGGTTGTACTGGTAGCGAAGACGCTGTAACCGAAGCAAAACGCACGCTTCCGTTTTTTTAATTAGCAAGCGCTCACCAGCCTTAATCTGTTCTTCCAGCATAACCAACTGCGCTTTCTGCGCCCTACGAAGGCCAATATGAAAGCTGGTAATTCTGGCTCTGGAATAGGCCTTAAACCCTTCCCACCATGCCCAGCCGGAGGTGTCCTCAATAAGGTTTGCCTCAAAGTATTCCTGGATACTCCGACGCATATAAACACAAAACTCATCATTCTCCAAGAGAGTCCTATCAAAAAAGAAGGTCTGCGGTGGCAGGGAGGCCTCCTCAAACTGGAAAATGCACCAGACCGCCGCGTGATCTGAAATATGCATGGGTGCTATCTCAGACTGCAGTACTGACGCTGCCAGGGACTGAGAGATTAAGAAAAAATCCAATCGGGAATGTGAGCCATGCGGCAGAGAGAAAAAAGAGTATTCCCTGTCTTTGGGATGCAAAAGACGCCATATATCTACCAGCCCGGCCTCCCTTATGAACTCCTGCAAGACCTTGACAGCCCTCAAACCCCTATGAGAGCGTAGGGGGCGCAATCGAGCAGAGGGTCAAGAACTAGATTGAAGTCGCCCCCAACAATTACTTCATGACTCGAGAGCTCCTGAATCTCAAAGGCTAACCCCCTAAAATACCCAGCATCATCCGAGTTTGGGCCATACACCACTATTAGAGCTAATTTTCTCCCATAAATCTGGGCTACTCCAGACGCCCATCTACCCTCTCCATCTGCTCGTTGCCGTTCAATGACCAAGGGCAAATTTTTCCTGGCTAAAATTGCCACTCCATTTCTGCCTTGACACGCAGCCGAGTACGCTACAAGCAGGAAATGGCCCAGGCCCAACTTTTTAGTTTCCACCTCGGACAAGCGCGTTTCCTGTAGCATGACTACATCAGCGTGCTCTCTCTTGCAATATTGCAGTATTTTCTTCCGTTTGATAGGGTTGTTAATGCCCTTCACATTCAGCGTCAGGACCTTAAGGGGCGCCATAAGATATTTTGTTCACCCACAATGGTGCGACTAGCCCTATGCAACTGCCCACCAAGCTCAAAGAAAAATCTGCTGCTATTCCCAGATTCCAAAGAATACCCCAGATGTCCGAGCCCTCCCCCCCCATACCCCAGAGGAGACACCACGCCCGTCCTAAAACGGGTGACCAAAGGGCTAACCATAATGTTAAGACAGCCACTCAAACCCCCCCCCCCCCCCCGCAGACAAACAACAACAACATATTACCCCCTGACCAAATACAATATTATACCAAAATCATTTTCAATGAACAATAAACAACAGCCCCGCTGCTTAACAAACAACATGATTGACCCTTGCACTAGCCATCCCCCCACAACACCCCCATCCCGGCTATAACATCTATTAACAGCTAAAGGTAAAGAAAACAAAAAACACAGAATAACAAGCACCAGCACACGCTGTATCTTGATACTCTCGAGGCCATATGCTACCCAGCAGATGCATGCCCAACTCTTACAAGAGGAAAGTTCCATGGGCATAGAACGAGGCAGGACTATACCAGCGTTCGCACAGATTAAATCTCACACATAAAGTTCCAGCCTCAACGCATAACTTCAGCTTCCTTTCGTCCAAAAATTTCCCCAGGGCCTCTGCATCCTCAAACATCCTTGTCCGATTATGCAGGGTCACTCGCATCCGGGCTGGGGCAAAAAGGCCATATCGGGCTTGTAGAGCTTGAAGTCGCGGTCTGTAAGCCAGCAGCTGCTTGCGTCTATCCACTGTTGCCTTGTGGTAGTCAGGGAAAAAGGCTATGCTGTGCCCCTCAAATTGAGTCGAGCGGAGTGCTCTTGCAGCCGCAAGGATTCGCACCGCCTGATCATGCCTCAGGACGCACATAATAATCGGCCTAGGCCTCCGAACGTTAGGGCCCGGCTGCGTAGGGACCCGGTGTGCTCTTTCAATCTCCAGTGGGAAGCGAAAATCCAATTTAAGAAGCTTGGGTATCTGCGCGCACAAAAAAGCAAAAATATCTGTTCCCTCGGCCCCCTCGGGGACCCCGACAAGGCGCACATTGTTTCGTCGCGTGCGATTGTTCAAGTCCTCAAGGCTGCGTTCAAGAGTAACTAATCTTTTAGTGTTTGCCACCACTACCTTGAAACGCTCCTCATGAACCTCCGCGGTACTTTCAAGCTTCTTCATGCGTTCCGTCAGAAAGTTCATTTGCTCCCGCATCTCCTTCAATTCTGCAATATCCGCCTGCACACCGCTCAAAGCTGCACCATTGACCGCTACCATGCTTTTCACTTCTCGGATTTCGGCCAACACTTCTTTTAGGCCGGTCACCTCTTCCCCAGCCGACGCCATTTTTTGCGGCGAGGGTGGCTCGGCTTTTGCTCTCTTGCCACCACCACTCACCACTGTAGAAAACTCCAACCGCGTAGGCTTGCTGGTCGCCATTACTCACACCACCCGGGGCACTGAATGAGTCTCAGATCTCAGTTGTGCTGCAGCCAGGGGATTTGCACTGCGAGGGGGGTAAGGAGCTCAGGATTCAAGCAGCCATCTTAACCCGTGTTGGCTCCGCCTGGTTGTGACAGTGTTGATGGCTTGCACAACTGTTACAGATGACTGCCATCAAGTTTCAAGCACATTTGATTGAACATAAATGGCAAACCTGAATGTTGCATTGTAAAATAGCTTCCCCAGTAGACTATGATGGGTTGAACTGGATGCATGCATGAATGGTTCAGTTCCCAAGGACTAACAGAACACATGTATTCTGACAAATGAAAATGAGACTGAAAATCTTTGGTATATGCCTAAAAATGACTCTCTTGATGTCAGGTTTAACAGATAATCTTTTCCTCTCCTGGACCACAGCAAATAGTATGTATTAATCCCCAGATAAGCTAGAAGATCTGCTGCCAATTGTTCCCTCTCCAGGTCTTTCTTCAGTCTTTTCTGTTCAGTCAACTTGTTAGACTCTCTTACAGTATTACCGGCTTAGCCGCCGGGCCCCGGTCCTGCGGCTGCCTAGTAACTGGGTTCCCGGGGCCCGGCCACGAGGCAGGCCTCTTCTCGTTGGGGGGGGGGGGGCGAGGCGCAGCTAGGCGTGCGCCCTGGTAGCCTCCACGTGCTCCAACAGGGAGCCCGATGATTGGCCGATGGAGGGTCGCGGGGGCGGAGGCAGCGCGATCAAGGAGGGAACGCCGGCTGGCGATTTCCCCTTTCCCTCCTTGCTCGCGAACAAGAAGGTTTGTTTTGCGTTTGGCTTACTGTTGTGGGCGGTTGTAGGCCTCGGTTGCCCCGTCGGGTGCCGGGTCTTTGGGGGTCCCTTACTCGAGCGCCGACGCCAACCCGCGCGGCGCTGGTACCTCGTCTTTCTGTCAGTTCCCCGTGCACTGGGCTGCTCTGTCCGGCGTGCGCGCTCACTCCGGCGCACGTGGGGGGCCCGTTTTTTCTTCTTCCCTGCCTCTCGCGGTTAGCGGGCTAGCCTGCTTCTGCCGGCGGTGCATTTGGGGGATAGCGGGCCTGAGGTCGGGTGGTCGGTAGGCGGGCCCTCCCCTCTTCCTTTTCCTCGCTCAGGCCACAGATACAAAAAAAAAAAAAAAATAAGAACATAATAATATATAATAATAAATTGAATAAATACCTACTTTTAAGAGCCTCCAACGCACCAGGTCCTAGGCCCAAAGGTCAGGCTCTGACTTGCCCTATCGGGTAGGCTGCCGGCCTCCCCTGCAAGCCCCTAGGCCAATTCGGCCCTTGGGGCCACTGGGAGTACACATGGCCAAACAGGTCTCAGTGCGCGGCGCTGCTAAGGGGCCGCGGGGCAGGGCTCGTGGGCGCGGTACGGCGCGGCGTGGGTCCGCTCCTGCGGGACGCGCTAGGGCAGTGCCCCCTGCTGTTCCGGCTACCGGTTCCCGGGCTGGGGCCCGGCAGGGGCGAGGGCGCAGCAGAACAGGTGGGGCCCGGGGGGGTGGGGCCTCCGGTGGGCGCATCCTGCCCGCGCCTGCGGCCGAGGTCGCCTCGGTGGGTGATCCGGCACCTCCTACGGGAATTTCGGGGGGAGGCGGGGATTTGGGGTTGCTCGATGGGGTTCTTGAGCATGGCCGCTCGGTCGTCACCGGGCCGGGGCCCACGCATACTGCGGCGCCCAACCCGCCTCCCGGGTCGGGGAGCGGTTGGCTTCCGGCTCCTTCCCCTTCCCGTCTAGGGGCGGGGCCTTCCCCCTCCCCCTTGGTCGCTTCTCCTTCTCCTGGGTTCCTCGGTTCCCTGGCCCCTTGGGCGTATGGGGCGGTTCCGTGGGGGGGGGTCTGGGTCCCTGGGGTGGTGGTTGGGGGGGGTGGTTTGGTGAGGGGCAAGGGGGGGCTGGGGGTGCTGCGGCATGGGAGGCTGGGGGCTTGGGGCCTTCGGCGCGTGCCTGGGGGGTTGGTCCCTCGGCAGTTCTCAGTACCCCTGGGGCCCCGGCTGCTGCTTTCTCTTCTTTTTCTCCACAGGTTCCGAGGAGCTCGACGACTGCCACTGCCATGGCTGCTTTCGACAGGCTGGTGGGAGCGGGCCCTTCAGGTGCTACGGCGTCAGCGGTTGTTCCGGCTCTTGCTACGCCCACTGGGGGCGCCCCGGTTGCCCCCTCCGGGGGGAGTGGTGAGTATACTGTCGGGGTTGTGGGTGGGGTTTCCAACTCGGTTCCGGGCTCCGGGGGGGCGGGCAAGGGAAAAGGGAAGTGCAAGTGGGCTCGTCGCTGCCGGCAGGCGTCCTCGTCCTCTTCCTCCTCGTCGTCCTCCTCGGCCTCGTCGTCCGGCTCTGTTCTGGGGGCGGTGGATGGCGGAGTCCCCGGTGGGACTCCCGTTGTACAGTGCGCCGAGCTCTGGGAGTCGGTTCCGCGGAAGTTGCGCCGGCGGATCAAGCGTCGTAGATACATCGACATCTTCCGCCTGCTCGACGGACGGAAGCGCTCTGGTGAGAGCAGAAAAAAGCGCAAGGACGATGAGAAGGCGGGCCGTGTGCGCAAGGTCTCTCGCAACACACTCAATTGGACTCGTGCTTTTTTGCGTCTGGCGAGTGTCTGGGGGCATTACTTCCCGGACCAATTCGGGGCGTTATTGGCTTATGCCGACAACATTCTGGCGGCGTCCCAGGCCCATGAAGGGTGGGCCTGGTTGAATTACGATGAGGAGTTCCGGGACCAGATGGAGGAGAATAGTCTCTTGCAGTGGGGGACCAAGGACATCAACCTGTGGTTGACCCAGATGTCCGCGAGGGGCCGAGGCATTGGAACCGGTGCGGCGGGGGCGAAGGCGGGCTCGTCCCCGCTGTCGACTGGGGGCCGGTCCTTTCGTGCCCCCGGCCCCACTTTGCCATTGCAAAAGGCGGCGTTGGCCGGGGGGGACGTCTGTTGGCGCTTCAACAAGGCGTCTTGCCCCTTCCCGGACTGCAAGTTTAAACACGCTTGCTCCTTGTGCGGCGGCGCGCATGCGGCCGCGAAGTGCAGCAGAAAAGGGGTCGCTGGGGCCCCTGCGGGGGGGAAGTGAGGTGTCGCGCGGCCTGGCTGCTACCCCGGTGCGTGTCACTGCGATGCGACCGTGGCTGCGTGAGTACGGGCGTTCCCGCCGGGGTAGGGCGGCCGGCTTGATTCTGGGGGGGTTCACGCGGGGTTTTCGCATTCCGGTCCGGGGGTCCCCCGCTCCGTGTAGTTCTCGCAACGCCGCCTCTGCGCGGCTCCACGGGGATTTCGTGCGCTGCAAGATCTCCGAGGAATGTGCTCTGGGCCGGGTGGCGGGTCCCTTCTTGGACCCCCCCTTTTCCCCATTCACGGTTTCGCCATTGGGCGTGGTTCCAAAGAAGGAGCCGGGCAAGTTCCGGTTGATACACAACCTCTCCTGCCCTCTGGGCGACTCCGTCAATGACCGTATCCCTCGCGAGCTCTGTACAGTGCACTACGCTTCCTTCGATGCCGCCGTCGCCCTGGTCCGTCAGTGCGGACCGGGGGCCCTTCTGGCCAAGGTGGATATCGAATCGGCGTTCCGCTTGCTGCCGGTTCATCCCTCCGCTTTCCCGTTGCTCGGCTTTCGTTTCGAGGCGCGCTACTACTTTGATATGTGTATGCCCATGGGCTGTGCGATCTCCTGTGCTTATTTTGAGGCCTTCAGTACCTTCTTGCATTGGGTTGTGGAACGGCAGTCGGGAGTCTCCAGCATTGTTCACTATCTGGATGATTTTCTGTTTGTCGGGCCCCAGTGTACTCCGACCTGTCCCGCTCTGTTGAGCACCTTCCTCCGCATGGCTGCCGCGTTCGGCATTCCCGTAGCGGCTGACAAAACAGTGGGACCGGTTACTTGCCTCACCTTTCTTGGCATTGAGATCGATACGGTGGCAATGGTGGTCCGCTTGCCGGCGGCGAAGGTGGATCGCCTCCGCGAGCTGGTGGCCTCTGTCTGTGCCGCTGCGAAGACTTCCCTTCGCGTCATGCAGTCGTTGGTGGGGCATCTGAACTTTGCTTGCTGCGTCCTCCCCATGGGGAGGCCCTTTACGAGGCGCCTCTCTTTGGCAATGGCGGGGGTGCGGCTGCCGCATCATCGGATTCGTGTGTCCTTGGGGATGCGGGAGGATCTGCGGGTTTGGGACGCGTTCCTGGCCAGGTTCAATGGGAGCTCCGTACTTCAGTGGCCTGAGTTGTCGAATCGAGACCTTCAGTTGTTTACCGACGCGGCGGGTGGCTTCGGTTTCGGGGCCTTCTGTAACGGCGCCTGGTGCGCGGAGCCTTGGCCTGCGGCTTGGGTGCGCTCCGGCTTGACGCGAAATATCACCTTCTTGGAGCTGTTTCCTATCGTGGTTTCCTTTTGGGTCTGGCCTGACCGGTTGCGCGATCGGCGGGTCATCTTCTGGTGCGACAACACGGCGGTCGTTGAGGTTCTGAATCGCCACGCTCCCCGATGCCCCAGGGTGGCTGCCTTGATGAGGGTGTTCGTGTTGGCTTGCTTGCGGCTGAATGTCACCGCTCGGGCACGGCACGTGCCGGGTTCTCAGAATTCGATCGCTGACGCTCTATCACGTTTTCAGTGGGAGCAGTTTCGGCGACTGGCGCCTGGTGCGGACGAGCTGCCCTCGCGGGTCCCGGAGCATCTCTGGACGATTGGGACCCCGACCTGATGGATCTCTTGGCGGCGTCGGTGGCCCGCAGTACCTGGACGACTTACCGTAGGGGCTACTTTCAGGTGAGTGCCTTTTTGCATGCGTGTGGGTGGGCCGGGGGGGGAGGTGCCTGATGACCTGGTTGGCCGCTTTGTGCTTTGGGCGAAGAAGGCGGGTTGGGCGCGGTCGGCTGTCACCGGGGCGCTCGCGGGCTTCTTCTTCTGTAAGGCAGCCGGTTGGGGGAATCCGCGTGTCTCCTTTTTGGTTGGGCGGTTGCTCGCCGGTTGGGCCCGCGCGCAGCCGGCACCGCCGGATTGGCGGCGCCCAGTATCTCACGAGCTCCTGCTGCAGCTTTGTGAGGTTTTGCCATGGGTGGCCGCCTCGGGCTTTGAGGCGGTGTTGTTTCACGCTTTGTTCACCACTGCCTTCTTCGGTGCCTTCCGTGTGTCTGAGCTGGTTCCTCGGTCGGCGCGGCATGGGGCTTTTGGGGGGCTGGCTGCGGGACACGTCCGGGTGCATCCCGCGCGTGTTTCCATTTTCCTCTCACGTTCCAAGACGGACCAGTCTGGAAAAGGGGGATGGGTTCTGCTGAGCGCCATCCCTCCCTTGTTGTCCTGTCCCGTGCGGGCTCTTAGTGCGTATGTGCCGCTGCGCCCCGTGGCGCTTGGCCAGTTCTTCATTCATGCAGATGGCCGGCCGGTGACGCAGTTTCAGTTCACGGCGGTGTTACGCCTGGCCCTGCGGGCCTTGGGTCGAGACGAGCGGGGTTACACGTCGCACTCGTTTCGGATTGGAGCGGCTACCAGCACGGCGGCTGCTGGGTTAGACCCGCTGGTGATTCGGCGGATTGGCCGCTGGCGATCGGGTGCTTACGCCGGGTATGTCCGCCCGTCCCCAAGCGACGGTGCGGTGTAGCGTGGGGTGCTGTTGAGGTGGTGGTCTGCCTGCTGGGGGGGGGGCTGGGGGGGCACTAATCCTTTGTTTCCTATTGCAGAGTGGCTGGCTGGTGGTAGTCCATTCTTTCTGCTTTCAGATGGTGCGGCGTCCGGCGACTGGTGGATCATCGGGCACTCCTTCGTCTATTGGGCGGAGCGGCACACGGCGGTGCGGCCGCTGGGTGTGCACCTGGGTCTCGCCGGAGCCGGAGTGCGGTTGTGCTGGATGGGCCGCCGCGGCATGCACTGGGACCAGCTCCTGGATTTTGTCCAAGCGGAACTCGGGCGGCGCCGGCGGCCGGTCGGGCTGCTGCTGCACCTGGGTGGCAATGACATGGCCGGTTGGGCTTGCCGGCAACTCATTGGGACTGTGCAGAGAGACATTGCATTATTGCACGGGGTCCTCCCTGGGGTGGCCATTGTGTGGTCAGACATTGTGCCCCGCCCTGCTTGTTGGACCCAGTGGCGTTGGTCAAGGGGTCTGTGCAAGGTTAACCGGCAGATCGGGCGCTGGGTCCAGCAGACGGGTGGGGTCCAGGTTCGGCACCTTTGGGCGGATGTTACTTGCGCTGGTCTGTACCGGCTGGATGGGGTTCACCTTGCCCCGGTGGGGCAGGATCTTCTTTTGAACGACTGGCAGGAGGCGCTTGAGTCGTGGTGTAGGTCGCAGCTTTCCTTGGTGGGGGCGGCGCTAGGATAGCACGCTACCTAGCGCCGGTGGCGGGGTGGCGAGCTGGTGCTCGTTGACCCGGCGGCTCATTTCAGCTCAAGGCCGCTTTCCATGTGAGCGGCACGGCTATGTGGGTTGGGAGAGACGTCCCGGTTGGGGTCTCTACCCGGAATTAGGCAACCCCTTCAGCCGGCCTTTGCTAACATGGCGAGGCGGGCGGGAAGGGGTAACTGGGGGGGGGGGGTGGGTTGGATGGTGCTCCACTTTGCTATACGGCTGGTGGCGGGCATCATCCGGATGACGGGTGGGGGGGGGAGGAGGCTCTTCTCTGTTATGCTTTGAATTGCTGAGTTGGCCCATGTCGGGCCGGTGTTTTCTTACCGTTAATAAAAGCTGCGACCATGCTTTAACACCAACACTTGACATCTGCTTGCTTTGTCAATGGTTGGGGGGTGGGGGATGGAGGGGTGGGGGATCCAGGCCGAGTAGGGCATCCGGATACCTCGGTTATTACCGGCTTAGCCGCCGGGCCCCGGTCCCGCGGCTGCCTAGTAACCGGGTTCCCGGGGCCCGGCCACGAGGCAGGCCTCTTCTCGTTGGGGGGGGGGGGCGAGGCGCAGCTAGGCGTGCGCCCTGGTAGCCTCCACGTGCTCCAACAGGGAGCCCGATGATTGGCCGACGGAGGGTCGCGGGGGCGGAGGCAGCGCGATCAAGGAGGGAACGCCGGCTGGCGATTTCCCCTTTCCCTCCTTGCTCGCGAACAAGAAGGTTTCCCTCCCTCCCTCTCTTGTTTCCGGCTGGGGGGGTGGGAGGTGGGATCTTGTCGCAGCTGGTGGGGGGGGGGGGGGTGCCAGGTGGGCATTCTTCGGGCCTCGTGAGCGGGGTGGCGAGCTGGTGCTTGTTGGCCCGGCGGCTCATTTCAGCTCGAGGCCGCTTTCCATGTGAGCAGCACGGCTATGTGGGTTGGGAGAGACGTCCCGGTTGGGGTCTCTACCCGGAATTAGGCAACCCCTTCAGCCGGCCTTTGCTAACATGGCGAGGCGGGCGGGAAGGGGTAACGGGGGGGGGGGGGGTTGGAGGGTGCGCCACGGTGCTAGACGGCTGGTGGGGGTCAGCATCCGGATGATGGGTGGGGGGGGGGAGGAGGCTCTTCTCTGTTATGCTTTGAATTGCTGAGTTGGCCCATGTCGGGCCGGTGTTTTCTTACCGTTAATAAAAGCTGCGACCATGCTTTAACACCAACACTTGACGTCTGCTTGCTTTGTCAATGGTTGGGGGGTGGGGGATGGAGGGGTGGGGGATCCAGGCCGAGTAGGGCATCCGGATACCTCGGTTATTCTCACCTTCCTGTAGGACACTCGTATCTCACTGGCATCTTACCTGCTGAGACTTCCAATTGCTCTGGCTGTTTCAGTACCTCAGTGCTGGTTCTCCAGGACTAGTTCCTGATGTTGCTTTCTGAATTGCCTCTTCCTTTTCCCTGCCTCAGCACTTCTGCTATCACTGGAGTGGAGGAGTGGCCTAGTGGTTGGGGCACAGTACTTCAAGCCAGAAGGTTGGGGGTTCAAATCCCACTCGAAGACAGCAATATTGGGCCAGAAGGACTGGGGTTTCTAAGTCCCACAGGTGCTCCTTGTGGTCTTGGGCAAACCACTTAACCCTCCATAGCCTGTGTTCCCTGTAAAAAATATATCTCTGAGTTATAATGCCCTGTTCAATGTAAACCACACTGATTCAGTATATAAGAGAATGTAAATAAATACTGATGCAGAAAGCTTTATGAACCAATTAATGTTATTGTCTTTCAAAAAAAAAGTTCAAAACAGCAATTTTCTTCCCCACCCTTTGAATTAGACATTGCAAAAGTTTAAGGATGTTCTAAATCCCCCCTCCCAAAAATAAAACAGAAATAGCTGCACATGCCAAGGGTACTTTCATAACATTGCCTAGGTTTAGAGGTTGAGAAGGCACCCATTTAAGTCTATTTTAAAGACACCTTGGAAGAAAAGGCCTGACAATCTACTTCCAGTCATACCTTGCCAAGAAAACCCAGGTGCTGCTGGGTCACCAGGAGTCAGCATTGACTTGATGGCACTTAAAAAAATAGAAAATATATCATAAATCACAACTCTGCACTCATTCCACCCCAGTTTCTCCCCTAAAAATGCCTCCTCTAAAGTTGTATGCAAGTATGGCCTCATTGCATCATGTGTACTTTTAACTGTGAGGTAATTTTATAAAAAAACAAAACAAAAACATTTTACATGGTCCATTTTACATGGTTCCTCTGTGTCCAGTCAAGCAAGACAGCTCCCAAATTTTATTTTTATCCAGATTGATCAAATACAATTTGAGAATACAGATGAATAGTATACAGTTTGTCCATCTACACAATAAAAACAGGATAATAAAAACAAAATAGCTATCAGGAATTAATAAGGAACGAAAATCTGTTATTACAGGGAGAGTATAATAGATGACTATATCATTTAAAGACAGATTATAAGAGCATAATGTTTACTTTTTATCTTCAGTTAGCATGGATTTATTTGTATTTTGATTATGATATTAAATTTGGTAATATAAATGCTCTATTCATGTTCATATCTTTACGTGTACAAGATGAATTTAACCTTGGTCATATTATAGCAAATTCCGTCTGAATTCATTAGGAGTTATTGCCTAATTAAAGCAGTTCTTGCAGTGCCTAAAATGCAAAATCCATTATTTTAAAGACAAGTAATTTAACTATAAGGACCCAATCTATTAAGCTTGTGAAAAATAAAAGTAATAAAATTTTTTAATTAAAGCTGTATAAAAAAGCGTAGTCCTTCTATTGAGAAGGAAAAAATGAGTTCCTCTTAATAAAGATCACTAATATACTGTTGATTGACCCAGAACCGTCCATGGGTTTCTTATATTTTTTTTCACAGAAATCTACAATGTTTTATAGCTTGCTATTCTGGGATGCTGGTTTGATACTTTGTAAAAGTGAGAGGTCTATCAGAGCTAAATTTGTGTTGTATTCATACTATTTGGAGAAAACTGGAAACATACACATACTGTAAAAGTCCAGAAAGGGTAATTTCTAGTCAAACTATTTTACCTTGTAGATCACTATTTAAGTAAATGGCTTTCAAACATGAGTGCTTCCTTATTTGGAAGCCTGACTCCCTAGTGGTAGTACCATTTGACTACCACTAGGGAGATGAGGCTGCCATTTTGAGGCTGTTGGGCAGGAGCATTCAGGATTTCTCCTGCTCCTATTACCCACCAAGGAGAGCCTCACTATGTATCATGGAGGATTGGAGGTGAGGGCTTTTTGTACAGCGCATTGGGGAAGGAAATATTTTGTAAAGGGGATTGGAGGGTGGGGGGACTATGCAAAGGAGATCGAGGGTGGAGTACCTTTTAAAATGCTGGACCAGCCCTTTAAAAGATAATGGGATTCACTAGCTTTGAACAATGCAGTAAACTCATTTGAGGTAAAATAGCACATTTTACAACAGCTTAGTAGCTCCTGGTCTTAATAACATCTGGAGGTCACACACCCATGAAGATGTGCATTGACATGTAAAATTAGATTACACTTCATAGACCTTTTCTCAGTTCTACACATCATTTTTCTCATTACACTTGAGAGAAGATATTACTGTCTTCTACAATTTGAACCCTGGGCCCTTTATGCTACTTGTTGGGCATAGACTCAACTGAGCATCACACAGTCTTTGAATAAAATTTAGTACATTTTCAAACTTTATATAAAAGCAATAACATTGCACTTAATAAGTAAGGTAGTGCTTATTAAATGTTGTAAAACATCATGATATACAGTAGGTATTGGGTGGTCAATGCAAAAGAGGAAGGCCAGCAATGAGATGGACTGATACAATAACAGCATCAATGGGTGCCAGTCTGTCAACAATGAGCTGCCTGACTGAAGACTAAGCACAATTTAGAACAAATATTCAGAGGGTCGCCATGAGTCGACACTGACTCGACGACACTTAACAACAACAACATAGGTATTGGAATGACAGACCCATCTAGTGGTAAAATGCAGGAAGCTAACTTAGGGGTATTTTTACTAATCTGGGCTCATGTTATCCAATGGGACCTAGTTACCAATAGCTCATAATAACCATTCACCCAGCCTAGCAAATATGCCCCCAGGTATAACAAAACATTAGTTCAGCAAAGAATCCACCTTCTAGTATTCAGAAAAATTATTGCAATAATAATTTTGTTATACTTCAAACCTGGCAATTATGTTAACATTTCCCTTCCATAATTACATATCCCAAAATTGTCTTTACCACTGGTACTCACAAAGTAACTAATAGTGTAGTTTGTCACCCCCTATATCCCAGCGAAGCCGAGGCGTAGGCAGTAGGCTAGGTTAATAGGGGTGCATGAATCTTTCACTAAGGAATAATTGTAGTTGTGAGTCCAAAGTGGTTAAAGTTCAAATAAGGGTTTTATTTCCCCTCCCGGGGTTTTAGGATTTTCAAATAGTACAGCAACTCAAAGAAAACTCAGGATACAAACTGACAAAGTAAAGTATAGCAACTTGCTTCCAAACACATTCACTTTTCACTGCAGCTAATCGCTTCCTCTTAGCTTCAAACAGTATTATGAAATCAATTGCTCAGAACTTTATAATAAAGAGATTGGCTCTTCTTCCAACATTAGAGAACAATCCATCTGTTCATACTGTGGAGACAAAGTATTATCCTCTGTGCACATGGGTTCTATGTCATTGTCTTTTACACAGCCCGATTGTATGCTTCTCAACCCTGTTTCTTCTCCAGAGTTTATTAAGCCTCTTCATAAGAGCATGGCCAGAAATTATCATCAACGTTATAACAGGAGGGTAGAAAGACAGGCTTCCTAGTATGCTTTGTTCTCGGGCTATCTTTAAACCCTCTGTTTCCCTTAATGGCTGCTAGCTCAAACTGCTGGTTTTCATGGCAAACAGACTTCCCTTTAGTTAATCGGTGTCTGGATTTTTCATGCATACAGTCCTCTATATCCCTCATGCACACATCTTCCACAATAGGATTTCTTTCAAAGTAAGGCAACTGTGTCTTAACACCTTGTTTCTCATTTACATAAGGCTTCCTGCTTATGTCACGTTCCACACTCTCAAAGAGCTGGGGAAATTCTCCCTGCGTCAGAGGTTTGGTTAACTTCTTACTGACCTCTGGTTTTGCAGCTTTCCTCACTCCACTCCAGGGTTACTGTGAGCTTCTCCTGGGGGAATCCTCAGTGGTTCACAGCGTGTGCCTGCAAATTCAGTGCCGTCGGAATCAATCAGCTCTCTCTCACTCTGGCTTCTGTCTCTGCCAGCATGTCTAGTGTAACCCCTCCTCCAACTCTCTCTAGAGCTTCCTGGGTCACACTCAGGGCAGCTTCCTCTCCAACCCCCTTGGTAATTACCTCTGTAAGCTGCCTTAGGCTTTGGAAACCAGCCTGGATTCTGACGTGAAGTAAAACCTGCTTTCCTTCTGCAAGGTAAGTTGAAATTGAATTCTTCTGAGTCCCAACCCGAGCCTAGTCTGGGACTGGAATCATAACCTGAATCACCACAAGAACAAGAACAGGTACCCAAGCTTGAACTGCAACTGCAACTCCACCCCCTTGCTCCTCTGCCTGAGCAGGTCTTATAGTGCCTTGAAGGCGTGGCTTCCCTCACGTGCAAATCATTCTCTTTTCTCTGTGAGAATTGCTTGTCAGGGAGGCAAGGCTGCAAACCTCGTGTTTGCCTAGGTTGCTCAGGGCAACAGGGAAGCTTCTGATTAGACTGTCTGACAGAATCTGACCTGTTTCTCTCAGAATTCTGCACTTCTATAGCATAGGACAGATCTGCTGTGTCACAAGTTGATCAGCAATCTAGTGTCCACCATTAATACTGCTATAAAAAATCAGTCATATGCCTGCATTGTCACATGCTACATGAGTCCTTTCAAATCAATGTTATTCTGACATTGGGGAGGACGGGGAGTGGTGTACTGCTCCGATCCCAAGCTAAACAGCAAACAGACAAAGAACACATAAATGTCCATATTTTAGTGCACTCTTCTTTGCCCATATGGCTGCACTATTTTCTATGAGGCTTGTAGGCAGTCATTCCTCTAGCATAGGGGGTTATTCTGGAAGCCTTATTCATGTTGTAGATGTCTGGAAGCAGGCATAGAGACATCCAAAGCACAGAGCCATTTTAGAAGCTGAATCTGTGGATGTCCCCAGTTTGAGGATGGTCAAGTGTGAAGAAGGGGGCCATGGTGGAGGGGTGGCTGATGTGTTCCCAAGAACTTGGATGTCACCAACTGATCTGAGAAATATCATGGACATACAGCATTGTGTCTAAAGTTATACCTGCTCCGGGCAGGAACAGGCACCTGAAAACTGATTGTTTTGTCAGGCAAATGTCTGGAGGGTGTGGAGGAGCTACACTAATACCTCCTTTATGTTACAATATGACAATAAACACTTATCCTAGCGTGCATGAGATGGATATCTCTGCCCCACAATTTCCTAAAGGGGATGTCTCTGTGACTGCTGGGGTGGATGTCCACCTTGGTGACATCCATGTTACTGCTGTTTTTCTGCATGTTCCATCCTGGACATCTCAGATTTGACTTCAATATCCATTCTGGAATGCCACTTATAACCTCTAGCAGCTGAAAGTGAAACAATTCCAGAGAGTGCAGAGATGAATGTCTTTGCTCATCTCCAGAACTTAGCACAAAGTCAATGACAGTAGCAGCAGGATTTGATCTCTGGTTGCTCTCTTCCCATCCAACTACTCTAACCATTAGGCTATCCTAGATGTTTGGGCTCTGTAATGCTATTCCGGGGATCTCTAGGTAGATGCCCCACAGATGTCCATACTGGGCAAGTCCAGGTTTGTGAAATCATGTCCGCATCTGGATGTCCTGAATTTTTTTTTCAGGCATTCTGACTTAGACTTCCCAGACTGCACAGATGGATCTTCTAAAATTCCCCTCTAAGGAGGTCATTCCAGAACACAAATAAGCCCTTTGGATGTGTGGGGTAGATGTTTTTCTAGGAAAGATGCCTGCAACTGTATTCTGAAACCCCACGGTCCTGCACGTATAGAGCGCTAGCATGGGGATCCCAGAACATGGGCAGGAGGAGATGGAACAGGGGCAGAACAGGGCGTGGCCAGCATCGGAGACATATAAAGCATATTCAGGAGAGAACCGTGCACGTCTTCAGTGTTTCCCACAGACATCCATGTTGTTCCTGCAGAAACCTGGAATAAAGGCAGGACATAGAAAAATTTCTGTTCTGCACAAAGCATCCTGTATTGAAGAACAGTTGGGACAAGTATGCTTTGAATGGTTGTGACTGCAGTCTGGAGAGACACAAGATGAGGTGTAAAGAAAAAAAATCAGAAGTGAGGGAAGGTTGTAAGGTATAGAAACAATATTAAACATCCCTACAGAAACATTGAGAGGAGCAAGTGTGCTTATTCTGGCTATGCTGACATTTGCTGTTTGTACCAATGGAGTTATTCGATGGTTCCCTAACATATCCTATGTTCTGTAAAATGGGACAGTTGATGTACGGCTAGTATGAGACTAAGCATGGAAAAGATTCAAGATTCTTGTTCAAGTGTGAAAAGCAGATCACATTTGCAGTCCTGGGATGCTATTATGTTTTACCAGATGTAGTTTATAGGTGCAGGGGATCATATTGGCAGAAGTATATTTAATGTGAGTGCAGGTGAGAGTGTGTTTGTGTGGTATGAGGATTACAAGGGAGGATCTGTGTGCTGTGCTGCTATTCTGGAGGGACATGAATGCCTGACCAGTACCTGGACTGTAGGGATGACCGCTGCATCACCAGGTGCCAGTGTGATGGGGTCTGAAAACTCAGCAAAGGTTCTCTATAGCAAAATGTGAAAACATATCCCTGTCAGGAATAAGGGACTAGTAAAACACAACACCAAAATGGGGTCAAAACATCAACTTGCCCTAAAGTGTTCCCTTCCTTTAGGCATCAGCTATGGAATATGTAGCTTATATGTACAAAAGGGAACACTTTATTCTAGGGCAAGTTGATGTTTTGCTCCATCTTTGGTATTTGGTTTTACTGGGATATGTTTTCACATTTTGCAATAGAGACTCTTTGATTATTTCTACTGGTCCATAATTAGCATTGTAGAGACTTTCTTCAGAGATGCCCAATGCACAGTTAACTGAGGGGTTCTTCTACTGCCATGTATGCTCTGATAGCAGCTATGTCTACTAACATTAAAATCATCTGTAATACCTGAAGATTGGAGGATGGTAAATGTAAGGCCAATTTTTAAAAAGGGTTCCAGGGGTGATCCAGGAAACTACAGATCGGTGAGCCTGACATCAGTACTGGGAAAAAATGTAGAAACCATCAAAAAGAACAAAATTGCTGAACATGTAGATAGTCATGGCTTAATGGGAGACAACCAACATGGCTTAAGACAAGGAAGATCTTGTTTTACTAATCTGTTATGCTTTTTTGAAGGTGTGAATAAACAGGTAGACAAAGGTGAGTTGGTTGATATAGTGTATTTGGCATTTCAGAAAGCCCTTGACAAGGTCCCTCATCAGAGACTTTTGGCAAAACTAAAGAGTCATGGGATAGGAGGCAGTGTACTATTGTGGATCAGGAACTGATTAAAAGATAGAAAAAAGAGGGTAGGGCTAAATGGCCAATTTTCCCAAAGGAGAAAGGTGAATAGTAGTGACACAACAGTTGTTAAAACCCATGAGGATTGTGGAAAATTGCAAGAGGATCTTGATAAATTGGAAGACTGGGCATCAAAATGGCAGATGAAATTTAATGTGGAAAAGTGCAAAGTTATGCACCTAGGGAAGAACAACCCAAACTATTGTTACATAATGCAAGGTTCCACATTAGGAACCACCACCCAGGAAAAAGATTTAGGTGTCATTGTGAATAACATGTTAAAACCCTCCGCTCAGTGTGCAGCGGCGGTCAAGAGAGCAAAGCCTTGAAGGACTAGAAAAGGGGACTGTTATTTCTGGAGAGAGATCTGCAATTGTGAGTATATACTTCTGGGAATTTTCTTAAAGGAATTCTTTGTATTAAAGCTAATTAATCTCTGAACCCACTATTTTTTGTTAAATCAGTGAGGGCCTAGTAGCAGCAGTTTAAGTTTAAATTTAAAACACAGAAGAGAACTTTCTGGTTACATTTCATACCCAGAAGAGAGCTTGTAGTTTAAATTTAATAGTCACTCAGGGACTACTGGTTGGGGCAAGGTACTTCAGGTCGGAAGGTTGGGGGTTCAAATCCCACTAGAGGACAACAACCTTGGGCCGGAAGGACTGGGGTTTCTAGTCCCATAGGTGTTCCTTGTGGTCTTGGGCAAGCCACTTAACCCTCCATAGCCTATGTTCCCTGTAAAATAGTTATCTCCAAGTTATAATGCCCTGTTCAAAGTAATTTCAGTTTGTTCAATGTAAACCGCACTGATGCAGAATAGCACGGTATATAAGAGACTGTAAATAAATAAATAAAATCCAAGCAAGGACTGTTAATCACCCAGGAAGTTGGTCACAGCTTACCTCAGCAGCACAGGCATAAATAGCTCAACCAGAGCTCTGTGATCCTCAGTCTTGAAGGACTAAAAAAGGAGACTGTTACTTCTGGAGAGAGATCCGCAATTGTGAGTATATACTTCTGGGAATTTTCTGAAAGGAATTCTTTGTATTAAAGCTAATTAATCTGTGAACCCACTATTTTTGTTAAATCAGTCAGGGTCTAGTAGCAGCAGTTTAAGTTTAAATTTAAAACACAGCAGATAACTTGAGCTTGTAGTTTAAAATTGATAGTCACTCAGGGTCTAGCATCAGCAAAGTACTTTTAGTTTAAATTTAAAACACAGAAGACAGCTTTCTGGTTAAATTTAGAACCCAGCAGAGAGTTTGTAGTTTAAATTTCATAATAGGTTAGAGCCTAGCAGCAGCAAAGAGCTATAATTTAAATCAAATCAGAATATAGCTTAGCACAAAAGGCAAAACAGGGTCAGTACTCTTTGAGCAACAAATAAAGTCTTCTAGAGACCTTTACAAAGAGGTTTTCTACCTAGGGGGCAAGAGACCAGTGAAACATTTTCAATAGGTGTTAACACCAGGTGACAGGTCAAAAGGCCCTTTTGAAAGACTCCTTCTAACCAAGCAAGGACTGTTAATCACCCAGGAAGTTGGTCACAGCTTACCTCAGCAGCACAGGCATAAATAGCTCAACCAGAGCTCTGTGATCCTCAGTCTTGAAGGACTAGAAAAGGGGACTGTTACTTCTGGAGAGAAATCTGCAATTGTGAAAATATACTTCTGGGAATTTTCTGAAAGGAATTCTTTGCATAAAAGCTAATTAATCTGTGAACCCACTATTTTTTGTTAAATCAGTCAGGGCCTAGTAACAGCAGTTCAAGTTTAAATTTAAAACACAGAAGAGAACTTTCTGGTTACATTTTATACCCAGCAGAGAGCTTGTAGTTTAAATTTAATAGTCACTCAGGGCCTAGCATCAGCAAAGTACTTTTAGTTTAAATTTAAAACACAGAAGAGAGCTTTCTGGTTAAATTTAGAACCCAGCAGAGAGCCTGTGGTTTAAATTTCATAATAAGTTAGAGCCTAGCAGCAGCAAAGAGCTATAATTTAAATCAAATCAGAATATAGCTTACCTCAGCAGCACAAGACAGGGTACTTGTAGCAGCCCTCTTTTAATAAGTGTTATTTCCCTCCCTCAATCCCCTAAACCCACCCACCCCTGGGATAATCGTAGCTTTATAGGTACTTACACATCTTAAAAGACAGGAGGTGCTCTCATGTGAAGTTCCTTACCCAAATCAGTCATACACTAAGGACCTGAGATTAATTAAGCTTCAGGTGAACAAGCTGAAGCATATTAGTACATTTTAGTACAGTTTTATTAGTATAAATATCCATAGCAACCCTTAGTAAGTAAAGAACTTAAAGATCTAAACACAAACTTAAAACTAAGACGCAGACAGCAGTCCAGCAGTGATATGGGGGCTTTCCAGTCTTTTGCATTGAGTGTCACATGTATGATTCTCTCCCAGTTGGTGAGAGGTCTTACGTGTGCACTAGGTGCAAGGAGCTCTTTGCTCTCAGGGAATGTGTCCATTCTCTAGAGGCTAGAGTAGCAGACTTGGAAAACATAAGAAAGACAGAGAGGTACATAGATGAGACCAACAGGGATATAGTCCTGAAGTGCCACCTCCAGTCTGGCAGCATCCCTGTTGCCATGGATGAGAGAGGTCACGTGACAGGAGAGCATCACCCTGGTGTGGCAGGAAGTGATCCTGTATCTAGGACCTGTCCTCCAGATGATGTAAAACCCTCTCGCACCGAGGAAGTTTCTACAGGGCCATGTGCCCAAGAGGAAAGGGTTAGGACAGCCGTTATAGTTGGTGATTCGATCATTAGGCATGTAGATAGCTGGGTGGCTGGTGGACGTGAGGACCGCCTTGTAACATGCCTGACTGGTGCGAAGGTAGCAGACCTCACGCGCCACTTAGATAAGGTCTTAGATAGTGCTGGGGAGGAGTCTGCTGTCTTGGCACATGTCGGTACCAATGACATTGGAATATGTGGTAGGGAGGTTCTGGAGGCTAAATTTAGGCTTTTAGGTGGGAAGTTGAAATCCAGAACTTCCAGGGTAGCGTTCTCTGAAATGCTTCCCGTTCCACGCGCAGGACCCTAAAGGCAGGCAGAGCTCCGGAGTCTCAATGCGTGGATGAGACAATGGTGCAGAGATGAGGGTTTTGGATTTGTTAGGAACTGGGGAACATTCTGGGGAAAGGAGGGGCTCTTCCGAAGGATTGGGCTTCACCTTAACCAGGATGGAACCAGGCTGCTGGCATTAACCTTTAAAAAGGAGATAGAGCAGCTTTTAAATTTGATAATAGGGGAAAGCCGACAGTCGCCCAAGAGCGGATGGTTCGGAAGAATGTATCCTTAAAGATACTACCAAAAGCAGAGAGGTTCCACAATAGAGTAAAGTAGCCCAAATGCCCTCGAGTATGGAGGAGATAGAGCTTAAAGATCACAAATTACCCATGTCAACCAATAGCCAAATTAATATGAATAAAATGCAGTCTCTAAAATGCTTGTATGCAAATGCTAGAAGTCTAAAAAATAAGATAGGAGAGTTAGAATATATAGCACTAAATGAGAGGTTAGATGTGACTGGAATATCAGAGACATGGTGGAAGGAGGACAACCAGTGGGACACTGTGATACCTCTGTAAAACTATATCGTAATGGTAGAGCTGATCAAATTGTTGGAAGGGTTGCGCTCTATGTTAGAGAGGGCATTGAGTCAGAAAGGATTAAAGTTTTGCAAGAAACAAAATTTGCTGTAGAATCTCTATGGATTTAAATTCCATGTAAAAAGGGGAAGGCGATGGCAGTGGGGGTGTACTATCGACCACCTGGCCAGAATGAACAAATGGATGATGAAATGCTCAAAGAAATCAAAGAAGCTAACAAAAGTTACAGCGCAGTAATAATAATGGGTGATTTCAATTACCCCAGTATCGACTGGGTCAGTGTCACGGCAGGACATGCTAGGGAGATAAAGTTCCTAGATGAAATAAATGACTGCTTCTTGGAGCAGCTGTTTCATGAACCAACCTGAGGGGAAGCCATATTAAACCTATCCTTAATGGAACACCAGATCTAGTGCAAGAGATAAGGGTGTTGGGGCCACTTGGCAATAATGATCATAGCATGATCGCCTTTGATTTAATTAGTGGAGGAGGGATAGTAAGGAAATCCACAGTACTACCTTTTAACTTTCGAAATAGGGATAAAATGAGGAAAATAGTTAAGAAAAAACTACAAGGAGCCATTGAAAAGGTTAAAGACCTACATCAAGCTTGGGTTTTGTTGAAAAATACTATCTTGGAAGCCAAGACCAGCTGTATTCCACGCTTTAAGAAAAGTGGAAGGAAGTCCAAAAAACTGCCAGCATGGTTTAAAGGGGAGGTCAGAGAGACTGTTGTTGCCAAAAAAGCCTCTTTCAGGAAATGCAAAAAAGAGCCAAACGATGAATCCTGGAAACAGCACAAGCAACTGGCAAGTCAAATGCAAGGCATTGATAAGGCAGGCAAAGGGAAAATTTGAGAAGAAGCTTGCTGGGGAAGCAAAAATGCGAAATAAAGACTTTTTCAAGTACATTCATAGCAAAAAACCTGTGAGAGAGTCAGTTGGTCCATTATATGATAGAGGGGTTAAAGGGGCACTAAGATGTGACAAGGCGATAGTGGAGAGACTGAATGAATTCTTTGCTTCGGTCTTTACTGAGGAAGATGTAGAGATGTAACCCATGACTGAAGTGGTATTTAAAGGTGTGGAAGAATTGAAGGAGATATCGATACATCGGGAAGATGTATTACAACTATTAGATAAAGTGAAGAGTAGCAAATCACCTTGGCCGGATGGTATACATCCAAGGGTGTTGAAAGAACTGAAATATGAGATTGCAGACCTGCTATTAGTAATCTGTGAACTATCATTAAAATCATCTCTAATACCTGAAGATTGGAGGATCTCCAATGTAACACCAATTTTTAAAAAGGGTTCCCGGGGTTATCCGGGAAACTACAGACCGGTGAGCCTGACGTCAGTACTGGGAAAAATGGTAGAAACCATCATAAAGAATAAAATTGAAGGAACTCACACAGACAGGCTAGTATGCAAACAGTCTCAGACAGAGCCGGCACCCTGGACAAAAGATCTGAGCCCCAAAATGGCGTCCAACTCTGTCTTATATACAGAACAGTTTCCCTAAAACATGTCACCTTCTCATTTGTCTCAGATATCTCCTCGCCAATCAGCAACTCTTGGGGGGGCTTTCAAAAACCTTTTCCTGTGTAGTGTGTCTAAACTGGCATGCTCTGGTCTGCTGGTTTCAAGGGTAAAGGTTTGTGCTTACGTTTCGTTGCACTGTGGCGGCTCAGGCTCGGTGGGGGAGGGAGTGGTGTTTTCACTGCTACCTTCCTGGCTGCCTCACTCCCCCCTTTTATTGTGTGACCTCAACCGCTATGGGCGGTATAGGACAGTACTACCAGGAGCCAGCTGTAGAGGGGTTTATTGGGTCGGGGCCATGACAGAGGTAGCTGCCTTGCGCTCTACTAAGGCGTCAAGGGCGGTGGTGAGAGAACGGTAAAGAACAGGGATACAGCCTGGCAAGAGGGCACATACCAGGAAAAGGAGGAGAACCCCTATAGCTAGGGTTTTAAGGCCCCCTATCCAACCAAACAATTTTACAAACCATCCCGTCCCCAGTCCCATGGATGGGTCCGCGATATGTTTAGCTAAGTCCCGTAGGTCTTGGATTGAACGTTCAATGGATACACTATTGTCAGTGAGGTTAAAACAACACATCCCCTTGAAATCTTCACACCCATGATTAAGGCGTAATAACAGGAAATCAATAGTCATCCTATTCTGTAGAACTGCAGTGCGTATGCTGGACATTTCATGATTCATGGTGGCCAGTATGGTTGAGGTCAGATTAAGGGATTTGGCTAGCGAACAAGCGAGCCGGCTTATCTCCATAGAGTTGTGTAGGGCTAAACCGGGTGTCCGGATGATTGATAGCGACAGCCCCAGGGCTGTCTCATCACTGTAGGGTTCTACATTTGAGTCACAAGTCGGGGGCATAGAGACAAAGTGGGGACGTCTGGGACCGACCCTGGCTACGCTGGGCGTATGGAGGAAAGTGGCAGTCGTAAGCCTGCCAAATGTGTATGGACCACCGGTAGCATCTATGGGAACATAGGTGTAAGTCATTCTTCCACATATCAAAAACCAGCCTAAGGGAAGATACATTTCTGAGTAAGCATTGTATACTTTTGTAATAGAGCTACATGATAATTCAGCGTTAGACATGTTAAATCCTCTTTCTTTGCCATGTACAAAAAGGAAACAATCAGCAGCATTTAGAGTGGAAACTACCTGCAAGGAAAAAGGAATCTGGTTAAAATGAGCTGAGGTAGGTAGAGTGACCCCAAGAAAGTAGAAAAAGGTAGAAAAATAAACTCCAGGCTGTTTACAGTTCAGATTATTAAGTATAGTAAAATTCTGCATTTCACATAAACTAGAAGGCACAGCAATGAGACAGGTTGACAGAAAAACCCCTGCTTGCAAAGAATTACGTATACAAACGTCTGTCATATTTAAGGCAGTTCGGGCGAGTAATATTGCTGTGTTAGTGGTCTTCATGCTTGGCTGGGAACAGGTCCACAACAAGGGCAGGAGAAAAGCCAAGGCACCTTCATTCATTCTGGTATGGAGTATGAGGTGGTTAGCAGTATAGAGTCCGTCAGTTGTCCGATGAAATCAATCTTTGGGCAGAAGTGTTCTTTCTAAGTTTTAAACACAGGGGCTGGTTCGGAATTGGGATAGAGGTCCAGGCTGGAACAGATTCTGGTGCAGCGGCCTTGACACGGGTATGATGGATCCACGGAGCAATTTCGGCCACCTTGATAGCCGTAGGGGTGGCCAGCAGAACAGTATACGGGCCTCGCCACTGAGGAGTCAGCGGGTTCTTCTTCCACTCCTTGACCCACACTCGCGAACCAGGTTGATGTGTATGGAGTGCTTCTGTCAGGTTGATGGGGAGCCGCTCCTGAACCCACTGATGCAATTCCTGCAAAACAGAACTGAGAGCCAACAGTTCCTGTCGGGTTATTTCTGAGCCTATCTGATTCAAGTCTCCATGGACGCCCTGTATAAGGGGTGCAGGGCGGCCATACACAGCTTCAAAGGGTGAAACACCGATACCCTTACGTGGGGCTGATCGTATACGAAGCAGGGTTACAGGGAGCAATTGGGGCCACTTCAATGAGGTCTCCTGACACAGTTTTGTAAAATGCAATTTTATGGTACGGTTCATACGTTCTACCTTCCCTGAGCTCTGCGGGCGGTAAGCTGTATGTAGCTTCCAATCAATCTGCAAGGCCTTGGCTACCTGCTGTACTATTTGGGCCACAAATGCAGGTCCATTATCGGATCCCATTACTACTGGAAGTCCAAAATGGGGAATGATTTCATGTAATAGTACCTTAGTTACCTCCCTGGCTTTTTCTGTATGGACAGGGAATGCCTCCACCCACCCTGTAAAGGTACAAACCAAAACTAACAGATACCGGTATCCATTTGCTCGAGGCATTTCTGAAAAATCAACTTGGATAATCCCCATGGGCGTGACCCCATAAGACTGAACCCCTGAGGGTTAGCAGGGACCCTGACGGGCATTGTTCTTAGCACATATGGTGCATTGCCTAACAGTTGCGGCAGCTATGGAGGATAAGCAGGAAACAAAGAAATGTGGGCGAAGGGCGGTTTCCATAGCTGTCTTGCCAAAGTGAGTAGCTTGATGAAAAGATGACAGGAAGGCTGGGGCAAGGCTGTCCGGGATGACTATCACTGGAACTGTCCCCTTTCCAGGTAGCCTTATCCAGCCATCAGCGTGTAATACTCCACCCTCCTTCTGACAGAAGAAATCCATTTCCCGTGTGGTGTATCTCGGGGCCCATTGGCTTAGCGGGACCGGGAACAGGGGGGCTTGTAGGTCTTGGGAGCCCTCTGGGAAAGGCTGGGACAAGGATGCAGTTGCAACTCGCCGGGTTTCTGCATCAGCCCGTCTATTACCCTTGGTCACCTCACTATTTCCCTTCTGGTGGCCTCTACAGTGCATGACGGCTACAACTTTGGGATACCAGACTGCGTCCAGCAAGGCCAATATATGGGGGCTGTTCTTTATCTTGGAGCCAGCTGCAGTGATTAACCCCCTTTCTCTGTATAGAGCACCATGGGCATGGAGAGTGGTGAAGGCGTACTGGGAGTCTGTGTATATATTCATGTGAAGGTTAGTCCCAAGGGTCAGGGCTCAGGTAAGGGCAATGAGTTCCGCCTTTTGTGCGGATGTGCCAGAGGGCAAAGGCTGAGCTTCGACTATCACTTCCATCGTCACCACCGCGAACCCTGCACACCTATGGCCCTCCAGCACCAGACTGCTACCATCCACGAAGTAGGTCTCATCCGGGTTGCTTAAAGGTACGTCTGTTAGATCAGGGCGACTGGAGAACACTAAATCCATTACTTCCAGACAGTCGTGATCAGGTGGTCCCGGGCCGATAGGCAGGAATGTAGCAGGATTTAGGGCTTGGCTAGTTGTTACTCGCACTCTGGGATTTCCCCATAACATGCTCTGGTATTTTAACATTCGGGAACCAGTAAACCAGTGATTTCCTTTATGTTTCAGTAAGGTTTGGACTGAATGTGGGACAGTAACTAAGAGGTCTTGGCCCATAGACAATTTATCAGATTTTTCCACCAATAAGGCTGTTGCTGCTATTGCCTTTAAACAGGGTGGCCATCCCTTGGCCACCGGATCCAGCTGTTTAGACAGGTAGGTGACTGAACGTGGTAAAGATCCCAGTTGTTGAGTCAAGACCCCCAGCGCTGTTCCTGCTGCTTCGTACACATAGAGAGTAAAGGGCTTAGTGACGTCCGGGAGGCCTAGGGCTGGTGAAGATAATAACGCCCTCTGCAACTGTTCAAAGGCCCTCTGTTGGTCTGGTCCCCATTCAAGGGGACTCGTCTCTGGGCCTCTTTTAGATTCATAGAGAGGCTTTGCAATTCTGGTGAAGTTGGGAATCCAGATACGACAGTACCCTGCAGCCCCGAGAAAAGCGCGTACCTGCTTGCGAGTTGTTGGCACAGGGATCCGGCATACTGCCTCGTTCCGTTCTCTCCCCAGCTGTCGACTTCCTTTGGAGAAATGGAATCCAAGGTATTTCACTTCCAGCTGGCATAACTGGGCCTTCTTCTTCAAAGCGTGGTATCCTGCATCATACAACAATTGTAGAAGCTCTGTGGTTGCCAGTATACACTCAGCCTCAGAATCAGCTGTGATTAAAAGATCATCAACATACTGCAGGAGTGCTCGCTTGCCGGGCTCCCCTGGGGGGAAACCAGCAAGATCCTGGGCCAGAGCAGTGCTGAAAATGGTGGGGGAGTTCTTGAACCCCTGTGGCAAGCGAGTCCAGGTCACTTGGGTCTTCCTGCCCGTGGCCGGGTCCTTCTCAAAGGCGAATAGGTGTTGGCTCTCAGTGGACAAACGTATACAAAAGAAGGCATCCTTCAGATCCAGCACTGAGAAATGGGAGGCTGCCGCTGGAATGAGACCCAATAGTGTATAAGGATTTGTCACCACTGGATGCAGAGTGACAGCAGCCTCATTGACACGACGGAGATCCTGCACAGGTCGGTAGTCGGTAGTACCTGGTTTACGAACTGGCAGCAAGGAGTTTTCCGTGCTGATTGGCAGGGCCGCAGGATACCGTACTGTAGAAGCCGTACCAGATGATGATGGATTCCTTCCACAGCTGCAGGTAGAAAGCAGCTGTCTACAGTCCGACCAAGTAGGCTGGTGTGTTTGCATAATACTGGTCATAAGATCTGTCAATTCCTGGGGCTTTTCAGTATAGGAGGCATAGTGGGTCTTCCAGTTCAGCAAGTCAGTAGTAGAGAAAGGCACATATATCAGGCTAGAAGGTCCCACTGCCACATGTCCAGCGGCATCGAGGATAGGGAGTCCCTGTACTTGCCGTAGTGGCATTTGGAAATCCTGCTTCGTTAGCTTATCAGCGGCAGACCGTAAGCAGTGGGACAACGGGGTAGATGATTTAAGCTCAGCCGGGGTGCTCCCAGGGGGTGAGACTGCGGCACTGGAGATAGTACTAGGAGTGGGAGGTGAGGAGGATGATGATGGACTCAGTCCATGGGACGCAGGGGTCTGAACGGGTGTATCACTGTGAGGAGAAGAATCTGAAGTAGAGCTGGAATCTGCAGAATCTTCCCTAAGCCCTGCACTATCTTCCCTAGGGGAAGGTACATCTATCGGGGCGGAACCTGTTGTGGCACGGGCAGGACAGGGAGATAAAGCAAATTGGAGAGGCATGTAGGAACCTCTGGAGAGTCCCGCCCCTGGTAGATGGGGGCAGGCGTTCGTCCCTTCCAGCGGCTGGCAGCTGCCACCATTATATTACACTGATCCTCATGGCAGCGCTGCAGCCATTTTGGATGCTTCTAGCATACAGCCAGCCATGAATCAGTGTAGGGAAACTGATCCGGGTGCTCCTTTACTACAATCTGGTGGACTAGGGACACAGTGGGCAGATCAGTGGACCCTTCAGGGAGCCACAGCTTCAACAAAGCGGGCCACTCCCGCCCACATAAAACAGATAACCGAGAGGCAGAAAGTGGAACCCCGTAATCCTCCCCGAATCCAGATTTAAAATTATGGAGCATACACTGCAAGGGCGTCTGCCCTTTGGAACCTCCCAACCCCATGCTCAATGCAGTAATACTGACAATATTTACAGTTCACACAGGGTTAATCCGAAAAACAGACAGACACACTGAACACCGAACAGGACATTAAGAGGGAAAAAAAAAGAAAAAGAAAGGAATGCCCGAACCTTAACTCCGCCTCCCCAAGGGGAGGAGGGAGCACTGAGAGAGCAGAGAAGAAAAGTCCAGAGTCATGAGGGAAGGCAAGGGAATAAAGGGAACATAAGCACATTAGCAACAAATACACATACCCATCCACCCCCAACCGTCACAGACTGGACGAGCGGTGGTTTTAGAACCCCCCCGGGGGCCCTTACTCGGACCGCTCATATGGGTGATCAAGCCGTTACAGAATTACTCAGAACAGAATATGCAGAAGTACTCCCCAGACCTCTGGCCAGACAAAGTTTGGATGCCAGTCTATCCTGCCGGTTTCCAGGGGTAGTCAGCCCATTGGGGCCGACCAACCAGACACATCAAGGTGTCCTTCCGGAGCACAAGGGGTCCAGAGGCGCCGAGGACCATCGACGACCGGTCCCAAGATCGCAGAAGGATTCCTACCGTGGGTGCGAGGTGTGGGGTTCCCGGCCAATGCACCAGATATGAAGCAGGAATCGACAGGCAGTAGTCCCTCACACCCTTGGAAGGAACACACACAGACAGGCTAGTATGCAAACAAGATCTTTTATTGTGTACACAGTTTCAGACAGAGCCGGCACCCTGGACAAAAGATCTGAGCCCCGAAATGGCATCCAACTCTGTCTTATATACAGAACAGTTTCCCTAAAACATGTCACCTTCTCATCTGTCTCAGATATCTCCTCCTCGCCAATCAGCAGCTCTTGGGGGGGGCTTTCACAAAACTTTCCTGTGTAGTCTGTCTAAACTGGTATGCTCTGGTCTGCTGGTTTCAAGGGGAAAGGTTTGTGCTTATGTTTCCTTGCACTGTGCTGGCTCAGGCTCGATGGAGGAGGGAGGGCTGTTTTCACTGCTTCCTTCCTGGCTGCCTCAAACACTCAGCATGTAGATAGTCATGGCCTAATGGGAGACAGCCAACATAGCTTTAAACAAGGAAGATCTTGTCTTACTAATCTGTTATGTTTTTTGAAGGAGTGAATAAACAGGTGGACAAAGGTGAGTCGGTTGATATAGTGTATCTGGACTTTCAGAAAGCCTTTGACAAGGTCCCTCATCAGAGACGTTTGGCAAAACTAAAGAGTCATGGGATAGGAGGCAGTGTACTACTGTGGATCAAGAACTGGTTAAAAGACAGAAAGCAGAGGGTAGGGCTAAATGGCCAATTTTCCCAATGGAGAAAGGTGAATAGTGGTGTACCCCTGGGATCTGTGCTGGGTCCGCTGCTTTTTGACATATTCATAAATGACCTGGAAAGTGGAATAATGAGTGAGGTTATCAAATTTGCAGATGACACGGAACTACTTAAAGTTGTTAATACCCAAGAGGATTGTGGAAAATTGCAAAAGGATCTTGATAAATTGGAAGACTGGGCATCAAAATGGTAGATGAAATTTAATGTGGACAAGTGCAAAGTTAACCACCTAGGGAAGAACAACCCAAACTATGGTTACACGATGCAAGGTTCCACATTAGGAACCACCACACAGGAAAAAGATTTAGGCGTCATTGTGGATAACATGTTAAAACCCTCGGCCCAGTGTGCAGCGGCGGCCAAGAGAGCAAATAGAATGCTAGGTATCATAAGGAAAGGAATGGAAAATAAAACAAAAGATATTATAATGCCTCTATATCATTCCATGTTGAGACCGCAACTTGAATATTGTGTGCAATTCTGGTCTCCGTATCTTAAAAAGGATATAGCAATATTTGAAAAGGTTCAGAGAAGAGCCACCAAAATGGTAAAGGGAATGGAAGGATACTCCTATGAAGAAAGGCTAAAAAGGTTAGGGCTCTTTAACCTGGAAAAGAGACGGCTGAGGGGGGATATGATAGAAGTCTATAAATTAATGAACGGAGTGGAACAGGTAAACGTAGATTGATTGTTTACATTATCAGAATTTAGAAAGACTAGGGGACATGCAATAAAGCTACAAGGTAAACTATTTAAGACTAATAAAATAAAATATTTTTTCGCTCAACGTGTAATCAGACTCTGGAATTTGTTACCGGAGGATGTAGTAAAGGCTCTTAGTGTAGCTGGGTTTAAAAAATGTTTGGACAAATTCCTGGAGGAAAGGTCCATAAACCATTATTATGAAGGGACCTAGGATATCAATGCTTGACCCAGTACAAGCATTGTGGAACCTGTGTCTTTTACGGAAACTGCTAGGTACGTATGACATAGATTGGCCAGTGTTGGAAACAGGATACTGGGCTTGATGGACCTTGGTCTGACCCAGTATGGCATATCTTATGTTCTTAAATAGAATGCTAGCTATCATAAGGAAAGGAATGGAAAATAAAACAAAGGATATTATAATGCCTCTGTATCGTTCCATGGTGCGACCGCACCTTGAATATTGTGTGCAGTTCTGGTCACCATATCTTAAAAAGGATATAGCATTATTAGAAAAGGTTCAGAGAATAGCCACCAAAATGGTAAAGGGGATGGAAGGATACACCTGTGAAGAAAGGCTAAAAAGGTTAGGGCTCTTTAACCTGGAAAAGAGATGGCTGAGGGGAGATATGATAGAAGTCTATAATTAATGAAACGTAGCGGAACGGGTAAACTTAGATCAATTGTTTATGTTATCAGAATATAGAAAGACTAGGGGACATGCAATGAAGTTACAGGGTAAACTATTTAAGACAAGAGAAAATATGTTTTCACTCAACGTGTAATCAAACTCTGGAATTTGTTACTGGAGGAAGTAGTAAAGGCTGTTAGTGCAGCTGGGTTTAAAAAAGTTTTGGACAAGTTCCTGGAGGGAAGGTCCATAAACCATTATTAAAAAGGGACCCAGGATATCAATGCTTGACCCAATACGAGCATTGTGGAACCTGTGTCTTTTGGGGAAACTACTAGGTACGTATGACCTAGATTGGCCACTGTTGGAAACAGGATACTGGGCTTGATGGACCTTGATCTGACCCAGTATGGCATATCTAATATTCTTATGTTCTTAAATAAAAGGAAAATAAAACCCCTATGCTGTTCAAAAGAAGTAGCTTAAAAAGGTAAGGAAAAGGAGGTTAGCTTTCATAAACTATAAGAGATCACAAAAAGAGGAAGACAAGCAATAATAACACGGAATAACAAAGAGAAGCTGGAAAAGTAGTCAAGAAAGAAAAGGTACAAATAGAAGAAAAAACAGTTAATGCAGCAGAATGGTGGTAGAAGACTAAGACATGTTAGGATAGGAGGGACATCATTTGGACTATTGTGTACAATTCTGTAGACCACATCTTCAAAAAGATAAAAATAAAGAAGAGAACGGCTACTATAATGGTTAGTGATCTTCATCATAAAGCATATGAGGATAGACTTAAAGATTTTGATAAGTATACTTTGGAAGTAAAGCAGAAGCAGAGGAAGACAAAATAGACATACAATACCTCTATGGAACAAATGCCCAAGATGTGGTCTTCTTGCAATTGAAAGGAAGTTCTAGAATGAGCAGGCATATGATGAAGTTGACATGGCATAAGACTCGGGAGTAATCTGAGTAAAGATTTCCTTATGGAATGAGTGTTACATGCATAGAACAGTCTTCTAATGGCAGTGTTAGAGATAAGGACTTTATCTGAATTCACAAAAAGCATGGAGTAAGCAAAGAGGATCTCAAAAGCAGAGGAAGAGATTATAGAGCTGAGTAGTTGATATGAATGGGCAAGCTGGATAGGCTGTATGGTCTTTATCTGTCATACTTTTCTCTATTTCAATGCAGAGAAAATATCTATCTTTACAGGTCCTCCTTTGACTAGATTGCAGATATTGCAAGGCTTCTTAAGCCTCCCCTAGGCCTCTGTGTGCTCAGCCCATGTCAGAAGCATGACACTACTTCAGTGGCAAGTGCTGCTCAGCAGAACTTTAGAAACTTCCCCATGGTGGTTTGCATTATCAGTAGTTGGTGACTAAAAAAGATCAGAAACATTCAGAAATTCCATCCCTAGATCCACATCTGCAGTCCCAGACTCTTTCTTCCCAGATGGTAAGTAGAACGCTTAGAAAGTGTCTCATGCAAATACTTTGTAAACAACACCATTGAGGTCATACCCGGAACAATAGGAAATTTCAAAACATGAGCATTTGCAGCCCAGGCTGAATTCTCTAAAGGGCAATGTTATCTTTCACAATAGTCACCATTGTATCAAAAACATGGTTCAATTTCTGGTCAGAAACCTCCATTTTACACTTAGGGGTATGTTTACTAAACCATCTTAATGTTACCGGCGCTAGTTGCAGCGTTAATGTGCAGAATGCCATATAAGGTAGTGGGCGGTCCAGAGGGAAGGTTGCAAGGAATCGATATCGTGCCATAGTGGGCGCCGTGGCACATTAACTTTTAATTTAAATCAGTGCTGCCAGCAAAAACACCCTCACAGTGCCGTAATGTAAGGTAACGCATAAGGCGCCCTATAAGGCACTCCATACGGCACATTATAAAGTGCCCTGTCCGCCAAGGCACCTTATAACGTGCCCTATAGGGCGCTTTATAGGGGGTAATGTTCCCTCTAATTTTCTATAGGCTGTGTGCGCATAAAATATCAGCTGTGCAGCTTATGAAGGAAGGTTAAATTTTTGTGCGCCACATAACGACACTCAGAGTTATATACTTTAAAATTTGACTACACGTCAGAATACAGTATGTACACCGCATTGATTGCACTAGAAAATATTGTAGAACTTGTGAAAACCATAAATACACAACAACTTTTCAATTTTAACAACGTCTGTGTTTATCAGAATCAGAAACGTAATTTTTGTGCGCTCTGTTGTAAAGTATGTGCGCTCACTCGGCGAGGTCTGTGCGCGCGCACACGCGCACAGCTTAGAGGGAACAGTGATTGGGGGCATTATAGGGTGCCTTATAGGGTGCCTTATGAGGCACCTTAGGCTACGGCACTGTGAGTGTGTTTCTGCTGGCAGCACTGATTTAAATTAAAAGGAAAAGCCTTAGACAACCTTATTAAATAACACCACAGTGGGATCAAACCCATGACCTCTGCCTTTGTAGTCATTGAAGCAATCAGTGGGCTACATCTCTACAGCATTTAACAAGCAGCTGGCTGGCTACAGAAAGACTGCAGGTCACCACACAAACTGTCTGCTGTGGTTAACAGGATAGGGTAAACCCACCCATACCAATGATGTACTGCACATGCAGATCAGCAGCCTACATCTGATCACAAGATGGGGTATGTGCCTCTATAGCACCCCGGCCTGGTAGGGGGAACTGACCATGAGTGCTTATTTTATTTTATTTTACATTTTCTTATATACCATGCTATTCTGCATCAGTGCGGTTTACATTGAACAAACTGAAATTACATTGAACAGGGCATTATAACTCGGAGATAACTATTTTTTACAGGGAACATGGGCTATGGAGGGTTAAGTGGCTTGCCCAAGACCACAAGGAGCACCTGTGGGACTAGAAACCCCAGACCCTCTGGCCCAAGGTTGCTGCCTCTAGTGGGGTTTGAACCCCTGACCTTCCGGCCTGAAGTACCTTGACCCAACCACTAGGCCACTCCTCCACTGTTACTGTTACTGCCACTGAGTAGCTACAGACTGTGACATTGTGCGGTTCCTGTGCTCACCCTGAGGGTGAGGTAGGGCACCCAGCACTAGGTCCGCAGCACCTGGCTTGGCTGAGATAGGCTGTGCTGCAGGTCCCCATCAGTGCCAGTGTGTGATAGGTATTCCTTTGTAGACACACCTAGGCTACACCCGTGTCCATCTGTATTTCCCAGTCAAGCCTAGCCCTTGTGGACTATGATGCACCCAGAATAGTGCATATCCTGTGTGGTTGCCATGGTCACATGTTATGAGTGAAGGGTGGTGTTTGGACCCAAAAGCTGATTAGGTAGCACCACCCAACCCACCCTCAGGGTCAGGGTGGGGGACAGGATCTCCCACCAACAGATCCACATTCTACATCGGTGCCAGAAGAAGGGACCATTAACCCCAGTCCTGCTGGGGAATAGGCACCCTACAGGGCAGTCAATTCAGATCTGTACGCATCATGTAGGGTACTGGCAGACAGGCAGCAGGCCTGGAAAAGCTCAGCTGCCCCTCACCACTATCTGACACTCACCAGCAGAGGGCACAGTCAGTCTCCACCCACTGCACCCTGCAAGGTGTTCCAGCCATACACATGCTAACTGCAGACAGTCTGCTAGCTAGTACATAGTGTATGTTCCTGGAGGAACTGTGTACACCTAAAAATGGGATGTGAGCACACACACCAAGCAGGTATGTCAGTGATTGGGCCCCAAAAAAGGAAACTTATAGATATCACTTGAGAGAAATACTGTATAGCACTATGGGGGAACTTAGCAATGCCATGGTCACTGCTCAGTCAGGGAGTCAGGGTGAGAGTGACACCCCCCCCCCCCCCCGCATGACATGCTGTGGCCACCCTCTCCGTGCAGGTGGTGGTAGGGCAGTACAATGTCCCAGCCATTGCCCTATACCCTGTGCTGATGCATCCTGCCTAGGTCTCCCTGTCCAGGCCATAACCACAGTACCTTGCTCCTCATTATGCACATTGGCAGGCTAACACTGGAAACAGTGTAAGCATTGTGGGCTCAGTAAGGTGTAGGCAACCACAAAAACACTGGATAGACATACACCCACTCACACACTGATTTCAGCATTGTGCAAATATAGAGGTGGTTGGCAGCCCTGGCCGCCACACCAGTCCTGGGCACAGTGCAGGCATTGCTATGGTACTCAGTACTGTTAGGGTCAATCCCCAGGGTGGTAAACACTGTCAGAAACAAAAATTTAAACACACTCCACAGATATCAGAAAGGTTGCTATGATGAATCTCTGTCAACAAATTGTGTTTAACTTAAGATTTGTTATCCAACATTAATCATAGCAACCTTTTGATATATGTGGAACGTGTTTCCAAGTTTAAGACGGCATTGCTAAGGTATGCCGGTGCTAGCATTGGTAGATGCTGCTCCGCGCAGGGCCCAACAGCCTGACTCTCCATGAGGCTTTGGATAGTAGAGCCTGTGGGTGTGGGTGTTTGTGTCCCTGTTGGCCACTGCTCAGGGCAGAGGTTCCCAACTCTGATCCTGGTGGGCCAAACACGGTTCAGGTTGTCATGCTGTCCCTAATGAATATGCATGAGATTCATTTGCGTACAATGGGGGCTGTGCATAAAAAATGCATCACAAGCATATCTATTAGGGACAGCATGAAACCTGAATGGTGTTTGGCCCTCCAGGACTCCAGTTGGGAAACTATGCTCTAGGGATTACACATGTTTATGGTGTATGTGCTCTGTAGGGTAAAATATAGGCATTTATGGTGGGTTTATTTTATCTGCAATAAAGGTTCCTTCTTTATTTCCATGGTTTAGTACTGGGTAAAATATAGGGACATGGTCTTCAGGAGCCACAGCTGGGACTCAAACCTGTGACCTTCTGCCCCTGAACACACTGGCTGTGCATACTGCACCAAACTGCTGACACAGATGCAGGTCATTCCTTGGGGATACCATTACTGTTCATCAGACAGACCTTGTCTGTTACAGTGCACGGCACCCACCTAAACAGGGCTTGGCCTTGGTCTGCTGTGGGCAGATGCCACTGCCCCCTCCACCACCAGCACCCCTCCACCACCATGCTGAAATGCCCTTATGCCGTTGGTGCTTGTGGTGCGTAATCCCAGGCCGTCCAGTGTGACGGTAGGTGGCTGCCTATGGTGCGTGATATGGGGTAGGGGTCCCTGCATAGACATCCATGCTTCCCCCCGGCACCGCCTGCCAATGTTATGTGCCCTTTGGGTACTTGCTGGGTACTGTCCATTGTGGCACTCTGGGACACACACTCGTGAATATGTTTGTCAGTGGTCAGTTGCTGTCTTGCTGGTTTTTCGTCTCTACATTCCTATGTGTCACCTAGGCATCTGCCTAGTCCACCCCAGCTGCCCCACTGCATGTCCTTCCTGCAGCCCCCTGTACCCCATTTTCAGCCTCACCATAGTGCCCTTTCATACTTGAGCACTATGGTGTTGCTGCACATGTATCACTACTATCACTTCTTCTTGGTCTCCCTGCCTTTGCTGTACATTGCTGACTTAAATGGTTTCTCTCTCCTTCAAATGTGCCTCTAATGTGAGGTTTTCACTGGTGTTAATTTTCAGACCCTGATTTCAGTGTTAGTGTGCCTGGAGCATTAGTGTGCCACAGCGTTAGTGTGCCAGCGTTAGTGTGCCTGACTCACTCTCCACCCATTGACCCCTTATCTCCGCCCTCTGGGGAGCCTTACTTCACCCTCTGTGCGCCTTAATGCTGCCGGAGACGTTATCGCGCGATAAGTGATGTTATCACATGCTAATGCACCATGCGACGTTAGTGCAGTTTGGTAAACATACCCCTTAGTTTCTTCAGTCAAAGTAACAAACCTTTCCACATGCTTCTCCAAGCAAGCTACCTTTGTTGAGGTCATAGTCAGCTGTAGGACCACAACGTCAAAGAGCTTAGTAATAGCCTCCCAAATGTTGTTGAGAACTTGGACAACGTAGGTCAAAGGAAAAAGAAGTAGGAGCATAAGGCGCTGTTTCCAACAGGACTCCCGTTAGTAATCCACTCAGGACTCCCGTCAGTAAACCACTTCAAAATTCCTCCCAGGAAGATCACCCAGAGTCCCACAGGTCAAACTTCCACTAACCACCTCTAGTGCTCCCTGCCTCGGGGCAATAGATTTGCCTCCTTCCAATGAGCTGACAGCACCAGACGCCAAAGGAGTAACAGGAGAACTCGGAGGAAGAGGTGGGAACCATGCATCGGGTGAGAGAGTAACATCAAAACTAGAGACCATGGCATTATCCTCCATCCGAGCCATCCAATGCCTGCTCAAATGTCCCACTTTGCCGTCTCGGAGAGCTGTACAAACCAGTCCATCAGACCCAAACGGGAAGGCAATGGCTCAACCAGGTAAGCTCTAGGTTTACCTTTCCTCTTAGGCATCAATGCAGCAAGCTCAAACCTCAGCCACCATGTTGATTAAACTACACCTCCCACAGCTCCCCCCCCCCCAGTGGTTTGCATTTTAAAGATGATTCACAAGCAAATACCGTAGATGAGGTCCTTTCTGATTTTAAGGGTTCAGACTCAAATGAACACCCATTGGTAGGCATAACAAATACTTGAACATTAACTTATGCCTTATCGGGGGCAGAGCCTGGTGTTTGGCCAAGATGGACGTGTAAGAGCGGTGCTCCGGAGGGCAATTGACAAGAATCCTGATTTCTGCAATATGTGAACAAATAATTCCTACCTACTTGGATACCATTCGATCCCGGCTATGTCAGGCTCTAAACAGACGCGGCTGGATTTCCAAATATCTCAAAATGCTAGCGTAAAGAGAACCAAGACGGAACCTCTCTCACCTCACAAGATGGCGGTCATCCGAGAAGATCCTATGACCTCGCAGGAGATCCTGGCTGAGATTTGGGCGGTCAAAGAGCTGGTCAAAGTCAATAGAGAATCACTTTGTACAATGCAAGAAGATATCAATGCTTTGAGATCCTCTTTGGAGTCAAATATGGCTCGGTTGGAGAAGGTAGGATAGGTGGTGGCTTTACATGGGGAGAGGTTCGAGGCCGTTGAGGAACATGCCAAGTTGATATATTCACTGCAAAGGGAGGTGGAAGACTGTGACAATCGCTCTTGGCGGAAAAACATAAGAACCTTAGGAGTTCCTGAGGGAGCAGAGGGTCATGATATTTTTATTTATTTATTTATTTTATTTATTTCAACTTCTTATATACCGCACTCTTTGACATCAGCGCGGTTTACAAATAACAGAAAGAAACCAGAACAGGCTGTTTGGTATTACATATAACAGGAGTATCAACTTGGATAACATGGGATAACTATTTACATGGAGTATATAATCTATTAGCTAGATAACATGCTCAAACTATTTACATAGAATTAGCAGGGGTGCTTGGGACAAGAGGGATATTGTGGAATGTGCTAGGGTGAGGTTGTTATGTTACGGTTCATGATTTCATTTCTGCAGGCCATGATTCCAGGTATATTAAGGTTGCATTTCAATATGCCGTTCGAGATCGAACATGCTCAGAGAGTGCCTACTCAGCCCATGGTCACGGGCAAGCGTCCACACCCAATTATCTTGAAAGTGCTACATTTTCAGCAAGTATTGCAAATAATGGGAGCAGCTAAAACGCTTTCAGCCTTGGAATATCAAAGGCATAAACTCCTATTTTTCCAGGATTTTGCAAAGGTGATGGTGGATTGGAGAAGGAGTCTTTTGGCATTGCTTCCACGTTTGGTTCAACTGAAGGCCCGTTTTGGACTGCTATATCCTGCCTGCATGAAAGTCACGCTGCACAACCAGACCAAAACTTTTGATGATCCTGGAGATTTATGTGCATTTTTGGAGGATAAGGAGTTAGCGGTGATGTAGTGAAGGTTATATCACATCTCCTACTTGCTACAGTCTGATGGCACTTGCTATCATGGGCATTTAAGCGGTCTGTGCACGTGTGAAGGAGGCCTGTTTACGCAGAAGAGACATTTAAGCCTGTAATACTAACATATGCGGGGACATTTACTTTATCTTCTTCAAGGACATTGTCTCTGTTCTTAATAAGGGAGGTGGGCAAGATATGTTACCAATGAGCCCTCCATGTCTGTCTTGTCCAAGTGGGCTCACCCATTAAATTTTGTGTGATGTACCCCTCCTTGGGTTTTGGGTGGTTTGGGGGAATGTTTTGGTAGAATTAGGTATATTATTACATTGATCAAATAATGGGGCCTTTCCTTTCCTCTCTTTGGGCTATAGATATAACCACACCTTTAAAACGCTGGGGAAATTGTTCTATGATACTAAATGCTAAATTCTATTCTGTTTCTGTAACATATGATTCTTAATTTGGAGCTATATTGTAAGTATGATTTCTTTAAGATTGTGTCACTGAATATTAAGGATATTAATAATTTTTTAATAGTACTGTCTTAACATTTAGTTTTATTGATTTTCAATATGGAACCGTATTAGAATAGTGTTAGGATTCAGGGCCACTATCTCTTGATTTGGGGTTGTTTTTCAATTAATAATTGGCAGTTTATCCTTATAAAGGAAATGTTTCTCTGAATTAGCTCTATATTGGGAGTGGCATTGTGTCCATTATATCTAATTAGAAACATACAATAGATCTTGGTTGAGGCCTATGGTGGTATACTTGTACCTACGTTACTCATTAGTGCAAACATCATGGTGTAGCAGTTTCTTTCATATTCTCCTCTTTTTTAAGTGAAAGGGGTTACCAGACAAATCTCTTTATTTTTCTGCAGTGGAGTGTTTGTTCTTCTATAGCCCCCTGCAGGCCTTGCAGGCTTGCAGATGTTTTATGTTGCTTTCATATGGCCCCTGATGATCGAATGATGATGGGAAGGTCAGGGTGGGGTGGGCTGCATTCAACCTTTTGACTATTTCATTTACCAGAGAAGAATTGTACATTTTAATTTACTGTAACTTGGTTTTTCTTTTGTTTGTATTTTGTTGGAAAATATAAATAAAGACATTTAAAAAACAAAACAAAAAACGTATACCTTATCAGCTACTGTGACTGCAGATAATGCCCTTCTCCAAACATCCAATGTTCACCTGTGGATATCTAAGCTATTGCTAATAATACTGTGTTCAGTAGGGGATACTTCTAAGAAGATGTTAATTCTAGTAAATTAAACATTGCATAACTTTCACATAGGCTAGATCTCTGGATTCTTGTTCTTCCATAGTCCCTCTATAAACAGGTATCAGACAAATCAGTGGATGCCTTAGCTGTGGTTTTAGGGTCCTCCCCCCTTCTCTGTGAGATTTGCACCATTTCCACTGATAATACTTTCATCCAAGTCAGCTGAGAAAGCTGGCACTTTGATGACATGTGCTATTCATCTTCACAAATAATCATATCTACTATAAGTTCTGATTAAAAATGTAATTTACATGGTGAATAAAAAATTAATCTATTATTTTACAGATAGCAAAGTAGGAGACAAACATTAAAAAGAAATTACAAATAGTGTAACTCTATACCTGAGGTATAAACTTCTACTTCATCGTTTTCCTTTCTCCTAGATAATCTGAATTTTGGGACTTAGATTCCTCCCCTACTCTTTTTCTGTAAATTTCCATTCTGGAATTTCTTCTCCTCTTACTCTGTTAAAGTCCTTGATGGAACTTCTCCCCTCTCCTTTCACTCTTTTAGATACTCAGTACTCTACACCCTCATTCATTGTACTATATCTTCCTCCAGCTCCCCCTTATTGGCATGAAGGTTTCTCTCAGTTTCTATTTCTTCTCCTTTAGTGCAAGTCTTGATCAAAACTCTACCTCACTGACAAAGGGAGATCTTGTCTGAATAAGAACAACCTAAATACCTGTGAGAGACTCAGTTGGACCATTAGATGATAGAGGGGTAAAAGGGGCACTAAGAAGGGACAAGGCCATAGCGGAGAGACTGAATGAATTTTTTGCTTTGGTCTTTACTGAGGAAGATGGAGGGATGCTCAGCCATTGACCTAACCTCCAACACAGTTACATTCTGTGCAAACCATTCTGTTTGAGGCGATACACAGAATCCACCTCCCCTCATTATGTACCCTGTTATACTGGACTTGGATACAGCTCATGCAATGAGTGGCACAGTGGAAAGTGGCCCAGAGATAGGCTGAGTCTGCATGCTGGCCCACAGTGATATACATCAATGGCATACACAATTAAGGTGTCACCCTAAACAGCTCATGGCGGTGAGCATTGCCCCTAGTTCCATGCCTGTATGTGCAGATACAGTCATGTCCCTAGTGTCACCACTCACCCTCCCAGAGGCATTTAGCATGGGCAAGGCAAGTGGGTAGTTGTGTTTCTTAGACTGTGAACTTTAAATGGAGGTTTGGAAAGGCCTCCTGGGTAATGTAGTCCTACAGTAGTAAGAATGAGTCCAAGTTGTGCACGAGTGGTTCAGGTTAAATTAGGATTTATTGCCCCTCCCGGGGTTGGATGTTGATGACCATGAACAAAGAATATATTTACAAAGAAACCATACTCCTGACGTAAACAAAAATAGGCAACTTAAATAATGCTTATCTTCAGCTGTTATGGAATCAAAAAGAATAAACAGTTTCCCTCCAAAATACTTCTTTTGGCTGTTTTTCTTCCTTCAGCAAAATCCAGTATTATTAACAAAGGGACTGCACATTGTCTGCCACCATATAAGAGCAGTCCATAAAACACTTCGGACTCAGGGGGTTGATAAGGGTCCCACTGCATAAGATCACCTTCTTCCTTAAGGTCCCTTAGAGAGGGTTCTTCTGCCTGCCATGCAAACCTCTCCGTTCCAATTACAGGGTTCCCTTCCCCCAACCTGCTCTGTGAGTCTGGGTGTTTGGCTTCCTGTGCCCACAGCCCTCTGTAATTAAAAGGATACACGTTTCCCTCTTCTGTTTGGCTACAGGGAATTCTGTGTCTGCCTTTAGAACTGCTTTCTCCCAGGAATCTCCCTTGGCTACAAAAAGGTTGGTAAAACTTTTCTCTCCCCTTTGATAAAAGCTTGGTATCAGGGAAATAAGCTTTACCTGCAGGCTGTCTGTTTGTGAGCACAGCGTGGTTGTCTTTTCTGGTTCCCAGAATAAACGGCTCTGCTTTTTGGATAGTAAAAATCCTCAGTGCTTTTTGTAGTTGAGCACTGCTCCCTGGGAACTGGACTTGAATATCTTCCCCAGCTCTCTTCCTCTGAGAAGTTCCTCCGAGTGGAATTGGGATTTCTTTCCCTTTTTCCTTCTCTCAGCCACAGACCTTGGCTGCCCTCGGAGTATCTATCTTTCTCTGCTTTTCTCCTTCTTTCAGCTTTCTCCACGCTTGCTGTGCTGCCTTTTCTTTCTGTCTCCGTGTCTGAGACTATGTCCGTCTCTTTCTCCTTCCCCTTCTCTGTCCTATATTTAACTAAAGGCTTTTTATCTAAGTTTCTTTCTCCATTGTGCTGAGCCACACCTCCCACCAGGTGTTCCCACTTCCCTGATGAGGCAGGAGCTAGCTCAGGGGATGGGCGTTCCCTAGCACTCCGTGAAGTTCTTTGTTTAGGGTTTCCATGCCAACCCTCCATGCTTGTTTCAGCACTGACAGTTCTGGTTTCACTTTGCAGTGAATCCTCTGCCTCCCTTGGTTCTGAACCTTGCACTTCACGACATATCCCCCGCCTTAAAATATTACATACTGCCGCACCTTCCGGACAGTACGTAATACCAGTGTGGGATCTGCTGTACTGTTCCATGTACACCATACTGGCGGTGGCAACTCTTTCTTTCCAGGGTTTTAAAAGGTTCAGGTGATACACCTGCCTGCGACCCTTTGCGTTCTCTATCCTATATGAGACTGGCCCTACTTTCTCTACGACCGTACACGGTCCCCTCCAATGGGCTTCGAATTTTGGGCCTGGATTTGCCACCTGGATAATTACCTTATCCCCTACAGTTAATGTCCGGGGCTGTTTGCCCCTGTCGTAGTACTGCTTTTGCTTCTGTTTACTCGCTTGCAGATTTTCTATTGCGGCCTTTGCCGTTCTTTCTAAACGTTGCCTCAGACCCTTTAAGAACTGAGGTATTTCTACTTCAGAAATGTCTGGTTCTACCCATTGCTCATGTAGTATATCTAATATCCCTCTAGGGGATCTCCCAAACATAAGCTCATAGGGTGAGGCCTTTAGCGAAGATTGCACGCGTTCTCTGCATGCATATAGAACGAATGGGAGCAAGGTATCCCATTCTGCTATCTCCCCTTTTTTCAACCCTCTCCTCAGCATCTGCTTAATGGTCTGATTAGTACGTTCTACTAGACCATTTGTTTGGGGGTGGTAAGCCGAAGTCCGTATGTGTTTTATCCCAAAAGCCTCCCATACGGTGGACAGATGCTTAGATAAAAAGTTGCTGCCCTGGTCTGTAAGTACCTCTCTGGGGAACCCTACCATGCAGAATAGTTTGACCAGCTCCTGGGCTATAATCCTCGCAGAGGTGTTCCTTAGGGGAATAGCCCAGGGAAACCGGGTGGCATGGTCGACTATCACGAGTAGGTACTGAAAACCTCTGGGTGTACGTGTCATAGGGCCAACCATATCTATGCCTATTCGGCTCATAGGTACGGCTATGGTGGGAGTAAGCACCAAAGGTACAGCTTTTGGCCTTAACGCTGATACCCTTTGACATGGAGCACACGACTCGCAATACTGCTTAGTCTCCTTGAACACCCCGGGCCAGTAAAAGTGACCTAATATTTGGTCCAGGGTGCCCTGGATACCTTTGTGGCTTCCTATAGGGTGGTCGTGCGCGAGACGCAAGACCGTGGCTTTGAACGTCGTTGGCACTACAAGCTGCTTCCTTACTGCCTCAGAGTAAGGGTCTACACTTTCCCTATACAGGATGCCATTGTCCATGAAGAACCTAGGTAATGTGGGCCTAATCTCCTGGGCCCATTCGAAGGCTCTCTTGAGCGCCGGGTCGGCCCGCTGCTCAGCAGGAAAGGAGGGAAATTTATTCACTAACTCGGCGGGTACCCAGGGTAGGCTTGCGCCTGCCTCCAACTCTGCTCTGCCTCGGGATCTAGATTGCCTCTCATGGCGTCTCTTTGCCTTGGCTTTCCTCCCTTGCGCAGAAGGTTCGCTCACTAGGTCTTCATGGGTAGGAAGAATATCTGCTTCTTCTTCCCCTGATTCCTCCTCTTGGGGCACTAGTCCTTCCCCAGGTTCTCCCCTGTCCCCAGTTGATGTCTCTCCCATCCCTGAGGTCCCGGCTTGTGATCTGGTCGAGACCAAGCCGGTTCGGGTGTTCAAACCTGCCACTAGTCCCTCATAAAAGGGTACCCAATCCCTGCCTAAAATAAGGTCTTGGGGTAATGCGGAAAGTATAGCTAAGGGCATTACTTGCTTGAACTTTAGTGCAGTTACCAAGAGATTTCGGCGAGGGTAAAATGCAAACGTACCGTGTATGCACTTCACTCTGACCTGGTTTTCTGCTTGACTCGGGGGCGACGAACAGCGCCCCTCGATGGCCTCCCAGAGTGTGCGGGAAATCATACTCTGGTCGGCCCCCGAGTCAAGCAGGGCCAAGGTGTCCACCCCTTCCACCTGTGCATGTAATAAAAATTTGCCCTGAACTGGTTCATCCACCCCAGACATCAGGACAGTTCTTTTGGTGCATTCCCTTTTAAAATGCCCCACTTTCCCACACAGATAACATTTACCCTTGGGTGTAAACACATTCGCTCTGGGCACAAAAACACTCTCATCATTCCTATTTTTAACATTCACAGTAGTCATTGCATATTTTCCACTATAGGGAACCTTTCCCTTTTTAACATTGCATAAACCCGCAGCTTGCAGTATGCTGCATTCCGAGGGGTCAGCTATTTGGGCCTCCAGAAACCGGTCCGCCAAATTAGCTGCTTCCTCGGTAGTCTTGCAATCTTGCAAGGTGAGGTACATCCTCATTTCTCTAGGTACAGCCTGTACAAATTGTTCTAAAATAACTGTATCTAATACATCTTCCATCGTCTTAGTTTCTGGACTTAGCCATTTCCAAGCCAGATTTTTCAGACGTTGTTGTAACGCCTTTGGAGTTTCTTGAGGCCTCAGGCGGGCTTCCCTGAATAGCCTCCTATAATGTGAGGTTGTCAGCCCTAACCTGTCTTTTACCGCTCTTTTGATTTCCATATAGTCGCCTGCAAGAGCGGCCGGCATGGCTTTGTAGGCTGACAGAGCTTCGCCTGTCAGCGAAACTGCAAAGCGTGTAGCCCATTGACTATCAGGCCATTTTAACGCCTGCCCAATACGCTCAAACGCATCTATAAAATCGTCAATGTTATCAGTTGGACTTAATTGTCCTAAAGAGAATGCATGACTTGCGTTCATTGGGGGTCTGGCATAACCATAGGATTCTCCATCCGTGGTTCTCGGCGTTCTTTTAGAAGTGCTGTCACAGCGTCCAGCAGCGGCTTTTGCTGCTCTCTCTCATGAGTGTAGCGTTTTCCTCCTGGATGTGCTTGGCAAGTTCCATCTGTAGGTCCCATTGCTTCCGCATCCACGCTATCACGTCCTGGGCCTCCATCTCGTGTCAGCACCTGCAATGAAAGAGACAGAAAAAAACCCAAGTGCGGCTCCCTTTTCAGGTTTTTTTTGTTTGTTTTTTTTTTTTTTTTTTCAACCCCACAGCGCCCCCTTTTCCTGATATCCTCCCTTACTTATGCCCAGGTGCTATTACCTGAGGCTTCGTGTAGAGGTCTGCATTTCAGGAAAAGAAGCTGTGTCTTGTCTTTATCTCTCTTGCAGCCTTCTGGTAGCCCACTTGCTTGTGCAGAAGTCCTGGTGCCGTAGTTTCCTCTGGTGTCCTTCATTCAAGGTCAAGCATCCGAAAAACTACGCCAGATATGTCACCACTCACCCTCCCAGAGGCATTTAGCATGGGCAAGGCAAGTGGGTAGTTGTGTTTCTTAGACTGTGAACTTTAAATGGAGGTTTGGAAAGGCCTCCTGGGTAATGTAGTCCTACAGTAGTAAGAATGAGTCCAAGTTGTGCACGAGTGGTTCAGGTTAAATTAGGATTTATTGCCCCTCCCGGGGTTGGATGTTGATGACCATGAACAAAGAATATATTTACAAAGAAACCATACTCCTGACGTAAACAAAAATAGGCAACTTAAATAATGCTTATCTTCAGCTGTTATGGAATCAAAAAGAATAAACAGTTTCCCTCCAAAATACTTCTTTTGGCTGTTTTTCTTCCTTCAGCAAAATCCAGTATTATTAACAAAGGGACTGCACATTGTCTGCCACCATATAAGAGCAGTCCATAAACACTTCGGACTCAGGGGGTTGATAAGGGTCCCACTGCATAAGATCACCTTCTTCCTTAAGGTCCCTTAGAGAGGGTTCTTCTGCCTGCCATGCAAACCTCTCCGTTCCAATTACAGGGTTCCCTTCCCCCAACCTGCTCTGTGAGTCTGGGTGTTTGGCTTCCTGTGCCCACAGCCCTCTGTAATTAAAAGGATACACGTTTCCCTCTTCTGTTTGGCTACAGGGAATTCTGTGTCTGCCTTTAGAACTGCTTTCTCCCAGGAATCTCCCTTGGCTACAAAAAGGTTGGTAAAACTTTTCTCTCCCCTTTGATAAAAGCTTGGTATCAGGGAAATAAGCTTTACCTGCAGGCTGTCTGTTGTGAGCACAGCGTGGTTGTCTTTTCTGGTTCCCAGAATAAACGGCTCTGCATTTTGGATAGTAAAAATCCTCAGTGCTTTTTGTAGTTGAGCACTGCTCCCTGGGAACTGGACTTGAATATCTTCCCCAGCTCTCTTCCTCTGAGAAGTTCCTCCGAGTGGAATTGGGATTTCTTTCCCTTTTTCCTTCTCTCAGCCACAGACCTTGGCTGCCCTAGGAGTATCTATCTTTCTCTGCTTTTCTCCTTCTTTCAGCTTTCTCCACGCTTGCTGTGCTGCCTTTTCCTTCTGTCTCCGTGTCTGAGACTATGTCCATCTCTTTCTCCTTCCCCTTCTCTGTCCTATATTTAACTAAAGGCTTTTTATCTAAGTTTCTTTCTCCGTTGTGCTGAGCCACACCTCCCACCAGGTGTTCCCACTTCCCTGATGAGGCAGGAGCTAGCTCAGGGGATGGGCGTTCCCTAGCACTCCGTGACGTTCTTTGTTTAGGGTTTCCATGCCAACCCTCCATGCTTGTTTCAGCACTGACAGTTCTGGTTTCACTTTGCAGTGAATCCTCTGCCTCCCTTGGTTCTGAACCTTGCACTTCACGACACTAGTCAAGGATGCTCCAAGCCTGGTCAGTGCAGCTCATGCACTCTCCCATGCTGGAGATGCAGTGCCCCTCCCCTGAGCACGTTGATGTATGTATCACAGGGTGGACATGGGGTTTAATGTTGAAACATGTGCTGGTGACACATACCCCACCATACTCTGCCTCTTTCTACTCTAACACCATCCTTAAGACCGTCACACTCACTACCCATAGGGGGCCAGTGTAGCTATTTTGCAGTCCCGCTGATGTAACATGTGTGGACACTGAGTAGACCTTCATAGGTTCTGGCTATGTGAACATAGGCCTTGGACAGCAATATTACATATGAAGGGCACAGACTAAACATACATGGTACTGTTCTCCACACCCCAACATTCACCTCTAGGCACTGACATCCCTTATGGTGGAGTAGAATGCAGAGACCAACATGACATCCTGTGCCACATTTCTGCAGCTGGATGTGTACACGCACCATTCAGAGATAAAGTGTCCCACTGTCCCACTCAGGCACATAGGTGCATTTGGAACTTAATTCGGGATGGTAGGTGAGGTACTACTGGATGCCTTTGCAAATGATCAGTAGACAGTGTCGAGGTGGTGGCTCTTGTGTGCAACTTTGCCTGATACATACCTCCCTGTATGTGCACACACTGCATGGATCAAGGGGTCTCCTGCCTAGCACTCTGTAAATACAACATGGGACACAAGCAAAATGTACACAGGTCCTGGTCATCATTTGCCAACTGAGAAAGCAGTGTGGTTATTTTTCCTCAGAATTGGGGTGTTATGATAATACCAAATCATTCTGCTTCTGTGGCATATTTTTCCCCCCAACTGCACATATCAACTCAATATGTGCTGGTAGGGCGACATCCTGATCCCAGGAACAGTTCATCTACTTGAAATACTAGCCGGGTGCCAGGGTCCAACAATCAGGATGGATGGCAGGCAGCCTCATTGACATTGTACAAATGCAGCTTGGCACACCTTTCTGCTCCTGCCCCCCTCCACTGGAAGCTGTGGGCACACGTGTTGCTGCCTTTGGCCTCAGTAGGGAGAGGTGCCCTGTGCTCTACTATACCTGCTGTGACATGCTTGCTATCCCACTCACAGTAGCAGCAGCTGCAGCGTTGCACCAGACAAACAAGGCTGGCATGCATGGCAGCATGTTGGCAGTGGGGGTGGCGCAACTCCTTTTTGGCTGTTGCAGCACATCTGTGTGCTGCAACTGTCACAGTGGAGTTATATTGGGCATCACACATGTATGTCCTAAGCAGCAGCCTTGTCAGCCTGGTGGACCTGCCAGCCCCACATCATCATCCATGTGACACCCCCTTTGCCAATTTGGCAACATCAACATTATGCTCTTTCTTAGTATGGCACCATGCTGTTGCTGCCAATGGAGTACTACTATCACACATTTTAGATATCCGGTGGGTAGAGCACATTGTATACATTTAACTAGGCTCTCTCCCCTCAGATATACCCCTTTCCTCGAGCTTTCAACTTACATTAGGGTTCCCAGCACTGGGAGCTCTAACACATGGTCACACAAACCTGCAGTAAGGGAGCACATGCTATCCCCACCCACTCTCTGCCCCATCAACACCCACTCACCACTTCCTGTTCCCTTAATGCTGCAGATACCTCTTCCAATCGTTAATCCAGCATTCAGTGGCATTAACCGTTCACGGGTGCCGATAACGCACGTTAAAGGCACACTTGCTCCTTTGCTACTCTTTAGTAAACATACCCCTAACTGTCTTTTCCTTCCCTCTGCTGTTCAAGCTAGAAATGACTCCACCTGACATTCTGCTTTCTATTTTCTTGCCCCAAGTCTGCGAAATAACATCCCTCAGGAATCTATTTAGTACCTTCTTATAACAAATTCAATGCCATACTCAAAATCCATCTCTTCCAGAAAGTCTTTCAGCTCTCCCACAGCTATTGTAGTCTGATTTATATAACTTTATTTTAACTTTTTGGCTACTATCCTATCCTCCTTCACCCATTTTAACATAATTTGTTACAATGATGGGTGGACAGAGGAGTGGTGGTGCCATGCAGATCAGGCACAGGTGAGGCAAGCATGATGAGGCGCAATGCAGGAAAGGATAGCAGTACAATGGATGGCCTGGCATGCAGCCTATTCCATTGGGGGTGACGTCGGGGGAATTGCCTGTCCCCACTGCACAATGTGCCGGTGCCTTGGCATCCCATCACCATGGCATCAGCATGTCCAGCAGGAGCACTCAATGCCCAACCACACCTCAGGCCCCCTTTCCCTACCACCCTACCCTTGGCAGGGTCTGTCAGGGCTGGGATTGGCAGCAGGACACCTCCCATGATGGTGCAAATGGAAGGACAGACTGGATAGGCCATGTGGTCTTTTTCTGTCATCATGTTTCTATGTTTCTTTTGGAAGCACTCTAAACCATTTAAGTTGGGGGTGGCTGCAGACCCCGATGGTGGAATAAGTGGGACATCAAGCTGACAGCTGGTGAACGTACAGGGCCCTGACCTGAATAGGCCAGACACATAGCCACTCCCTTGCTCCGCCTCCCTCCTGCCCCTTCCCTTCCCCAGCCAGTGCTCCCCATCCAGCAGCCCTGTACATGCAGGGAACCTGGTAATCTGAATACGGTCCCTGGGAATAGCGGGGGTTGCACGTCCAACCCAGATTCATAGTCCTGCTATTCAAGCATCAGAATGACCTCCATAGTAAATGACAGCAGATAAAGACCAGCATGGCCATCCAGCCTTTCCAGTAAGCTGCTTTTACTTTGAATCATAACTGCCACTCAGTGCAGGTTACCTCTGCCCTGTGTTTTTATGTTTGTGTTGTAACCGCAGCTCTGTGCAGGTTACCCCTCTCTGTGATTTTACTTTGGGTTGTAATTGCAGCTCCATGCAGGTCACCCCTGCTTTTTGTATTTACATTCTGCAGCTGATTTCACTTCAACTGCAAATAAACAGACTAAACATGCCTTCACAGTTTCAATTGTATCTTTCTGTGCTCGTCAAACATAATGTTTTAAATGTGCACGGAAAGAATGGTGCAAAGCTTTTTAACAATGGCAATAAGTTTTTCACTCATCAAAATCAATGGGAAAGAAAATAACTTAATGATGCATGACAGAAATTGTTTTCTCCTGTACCTGTACTGTGATTTCAAATAAAGAGCTGCAGACAGCAAACCATGCGAGGGCCAAAAGTTCAGGATAGTAATTCTGTAATGTTTTTTTCAGTCCTAGATTGGTAATGAGGGTGTTGGACTGGGTATGTGTAAACGACTTCATCTGAGTGATGCTCTACCTGAGGTATTTACTGATTAGTTCATGGCTTGGATCCTGTGAAACATTAGGAAAGTAGTTCTTGGCACACATCAGAGGTTTTCCTATGAGATTGTCTTGTCATGGAGTATATTAGTGTTTGTTGCACATCATGGTTGCATGGCCAACAGCCACGAGCGTGTTTCAATCAAGTGTGCTGCCCCTGCCAGTTCTGCTTCCTTTCTTCCGTTGTTCCCTTCAAGATGACAGACAGCAAAGCATAAGAGTCTGTTTCTCATCATCATTTCTGTTAGCGAGGATGGGCTGCATTTAGTCTGACCTGTTCTTGTAAGTTCCTTTGCTACATTTGTTTAGCTTTCATTTCTTGCCCTAGGAAGAACCCTGCTCATATATTTTTGTATTCTGGCCATCTGTGGACTTTGCCAAAGGTCAGCCCCAGTACAGAAAATACTACAGAAATAAAAGGGAATCTGAAGTAGTCCTTAAAACAGCACAACTGCAGAACAGTATCTCAAATGTAAAGGCTGTCTATGTAGTTTTATTGAAAGGAATCACAATTACGCAATGTAAAATGATTCAAGTGGGCCTGAATGAACAGAGTGAGGATTTATTTTTTGTAGAATGCATCTTTCGATGCCCTGCCTTTTTTCATGTTCCTTTTACCTATTAAATAGCACTTGAATAAAGAGTAAAATGCTAATGTTCCATTATGCTAATGAAGGCCCCTTTCTGGAAAAACGAATGTTTGATTCTTCAAAAAGCGGTTCTGTGGCTTGCTAGTAATAACTGTTCTTTTATGTTGCCAAACTCAATGGAGGTGATTCAGCAGATTTGAGGCTGAAAAGAAGGTGACAGAAAATGGCTATTTGGGAAGACTGGAAACAAAGGATCACTTTTCAAACCTGGATTGGATACTGCATGGGATGCTAAATAGCAGGTAATCTTTATAGCTCTGTCCAGTTCTAGATCATCAAATCTATTAGCTGTCTCAGTTACCTATGCATGGGTCTCATTATCTCTTTGTGTACATGCAAATTCATCCAGGTGACGTATATTTACATAAAAAAGGCAGCTAAACAGTTAAACTCAATTTCTTCTGGCCTTGATGGCAATGGAAAAGAAAGAGAAATAACTAGTTGGGGTCAGGATGATTTTGATAAATTTTGTAATAGTGGTGTGCCTGCTCCATGGGCTGTCCCCCTGAGTGGACATATTCCATGTGTTGTACAGAAATATCAGTTTCACCAGCAGCATCGACAACCCATGCAGTACACAGAATGAACACTACGTCTCCCTTGCACATCCGCCAAACACACATTGTCAGACAGGTATGGCACAGGGCCTACAGAGATCCCAGCAGACAAGGGCAAACTTCTGCGCATGACTTGTCATCCTGACAATGCCCACATTATCCTCATGGGTTGATAGCTTTGCTAAGCTGGAGCACTGTGGCTCCATACACAAGGGCAGTGTGCATCAGAGAGCAGGGCTGCAGGTTCCAGACTGGCTGTGGATTATGTATGGCTTGTCCCTGTGAGTAAAGCTTTATCTTGCATTACAGGAACACCACCAGCATATGTAACCCCTAATGACCTGTCCATCTAGGGACCACACACCCATCAGCTGCACAGACAGCTTCAACTATCCACACTTGAATGGTGTGGTAGGTTAATAGCACTGGAACACTGAGCAAGTGTTAACAATGTGCCATCATTTCAGAGCCCACTAATAGCACCTGTAGAATAAGCACACATTATGAATGTTTGAGCAGATAAGGAGAAAGAAATGGCATGCCAACTATCGCCCTCTCACCATTTTTGCAGAGGGGTGTGTGCGTGTGTGTGTGTGTGGGGGGGGCATATGTGTGAGGTGTGTATGTGTCTCTCCAGAGTACTGTGGCCTTCTGCAGTGCATAAGCTTTTGCCAGCATCTGTCTTGACATTTGCATGATGAGGAGTAAGGGAATTGTGGGTATGGCCTGAAATTACATGCTTAGCCCAAGATGTGTATGCCCCAGAGGTGGGGGTCAATGGCTGGGACTTTGAGGTCCCAATATGTCATGCACATGGCCGGGGTGTCCTCAGCATTCATGCTGCGAGGGAACACTTACTCTGACTGAGTGTGATCGTATCATGGCTATGTATCCACATAATGCAATATAGGGTCCTGCTCCAGTGATGTGGATGCAGTCTTTATATTGGGAGCCCAATCAGTGAGCCAACTGCTGGATGACTGTACTGTTTTTCCCAAGATGGGTGTACATTGTAGTTTTGTGCACACACACTTATCAGCAAAATGAGCATAGTTTATATATGTATAGCTTAGAACGCTCTCTGGTGGGTGGTCATAGCAGGACCAGCAGGCATATAGAGGTGGACCCACGCCATCTCTCATTGCATTTGCTGCATTAGCTACTACAACAGTGTACACTGACATGCACTGCTCTAAGAAGGTCCCTGTGAAACAGGGATCCAATGTCATAGGCCCCTACAACATGCTACAACTGTGCTGGAAACAAAGTCACCAGCAGTAATGTGGACCTGCAGCACAGCCAGCAAAGACCACCCCTAGCTGTGCAAGCCCTGGGGACCAGGTGCTGGGTGCCCATCCTCACCCTCAGGGTGGCCACGTAAACTGCTCAGTAACACAATTTGTTGCTGTTTTGTGCTTTTAGCACACACTGTCAGAGCGTCTTACTGAGCTGAGGTGATGGATCAGTGCATTCTCCATTTGGTGATCAGCTGCAGACTGCTGTTCTGTGTGTGAAGTGCACCGTGAGTACTGGAATGGCTAACCTATACTGGCACTCACAGCAGACATTTTTGCATTGATTTCCAGTCTCTTTGACTCCAGCCATTGTTATGCAGGGAAATAGAGGTGTAGCCTACTGGTTAGTGCAATGTTGTTGCCCATTTGTTTGTTTTGGTGACTGTTTGCTACTCAGTTCATTTTTCATACCTGTAACAGTTAGGGCTCGGCTGTGACTGGCAGACACACAGCCTTATAGTTTTTAATGTGTTCTGTCTCAGTTTGGGTCAGCAAATATGTTATTTGCCATCATGTCCTTCTGAGAGCATGGCTTTATTAGTGCTGCTGCAGCCCATTGCAGGGGTTGAAACATGTTCAACCTGCAGACACCTCACATTGGCTTGGAGGTGTGGTGTAATGGTACTGGCACTGACTTAAGTCCAAAAATACCAGGGAATGAGGCCCACTAGCACTCCCTTTGCAACAATTTGGAATGTTGTACTGTTGCATCTTAAGTGTGCAACATGTGTGGCCACACCTCCTTGTGACCTTGGGAAGGTCACCCAACCCTCAGCTGAATGCAGGTTCTTACAGTCCCTGTTTTACATCAGACATTATCACTCTTTTGGTACAACATACCCCGACGTGACTGCACTGATGCAGCGGTATACTAATAGGCCGTTACATGCATAGAGCTCTAACCTACTTCTGCAACATGCGTCAGGTATATTTAAGGTCAGAAAATCCCCTCTAAGTCAAACATTTCCTGAGTGTGTCAATTCTAGATATTAAATTCCTTTGACAGCCCTCCTAAAGGAAATATATGACGACTGAAATAAAGATAAAGATATGAATATTCTAGGACAGTTTCTGGATTTGTAGATTTTAGATAGCATGTAGAAGGTGTCAAGAAAAGGATGGATTGATATAAAGATTTTCAGATGAAACTGTCTTTTTGAAATATGCTAAGATTTTTCAGTTATATATGTATTCCTGTGGGGGTATCTCAGTCAATTTCTCTCTGTGGGCAATTGTCTCCAAATGGGTTAGTTTTGTGCAATGGGGATTGGTGTTTTACGTAAGATTGAATCAATCGTTGATGTAAAGGACTAACAGGTCTTTTCCCTTTCACGGTTGGAGAGTCATTTATAAGTTTTAAGATAAATGATATAAAACTCTGCAAGTTTGTCTCAATATTCATTATTGAAGAAGAAAACTATATGGAGAATTAATTTCACAGGTGATGTGGTGTTGGTTGATGTGAGTTGCAACTGTAATAGCCTTTTGGATATTGGTGATTTAGTTCTATGCATACTGTGACAACAATTCTAAGCCAAATTATGTGGAATAGGATCTCATTTTCTCAAATTTACTGCCAAGTCTTGACAAAGTACTTGCAATGTCCCAAAGGAAGCTTCCTTCCGGATTTCAAAGGTTTTAATGTCTATAAGCAACCTATCAAAGTGTGCTTGAAAGATGTTTTTAATCAATCCTGTGGCACCCCATGCAGGTGGAAATATTTCTGTGTTTTTCTGCCACATTTTCTTAGCCTCTGACTGCATTTCTTGGTATTTCAGGATCTTCTCCATCCCCACCCAATTTACAGAATAATCGCTTGGAACTGACAATTATATAACACTGGTCAACATTGAAATCGTTACTGACTTTAAAAGGCCCTAATCTGTAGTATCTTGGTGAGCGGAACACAAATATAACATTAAAAAAAAATATTCGCTCTCGTTTTGAAGATATTGCATGTAGTTAATTTTTTATGTTTCACCATGTAAATTTATTCAGTAGAACATCAACAACATCCGAAATAAACCTTGAATGATGTAATATTGCATCACATTGCATAATACCAGCATGCACACATCATCCAGAGTTGATTGCATCATTTTCTGATGCAATGCAATACTTCTGCTAGACGGCTGCTGAAGCTATCTGACGTCAGCAGTGTACTATCTGCAGTCGGAAAGGAAAGTAATCTGGTATTCTGTTCCGATATTGAAAACCTCATGAATGCCTTAAAAATCACTCATGACCAACAAGACTGGAGACTATTTATAGACTCTTCAAAACTGATTCTGAAGGCTGTGCTTTTGAACAATGAAAACCGTCTTCCATGTATTCCAGTAGAGCATGCCGTCCACATGAAAGAGACATACGATAACTTAAAGCATCTACTGACTTCCATTAATTATAACAAATACAGCTGGCACCTCTGTGGTGACTTGAAGGTAGTTGCCCTTTTAATGGGACTACAGCAGGGATATATAAAATACATGTGTTTCTTATGTGAGTGGGATAGCCGAGCAAGGGATTGACACTACTTGCGGAAGGAATGGAATCACAGACAAAATGTAACAGTTGGAGAGAAGAATATCCAGCACCCATCTCTGGTTGAGGCTCACAATATCCGGCTACCACCCCTTCGCATCAAACTAGGTTTGATGAAAAACTTTGTGAAAGCCATGGACCGCACTTCGCCAGCTTTCCGATACCTGCATGAAAAATTCCCTCGACTCAGCGAAGAAAAGATTAAAGAGGGAGTTTTTGTGGGTCCTCAGATTCGAGAGCTCTTCAAAGATGACTGGTTCAACAACTTGCTGCAGGGTGATGCGAAACAAGCCTGGAATGCTTTTTGCCTAGTGTCAACAAACTTTCTCGTGAATCTTAGGGCAGAAAACTACAAGGAAATAGTAGAAGACATGCTGATGCAGTATCAGAAACTTGGCTGCAATATGTCTCTAAAGATCCATTTCCTTGATTCCCATCTTGATTTCTTTCCTGACAACTGTGGTATGGTTAGTGATGAACAGAGCGAACGTTTTCACCAGGATATCGCAACGATGGAGCAAAGATACCAGGGAAAATGGTCCACTACAATGCTGGCTGACTACTGCTGGACACTCCCCAGAGAAGCTCCCGAACAGCTGTACAAGAGACAGGCGAAGAAATCTAAGAAGTAGTCTATGACTTGGTTTTTTACAGGTAGTAACCGAAGGCCTATTATATTTACTATTGACATGCATTTCGTGATGTAAACATTAATTCTTGTAGATTACAAAAAAACTAGAGCCAACTTTGCAATTTCACTGTCATATTCGTGTTCAGCATATAAAAATTGATAAGAAATTACTATTTTTATTTCAGTAACATGACTTTTGTGAAAATTTGTTGACCAGTGTAATCAGTGTCATTCTGGTGGTTTTCTCCTTTACCACTATGTCCAGTTTCCTTTAATCCAGTATTTTATCAGTTGGAATAGAAATGTCCCAAGCAAGGCCAGTCCAAGGGTTTCTGCCGCCCTAGGCAGAAGATCCGGCCATGCCACCCCCCATGCGCCGAGCCATGCCCCCCTGTGCTCATCCAAGCAACCTCTGATTCCAGCTGCAGGGTTGAGGGGGGGGGGGGGGCATGGCTCAGCTCAGCAGCAGGCCATGTGCTTCAGCACACATGGCCTGCCGCTTCTGACCCACCTCCAACATAACTTCAGGGGTTCAGAAGTGGCAGGCCATGTATGCCGAAGAAAATGGCTTGCCGCCGAACCTAACCGCCCCCCTCCCCTGCCGCCAGAATCATCATCAGCAGCAGTGGGCAGTATGCCCTGCTGCCCACAGAGATCTACCGCTCTAGGTGGCTGCCTAGCCCACCTAGCGGACAGGCTGGCCCTGGTCCCAAGTCATCATACCCTCTTCAGTCTCCATAATTCTCTTACAGTTGTGATCCCAGTGTTTTTCCACTATTGCAATGTTGTAGTGCTTACAGCTTCCAGTAGATGAGATGTGCTACATTCTTGTGACTTTCCAAATAGAAATTTTCTGCCATCCCGAATTTTGCAGGCAGCTATGAGACGAGTAACTGTTGCTAGATCTTTCTTACAGAACTTACATATGTTTATTTCACTCTTTTTTTCTATCTTGCTATGAACTATTTCATCTATACTCCACTGTGCTTGGTTGCAGCTATCAATTTCTCATTCTTAGGGTTCATTTCATCTCTCCTTAACCTTTCTCTTATTGTTCAAATTCTGTTGCAAGTAGATTTTCACAGATTTCTTCTACTTGTCAGAATATTTGTCCAGGTTTAATGATGAAGCCAGATTGTGATGGAACATTCATATTTCAACACTTTTGCATATTTGGGACTGTTGATTCTGTTAAGTAGGCCTGGTGTTCTATGATGATAGCTCTATACATATGGAATGTTATTTAAGAAGCATCCCCACATATACATAGAAGCTTTTAAGTGTCAATTGCTTACACATGCAAAAAGAGATTTTAGACATTATTCACATATGGAGTCATGCCATACAAGGATTGCAAGAAAGTGTGGTTAGGGCATTGAGATGGAATGGTTTGAGTTGGCCTACAATATCAATGTATATTCCTCATTTTACAAGGGGAATTATTGATACTAGTGTCTTTGTACCTGCTTGTAGGGACAGGCTCTGATCCTCCTCCAACTACCCCTACTTCCATTCCATCTCCAGCTCTTACTGGGGTTCCTGGTAGTCTTGTGGGAGTAGGCATGATCTCTAGTTATTCCATCTTATGGCGACTCTGTGACAAAATAGCTTCTGCAACCCCTAGCAGTAATTTCCTGCCACTACCACTAGAGGCCAAGCTGCTAAATTAGAGTATTTTAAATTCTTTTCTTTACTTTTTTGATAAATAGATGCATGAAATATAATATTTTCAGCAGCTATGTAAATATCAAAATATAGTATTGCCACTAACCCCACCTACAGTGTAAAGTTCTAATGAACATCTTGACAATTTATCCATTTATAATTTCAGCTAATGAGTTCATCCCCACTGAATATAATATCAGTAAAATCTGTCCAAAGCTTAATATACTGCAAAAGTGTGAATTATAAACATGCATTTATCGGATAACAAAGAGGAATTCAATTATCAAAAGAAAATATATCCATCATAAGTACTTAATAAAGTATACAAAAGAGCCATGTATGTAAATTGGACTCTTTTAATGATTATCAGGAAGGCAGGATGATGCTGACCAGGCTTTTATTATCAAGAAGATGATCTTATATAACAGAAAAGTATTGAAAGTTAACCCATTTTTTCCAGAACCACCTAACTTTCTTTGTCAGAGAAGGTGAAATTTAAGAAATTTTCTGGTACATTCAACATTAATAGAATCAGGAATACAAACTGGACAGATGATATTTTGAATATGGAACATACTGTATATTGTTTCTGACAGTACTGTAATTTGGAGATTACTGAATTTATTAACACTATGGGATATGCTTATTAAAGGGTATTAAGGAAGCCAATGTGCTGTTAACACCCGTTACACTGTGAAAGAACTGTATTAACGGTTGTTAAAGGCTCCTGCAGTGTAAAGGGCGCAGTAGGTGAAGAGTGGACTCTTAACAGGCTGGAGAAAGAGAGCATTAACAATGGGTATTCCCTTAACGCCTGTTGCGCTATGAGTGTTAAAGCCTTTAATGCTGGGAATCCTAACGCAAAGTAAAACCTTCCAGAAAGGGTGTATTTTGAGGAGGGTGAGCCTATTTAAATGTCTGCAATGTGATGCACAGACAGGGGAGCCCAAGTTAATGATAGTAGTGCTCCATTAGCAGCAACAGTATAGTACCCAAGTATGAAAGGGCACTCTGTTGATGGTGAAAATGGGGCAAAAGAGTTGGCACATAGATCATGCAGTGGGGGTTGCTAGTGTCCAAGGTGGGTCAGGCAGCTGCCCAGATAGCACATCAAAACATAAGATTATAAAATATGCCATACTGTGTCAGACCAAGTCCATCATGCCCAGTATCCTGTGTCCAGCAGTGGCCAATTTAAGTCACAAGTACCTAGTAGTTTCCCCAAAAGACACACAGGTTTCACAATGCTTGTATTGAGGCAAGCAGTGGATATCTCGGGTTCTCTTTAATAATGTTTTATGGACCTTTCCCCAGGAATCTGTCCACACCTTTTTTAAACTCAGCTACATAACAGCTTTTACTACATCCTCCGGTAATGAATTCCTGAGTTTGATTACGTGTTGACTGAAAAAATAGTTTCTCTTATTAGTCTTAAATGGGTTACACTGTAGACTCATTGCATGTCCCCTAGTCTTTCTACCCTTTGATGGTGTAAACAATCAATGTTTACCCATTTCACTCCAGTCATTAATTTATAGATCTCTATCATATCTCCCCTCACCAGTCTCTTCCCCAGGTTGAAGAACCCCAACCGTTTTAGCCTCTCCTCATAGGGGTATCCTGCCATCCACATTACCATCTGTGATGTCCGTCATGATCCCACAGTGACACTTGCAGCACACAGGCATGCTGCTACTGTGGAAAGGAGATGTGCCGCATGGGGAAGTCCAAGGGTCCTGGCACCCCAGGCAGAGATCCTGGCTGGCCAGCCCTACCGCTGAACCCAACTGTGGGGGATGAGGCCGATAGTGCTAGAAGCTGTAGCCCTCTAGGTAACTGCAACATGCAGGTTACCACAGCAGTGTTGTCATCCTCCCCCCAAAGATGTATGGTTGGCAGGCAGTGATGGGGTCCCTGCAGAGGCATATGTTTGGGGTGGAGGGATGTGTGGCTGTCCATGTATGCCTCTGCCCCCCCATCTGGACTTTTAACCCTAGGCACCCACCAACCTGCATGTTGGATAGGCTGGGACTGTGCACCACCAACACTGACAGCACAAGGGCATGTCAGCATGGTGTGTGTGTGTGTGACAGCACAAGGGCATGTCAGCATGGTATGTGTGTGTGTGTGTGTGTGTGTGTGTGTGTGTGTGTGTGTGTGTATAAGTAGAAGGTCACAGTTTCAGATCCTGGCTGTGGATCATGTATTGCATGTCCCTGTGGCTAAACTTTAGCCTACAGTGCAGATACAGCACCAGCATGTGCAACCCCTATTGAATCAATCAGCAAGGGTACAAGCACCCATCAGTCACACAGACAGGCTCCGCTATCCAGAGCTGGATGGAGAGTCAGGCTGATAGCACCAGCACACTGAGTTGGTGCTACTAGCTCCTGCACAATCAACACACGTTAACAATGCTTGAGCAGATTCAGAGACCAAAGTGGCAGGCAGGAATGCCAACCATCCCCATTTTTTCACAGCACAGCAATATGAGTGTGTGTGTGTGAAAAATATGAGTGTGTGTGTGTGTGTGCGTGTGCGTGTGTGTGTGTGTTTGTGTGTGTATGGGTGTGTGTGTCTCTCCATTGTTTTGTGGCTTTCTATGCCTCACTTAGCTTCACATTGCCTAAGCTGTTCCCAGCGTTACTCTGCAAAGGCACATGATGTGGAGCATAGTATTGTGGGTATGGCCTGAAACAGGGTGGATTGGCCTGGATGTATCTGCATTGGAGGTAGGGTCAATGGCTGAGATGTCATAGTGCCTGTCTGCCAAGAGCACGGATTGGGTGGCCACAGCATGTCATGCTGGTAAGGCACTCTCACTCAGACCAAGCCGTGACCATAGCATGGCTATGTATCCACATAGTGCTATAATATGTCTAATTCTAATGATATGGTTGCATGTCCTGCTCTGGGAGCCCGATCACTAACCCAAATGCTGGGTGTCCATGGTTACTCTGTGTACATGCAATGTGTATTGACCAACAGACTATCTGCAGTTGGTATGTGCCTGGCTAGAAAACCCAGTAGTGGGCAGCAGGTGCAGTCTGACTTTGCTTACTATGGGTGATTGCTAGTTCTGGGTGTTACAGGCCTACTCACTGTGGTAACGGTAGTACCAGCAGGGCTGTAGTAACAACACCCATGCAGGCCTAGGAGCCCCCATGGCAGTTTAACACTGGGTATTGACATGCACTTTTCTAGGAGGCTCCCTATCCAACTGGGGGCAGGACACAGGGCCTAAACGTGACTAGAGCATTCTTCAATTGTGCAGGAACCAAGGTGACTAGCATAACACACTGTCAGTGATAGAAACCTGCAGTAGAGACCATCTCTAGCACTGCAAGTTCTGGCGACCAGGTGCTGGGCACCCATCCTCACCATCAGGGTGACTGCTGAAAACTGCACAGTAGCACGGTTTGTAGCTGTTATGTGATTGAAGTACATACCATCAGTGCATCGTACTGAGCTAATGTGATGGATCAGTCTATTCTCAATTTGGTGATCAGCTGCATACTGCTGTTCTGCATGTTCAGTGCCTCATGGGTACTGGAGGGGGTTAACCTATACTGGCACACACAGAAGACAGTTTGGGCAGAGACTTGCAGGTTCTTTGACTCCTAATATTTCCTGTTGGAGAGAAGTAGCATACTGGTTAGTACACCATTTCCCCATAAGCAAGGGACAAAGTTGTTATCTGCAGATTTGTCTGAGCTGTTGTATGGTGACTGTGTGGCTGGGACAGGTGTGAGTCCCACATGTCTGGTATCAGGCAGTCCAGGTGGCACTGGCACATATTTTCATGCACAGTACAAATACATTGGGGATGGCACATACGTCACATCAGTGCTGCCAGCTCATACCACCCTCTCCTCAGCCACCATCCTTCCTTCAGCCCATCCATCTGCCTCTGTCAGCTGTGTGCAGTCATGTCTTCTTGTACAAGCTGCTACACCATGGCCTACACTGGTACTCTTTTCCGCATTTTGGCTTTTCACTCATGTCTTTGCTGTGCCTGATCTGCATGTAACCACTCCTACTCTGTCCTCCTGTTGCTGCATACATCCTGCCACTTCTGGCTCGCCTGGGGGATACATCTTCCCCATCCTATGCCACATACTGACATTGCACCACGTTACATTGGCACCCCACTGTGCATCGGTACAACTGCCTTCCACATGCTCATCCACTTTACTGGCTGCCATATAAGGTGCCCACAGATATGGCAGGTCCATCAGCTCCTACCTGTCCTTCCATCCATCACCTTTACATTGACTTTCCTTGGTGCTCCTTTATCCAGCGTTAGGGTTACAGCCTTTTTCAGCCTTTAAGCTGCATGTTTGACATCTTAACTACTGATGTCCTGTTAATGCCCGTTAAATGGCCCATAGTGCCCTTTACGCTGGAACACCCCTACCTGCCCAGCATCCTTTATGCATGTAACACCACTTATTGCTTTCATTAACGTCTGTTATCTTAATGCCCTTTAATAAATATACCCCGAAATGTTGTCCTGCTGGGCACTTTATAGTCAAGAGCTAACAGATGGAACAGCTGCTTAAGCCCTACATTCTCCACAACCTGTAGGGGCTGGTCATCCAAAGAAATCATGTCATCTATATATTGTGTAATCACTTTGGATGCAGCCTGCTTCTTGGCATGGGGTAGAGCAATGGAACACCATCTCATTTGCTCCATTGTAGCCTGCCTCTGTGTCTGCGATAGGGCCTGTGGTGTACTCGCTGGTGACAACAGGGGCTGGGGGACCAGGTTAACAGAGTGACTACTACTAGACCCTCCCCTTTTTTCCTGATCATTCTTCTGGCTTCCAGCCTCCTCTGAAAGCAACACACCCCTATGTTGCATTTTTAGGTGATATGTCATGGAATCATTTGAAAGATGGCCAAGGATTTTTTTTTTCAACAGCTCAAATGTTTTTGCATTGCAGACACTCTGCAAAGCGTTGATCTTCCAGGGTATAAAATTATCACAAACATGTGCCTTTTTTATTGAATCCGTCCCTGTATGCTTGCATGCTGCTGTGATTAATGGCACATTAGAAGTACGAGGTCTACTTGGTCTGGTAGTATCATCAGTAAGGAACAAAAGAAGGAAGCCTTCCGCAAAAAACCAACAGCAAAGGAACAGCGGAGGGCAATATACCACGGCCAACCAAGGGTGATGAATAAAAACAACTTTATTGGAGACCCAACTTTACAAGTTTCGGCCAAAGGCCTTCATCAGGGGTCAGATAATCACGTGTATGAGACACGTCTAAGGGGTGGAGCAACCACTCTTCCCAATTATTTTTTGTGATCTTTTTATGTTGAGCCGCCAGTACCATCAGCAAACTTCGAATACCTTTCTGTTTCTTCAAAACTTATCCCTTCTTTCTTTATAACTGTTGCTCTGTCTTGTATCATCATCTCCAGGTCCAACAAGCAGGCAGCTAGTAGTCCCTCCAGTAATCTTCCTGGCTCAGTCTGCTCTCAAGAGAAGTTTGCTGATTTTGATGGTACTGGAGGCTCAACATAAAAAGATCACAAAAAATAATTGGGAAGAGTGGTTTTTATTCATCACTCTTGGTTGGCCGTGGTATATTGCCCTCCTCAGTATCATCAGTAATACTTAAAGTACTGTGGCTTGAATATGCCCCGGAACCAGTCTAGAAGCATGATATCGTGGAAAGAAAGAGCTTATTGAACCAAATACCCAGGGTTGTCATTGGTTCAATAAAGCTCTGTCTTTCGACGATATCACGCTTCTAGACTGATTTCTGCATCCCACGTGATATTTGCTTCTGTTGAATATGCCCAGGGCCAGCTTGTCCACCAGGTGAGCTAGGTGGCCGGAATGGGTGGGGGCAGCAGCGGCACACATGACCAGCTGTGCCACCCTCCCAGCTGCTGCTGCTCCCTCCCCCCATCTGCCGCCAATTCCATGTCAGGAGGGAGAGGCAGGTAGCAGCAGTGGCTGTATTTCCTGAGGGCCAGCCCTGTATCTGCCCCCTGCACTTGGTGTCTCTTCATTGGACATGGGGCTAATAATAATTATCTCCTCACTTACCTTACATGAAATATCTCCAGAATTATTCATTTCTAATTCTTGGCTATCATTAGCATCTGATTCAAAGATCTTCTCCAATATTTATTTATTTATTTAACAAATTTTATATACCGTCTTTCTACAAGTCAAGACGGTTTACATAGAACAAATTAGCAGTATGTTTCAACTGTTTACATGGAACAAGATAACGATTAATACATATGGTAACAAGAAGAAATATATACAAAGTTCAACAATCAACTATTTACATATGAATTTACAATAAGCCATATGGTTGTGTTAAAGAATTTGAGTTTTGCAGAAAGAATAGGGAGGAGGGAGTATGAAATATGAAATGGATATCCAAAAGTGAATGTTGTAATGTCTTTGGCTGTTGCTTTTGTTGTACTCCTTCACTCTTATTACTACTTCCAGGCTGAGACTCAAATCCTCTTTAAGTTCTTTATCTGCTTTCTATATCTTTTTTCTTGTAGAAAAATCATGCTTAATTTTGTTTGGGGGGCTATTGCTGGTGCTGCCACTGCCTAATACATCAGGAACACAATTCACAATGGTATTTTCTGGGTCAACATAGATTGAGCCTAGCACAGTGTGCTTTACAATTCAAAATAGCTTAAAAAAAAAGTTTTTGTCAGACTCAATGTCTCAAGTATACATCAGTTACCTCAATGTCCGTCTAAGTCCTTTTTATTGAAAATGACTTAAAAAATCGATTAATTATTTTTTCAGAAAACTAATCCCAAAAATATGCCTCAATAGACTTGCCAACACAGTGTTATATTTTGGATGATTTATATAGTCTTACACCATCTTGTATCAGGGAAACAAAGTACTTATCTATCTCCAGTGCTGTGCCATTTTTCGCTTAGCTTTATTTCACTGCAGTTCTCAGACATGGACCCCCCTCCCCACTCACTCCAACTTCCGGGACCCTTAAGAAATCCACTTTATCACATCATCATTTTTATTCAATCAGCAACCACTTTAAAGTAATGATGAACAATTAGTTTCAAGGTTCATCTAATTCAGGCTCCTTGTTTTTAGATTCAAGGTCCAATATTGCTCATTTAGCTCAAATAACACTGGTGATATCCAACTCTTTTATTTAAGGGGATTTATTCTATAACCTGCCATTATAAAGATCCAAAAGTATGTCTAAACTCTTCACGATGTGCTACCATTAGGGCTGTTAAGTCTTGATTCATGCTCACTTAAATACATTTTCATTCTTCCAATATCAAACTTAGAGCAACTGCACATAATCACATACACCCAGTCAAGAAAAATAGTGGGATGTATACAAATTGTTCTGGAACATCTAAAAAATTCTCAAAATACACATCATACAAATATTACTAACACATTTCTAACAAACAAATTTTTCATGTTTTACAAGCAATTTTTAGCTCTTAATTTTTAACCATATTTAGTTAACCACATTTACCTTTCTCAGCTCTTGGGAACTGCTAACCCCTAATCAGGAGTTAGTGGGCCTGATTAGCCTGTGAATGAACTGAGAGCAGCTGAGGCCTGCATAAAAGGCTTCAGAGCCCTGCCCTGTTGAGGCATTTCTAACGGGCTATACAGTTCAAACAAGGGTAAGAATTTGAGGGTTTATTTTTTTTTAATTGCTAGCTCTCTGATTAAGAGCTCTTAAAAGGGTTTTGGTATATTTTTAAAACAAAGTTGCATTCTTTTTTGTGCTTTAGTAGAAATATTTGTTTTTAGTAGGGTAGGTTTAAAACTCTGCTTTGGTAACTTTCTCAGCTCTTGGGAACTGCTGACACCTAATTAGGTGTTAGTTCCCTGCATACCCCCCCCCCCCAACTCCCACCCAACCCTAGTGAGCAGTCTTGTTTTATAGGGCACCTCCCATTAAAAAAATCACAGGGAATTGGAACAGCACATTTTTAATTTAATTAAAGAGATTTAACTGCTTTTTCTCTGAAAGGACAGCTGAGAAACTGGCTGGTACTTTGGTAGATCTCTCTCTTTGCTTTAAACAGATGCCTAAGCTCCACGAAGAGAACAATGGCTGGGAAAAATCGTATCGCTAAAGCTGTTGCCCCATTACAGCTTCTGCCTCTGTTCAGACAGAGGTCCCAATGCCAGTTGAAGAACCGGTTCCATGTGCAGGGTGCCTGCATACTGAAGCTCTGAGGAAAAAAGTGGAGGAACACAGAGAGGAGGTGGTGAGGGTGAGGAGCATTCAAGACAGTGAGAAGTACATTGATGAGGTGCTTCTTGCAGTAACCAAGCTCTCCAGCAGAGGAGAAAATGGGTGCCAACAGAATGATGAAGGTTGGACACAAGTCACCAGGGCCTGTAGAATCACCAATCCAACTTCTCCAGCCCTTGAATTGAAGAACCATTATGCAGCCCTGGATGTGGAGGAGGTGAAAGCATCCCTGGAAAGGGAAGAAGCAGAGCTCAAGTACCCCAAAGCTGCAGAATCAGTGACCACAAGGAAGCAAAGGGTAGTGGTGGTTGGTGACGCTCTCCTGAGGGGTACTGAGGCATCCATCTGCTGACCAGACTTGATGTCCAGAGAGGTATGCTGTCTGCCTGGTGCCAAAATCCAAGATGTTACAGAGAGTTTGCTGAGACTCATCAAGCCAGCTGACTATTACCCAATGTTGCTAATACATGTTGGAACAAATGATACTGTCAGGTATCCCTATGAGCATATAAAAAGCGACTTCATGGTTCTGGGACAGATGGTGAATCAGTTAGGTGCACAGGTGGTGTTCTCTTCAATCCTCCCTGTTGAGGGTAAAGGCCAAGGCAGAGAGGCTCGAATCCTGGAGATGAATGCATTGCTGCGTGGATGGTGTCAATGAGAGAGTTTTGGTTTCCTAGACCATGGGATGCTGTTCCAAGGGTTGCAGAGCAGAGATGTCATCCATCTGTCCAAGAAAGTTTGATGCGTCTTCAGTAGTAGACTGGCTAATCTACTGAAGAGGGCTTTAAACTAGATTCGTTGGGAATGGGTGAAGAAAGCTCCCAGGTAAGTGATACATTAAATATCTTTATGGCAATGGGTAAAAGGGGTAACATATGGAAAGCAGTGTGAATAAATGCCCATAGCATGGCAAATAAGATCCCTGATGTTGAAGCTTTGGTGGTAGTGTCCGACTTGGATTTAATGGCAGTTACAGAAACATGGTTCAAAGAAAACCATGACTGGGATGTAACTATACCTGGCTATACTTTATTCAGAAAGGACAGGGTAGGATGAAGGGTAGGAGGAGTGGCACTATATGTAAAAAATACTATTAAAGATTTGGAATTACAGAGCTTAAAAGGGAGAGAGGAGACATTGTGGGTTAAACTAGAAAGAGGGAAAGAGAAATCTATTTGCATTGGCGTGATATACAGACCTCCCTCACAAGAGGAAGAGGTAGACAGAGAGTTAATTGAAGACATACACAGCATTACTAGAAAAGGGAAATGCTACTGATAGGGGATTTCAATATGCCAGATGTTGATTGGCACATTCCTGCTGCAGTATTATCTAGAAGTAAAGAGTTTCTGGATTCTCTATAGGGAGAACTATTCAGGCAATTGGTAACAGACCCCACACGTGAAGGGGCCATACTGGACTTGGTGCTTACCAATGGTGAAAGTGTTTTTGATGTTATAGTGGGAGATCATTTTACATCCAGTGATCACCAGATGGTGTGGTTCAGTATTAGGACCAGGGCTGTTAGAATCCATTCAAAGGTGAGGGTCTTAGACTTTAGGAAGACTAACTTTGCCAAGATGGGCCAATACCTCAGAGAGTCGTTAGCGGGATGGGAACAGCTGGGAGATGTAGAAAAACAGTGGGCAAAACTGAAAGGGGATATTTTAAGGGCAACCAACCTTTTTGTTAAAATGGTAAATAAAGGTAAAAGGAAAAGGAGACCACTATGGCTTTCAAAAGAAGTAGCTGAAAAAGTGAAGAAAAAGAGGGAGGCCTTCATGAAATACAAGAGATCACAGAGAGAGGAAGAAAGGCATCTATATTTGGAAAAACTTAGAGAAGCTAGCAAAGTAGTTAGGAAAGCAAAGATTCAAAAGAGGAGGAAATAGCCAATGCAATAAAATGGGGGGATAAACATTTTTTCATATATGTCAGTGAGAAGTGGAAGGGCAAAAGTGGTATTGTCAGACTCAAGGGTGAAGGGGAGGAATATGTAGAAGCTGATGAGGATAAAGCGGAATTGCTTAGCAAATATTTCTTTTCTGTTCACAGATGAAGAACCAGGAGCAAGACCTCAGAAAACACCCACAAACAGGAACAGAAGTGAGGGACATCTTGAACAATTTTCAGAAGACTATGGGTCTTGTTTACAAAGCCGCGGTAGTGGTTCGCGATCGCAATTGAAGCCGCGGCCCCATTGAAATCAATGGGGCCGCGGCTCCGATTACGATCGCAAACCGCTACCGCGGCTTTGTAAACAAGCCCCTATGTTTGTGAGAAACTAGCAAAACTTTATTAGACAAAGTGATGGGACCGGATGGGATACACCCCAGAATACTGAGGGAACTTGGGCACGTTCTAGCAGCTCCACTGACTGACCTTTTCAATGCCTCGTTGGAGTCGGGAGTGGTGCCAAAGGACCGGAGAGAGGCTCATGTGGTGCCTTTACACAAAAGGATGTGGCTGAAAACTACAGGCCGGTTAGTTTAACTTCGGTGGTTAGTAAATTTTTGGAAACGCTGCTGAAAGAGAAAATAATGAGGTTTCTGGAGTCCAGCGGATTACAGGATCCGAGGCAGCATTGATTCACCAGAGGCAGGTCTTGTCAGACAAATCTGATTGATTTCTTTGACTGGGTGACCAGGGAGTTGGACTGAGGGAGAGCCCTAGATGTGGTGTATTTAGATTTCAGTAAAGCCTTTGACACCGTTCCTCACAGGCGACTTATAAAATAACTGTGCACCCTAGGGATGGACCCTAAAGTTACTGCTTGGGTTAGAAATTGGTTGGGTGGGAGGCAACAAAGAGTACAGATAAATGGAGCTCACTCTGAGGAGAAGGATGTTACCAGTGGTGTGCCCAAGGGATCTGTCCTTGGTCCGATTCTTTTTTACATCTTTGTTAGTGATATAGCGGAAGGGCTGTCGGGTGAGGTTTGCCTCTTTGCGGATGATACCAAAATCTGCAATATGGTAGACACCCAGGAAGGTGTAGATACCATGAGGAGAGATCTAGCTAAGCTTGAAGAATGGTCTAGAATTTGGAAGCTGGGATTTAATGTTAAAAAATGGAAGGTCATGCATTTGGGCTGCAGCAATCCAAGGGAGCAATATAGTATAGGGGGAGAAGCACTTTTGTCCACTAAAAAGAGCGGGAACTAGGGTGGTTGTGTCTGATGATCTTAAAGTAGCTAAACAGGTAGAAAAGGTGACGGCAAAAGCTAGAAGGATGCTTGGGTGCATACGGAGAGGAATGGCTAGCAGAAAAAAGGAGGTGATAGTGCCTCTGTATAAGTCTTTGGTGCAACCTCATTTGGAGTATAGTGTGCAATTGTGGAGACTACACCTTCAAAAGGATATAAACAAGATGGAGTCAGTACAGAGGGTGGGTACTAAAATGGTTAGTGGTCTTCACTATAAAGCATATGAGGACAGACTTAAGGATCTCAATATGTACACCATAGAGGAAAGGCGGGATAGAGGTGATATGATTGAGATGTTTAAATACCTCCGTGGCATAAATGTACAGGGGGATAGCCTCTTTCAATTGAAAGCAAGTTCTGCTACGAGGGGACATGGGATGAGGGTGAAGGGGGATAGATTCAGTAGTGATATGCAGAAATATTTCTTAATGGAAAGAGTGGTGGATCCGTGGAATAGTCTCCCAGTGGAGGTGGTAGAGGTGGGGACAGTATCTGAATTCAAAAAAGCATGGGACAAACACAGAGGTTCTCTAAAGGAAAAAAGGGGACTGTTGTAGTTGTTGATATGGAAGGACAGACTAGAATGGCCATGTGGTCTTTTTCTGTCGTCATATTTCTATGTTTCTATGTTTCTATTTATTGGAAGGTGGGAACTCAAACTGTGGATTTTACTGGTATAAAACTTTGTAACCAAACCACTTGGTCACCTTCATCATCATTCCCACAGTCTTAAGAAACTGACCAACATTAACAAAATTCACTACACACTATAAATAGTTAGCATCAAACATCATACATTCTTAAAAACCATTAAGCAATTAAGGGGTATGTTTACTAAAAGGCGCTAACGTAGCAGCTGTGATGTTATCGCGGGATAATGGCGCATTACCATGCGAGAACGTCACGTATCGCACGATAACGTATCCTGCGACAGTAAGGTGCACAGAGGGTGGAGTTGAGCTTCCTAGAGGGCGGAGTAAGGCTCCCCAGGGGCAGAGAGAAGGGGTCAATGGGCGGAGAGTGGGCGTGGAGAGGCTCCATGCACACTAGTGCCGTGAAATGAAGCTCTGAAAATTAGCGCCACTGAAAACCTCATGCTAGAGGCATATTTGCAGGGGAGAGAGACCATTTCAGTCAGCAATTTGCAGCAAAGGCAGGGAAACCCAAAAAAGTGATAGTAGTGATACATGTGCAGCAACATCACAGTGCCCAAGTACGAGAGGGCATTACTGTGAGGCTGCAAATGGGGCACAGGGGGCTGCAGGTGGGATATTCAGTGGGGCAGCTGGGACACAGGGTGAGCTAGGCAGATGCCTAGGTGACACATAGGAATGTAGAAGCGGGAAACTATCAAGACAGCAACTGACCAAAGGCAAACATGGCCACGAGTGTGTGTCACATAGTGTCCCAGGGGACATTACCCAGCAAGTACCCCAAAGGGCACATAACATTGGCAGGTGGTGCCGGGGGGGGGGGGGGGTAGTGTGAATGTCTAGGCAGGCATCCCTACCCCATATCATGCACCACAGGCAGCCGCCTACAGGCACACTGGATGGCCTGGGATTGCGCACCACCAGCACCACCAGGATAAGGGCATGTCAGCATGGTGGCGAAGGGGTGCTGGTGGTGGAGGGGGCAGTGGCATCTGCCCACAGCACACCAAGGCCAAGCCCTGTTCAGGTGGGTGGCATGCAGTGCAACAGACAAGGGCTGTCTGATGAACAGTAATGGTATCCCCAGGGAATGATCTACCTCTGTGGCAACAGTGTGGTGCAGTACACGCAGCCAGTGTGTTCAGGGGCAGAAGGTCACAGGTGCAAGTCTCAGCTGTGGCCCCTGCAGACAATGGCCCTATATTTTATGGAGAGACAGAAACAGGTTCAATTATATGAGTTTTAAATTTCTGAGATGTTTGTCCAATATAAATCTTATTACAAGGACAAATTATCATGTATACCATTGCCTCCGAATCACAGCCAGTGCATGATCACAGCACAGAGGTGGTACCCAATGTCAAATGTCAATACTCACATATCTCTAAAGACAACAGGCAGATAACACAATGATCACATACTCTAGGTCCCCCTGCCACTGCCTTGACAAAACAAGTGGATGTGTAATTACCAAATGTTCACAAAGATTACGAGAACAGCTGAACACAAATTGCACAGCCTGAGAAAGCACCCTATGCATAAGAAACAAATACCAATATTTCCTCACAATATTCTTAATAGCAAAAGCTTCAGGTGAATAAGATAAGACACACATTTGGCTGAAAGAGTTCTGCTCTGGACTCTGCAAAAATAAATTGTCCCCATTGACATTTTTTGCTCTAATAAACACTTGCCTAATCACTCCAGTGGGATAATTCTTCTGTCTAAAACGTTGAATAAGAATATGAGCTTGTGATCTAAACTCCAGATCATCTGAACATACCCTACGGGCCCTTAAAAACTGGCCCATGGGGATATTATCCTGAAGGTGTCATGGGTGAATACTTGAGTAATTAAGCAAGCTGTTCTGATCAGTTTGTTTACAATAAAGTGTTGTCCGTAACAAACCATTACCCAAATGGGTTACCTCAAAGTCCAAAAAGTGAATTTTATTCCAGGATCCAGGAATAGTCCAGCGTAAATTTTAAATGTATTTAGCCATTCAAAAATTGTAAGTAACCTAGCCTCAGAACCACACTAAATGAAGAAAATGTCATCTACAAACCTTGACCAAATGACCACTTCAGACCAATACTGAGAAGGATACACAATCTCTACCTCTAACTCACGCACATATAGACAAGCCACCAACATAATTAGATTTACATATAATGTGATGCTTTCCCTGAAATGTCCACTTTGAGATCAGATCTATCCATTCCAATCCTTCAGTCATTCATGCACAGTAAATACTGTACATGATTGGCATTTAATATGTCAATGGGAGGAATCCAAACCCTCCTCCAATCCAAAAGGACATAAGAACATAAGATATGCCATACTGGGTCAGACCAAGGTCCATCAAGTCCAGTATTCTGTTTCTAACAGTGGCCAATCCAGGTCACAAGTACCTAGCAGTTTCCCAAAAAGACACACAGGTTCCACAATGCTTGTATTGGGGGCAAGCAATGGATTTCCCTGGTCCTCTTTAATGGTTTTATAGATCTTTCCTCCAGGAACTTGTCCAAACCTTTTTTAAACCCAGCTATGTATCCCCCAACCACTTTGACCCGGTGAAAAGCGGGATATAAATGCAGATAAATAAATTAAATAAATAAATAAATAAACTATGCTAACAGCTTTTACAGCATCCTCTGGTAACGAATTCCAGAGTTTGATTACGCATTGAGTGAAAAAATAATTTCTCTTATTAGTCTTAAGTGGGTTACGCTGTAGCTTCATTGCATGTACCCTAGTCTTTCTACTTTTTGATGGCATAAACAATCTACATTTACTGTTCCAATCCATTCATTAATTTATAGACCTCTATCATATCTCCCTCAGCCATCTCTTTTTCAGATTGAAGAGCCATAACTTTTAAGCCTCTCCTCATAGGGCTATACGTCCATCCTCTTTACCATTTTGGTGGCTCTTCTCTGTAGCTTTTCTAATTCCTCTATATCTTTGTTTTAAGATACAGTGACCAGAATTGCACACAATATTCAAAATGCAGTTGAATATAACAGATTAGCAAGACAAGACCCTCCTTTGGCTAAAGTCATGTTGGCTCTCTCCCATTAAACCATGACTATCTACATGTTGACACTATGGACCACAACCTTCTCCTTGATACCTTGTCCTCACTTGGTTTTAAGGACTCTGTGCTATCCTCGTTCTCTTTTTATCTCTCTCATTGCTCTTTCAGTATTGTTCTGGTGGATCTTCCTCTACTGCTATCCCGCTCTCAGATGGTATACCCCAAGGATCTGTCTTGGGTCCACTCCTATTCTCTCTATATATCCAGTTGCTTGATGCACTTATCTCTTCCCAAGGCTTTTAGTACCATCTTTATGCTGATGACTCCTAGACCTACCTCTCTACACCTGAAATCTTTCCGGCAATCCAGGCCCAGATCTCTGCCTGCCTTTCTGACATTGGTGCATGGATGTCTCACCATCTCTTGAAATTGAACATGACAAAAAACTGAGCTGCTTATTTTTCCCCCTAAACCTTCCTCTCCCTCTTTTTTCAATATCTGTGGATAACTCACTACTCCTCCCTGTCTCCTCAGCTCGCAACCTTGGTGTCTTCTTTGACGCCTCTCTTTCCTTCTCTACACACATCCAACAGTTCGCTAAAACCTGCTGTTTCTTTCTCTACAGTATCAACAAAATTTGCCTATTCCTTTCTGAAACACACTACTAAGACACTTATCAACTCCTTAGTCACCTCCCATCTAGACTATTGTAACCTACTCCTTGCTGGTCTCCATCTGAATCATCTCTCTCCCCTTCAATCTGTTCAACACTCTGCTGCCCGGCAAATCTTCTGCCAGCCTTGTCATGCTCATATTATCCCTCTTCTCAAGGCACTTCATTGGCTGTCTATCCATTTCCACATCCAGTTCAAACTTCTTCTGTTGACCTATAAGTGCATTCACTCCACAGTTCCTCACTACCTTTCCTCTCTTATCTCTCCCTGCACCCCCCTCAGGAACTCCATATTTCTGGCAAATCACTTCTAGGGCCATTTGGCATGGCCCTTAGGCGTTGGTCCGTGGCATCTGTTTCTGGAGTTTCGCTGATGGCATGGTCTGGGTTGTCGTGTCTATATATCATGGTAACTTGCTGTTCTGTGTTCTTCTCTCTCTTATCTGTTTGACTATCTCTGTCCCCTATTCTGTCCTATCAAATAAATGGCGTTCTTTTCTTATTTCCTTGAATGATATAGTATTGTAAACCGCTCTAATGCCTTTTTGGCCTGAGTGGTATATCAAATTTAAATAAACATAAACATCTGTGCCCTTATCCTCTACTGCTAACTCCAGACTTTGCTCCTTTCACCTTGTTGCTCCTTATTCCTGGAACAAACTACCTGAGTCTATATGTACGCTACAGGATCACCTTCAAAATCTTAACAATAACATTCAAAGCCATCAATAAATGCACGGCCAGCGCCCTATCTGAACTTATTCAACTCACCCCCCCCCCCCAACAGACTGAGAAGATCTGTCGCCACCAACTCCTTAATACTCCAGAAAACCATCACCAAATGCAACAAAGCCTCTAGAGACCGCGCCTTTGCTCTATCCGCACCTTCATGCTGGAACAACCTACCAACCAACATCCGTGCCATAAACAACCTTCACCAATTCAGAAAGGCTTTGAAGCACTACCTTTTCCTTCAATGCTTTCCCAACTCTGAAGACGTTACGTAGCCACATCTCATCCATACCCAACATCCATCGAACAGTCATCCCAGTCACCCTCTCCGACCCTCCAACCCCCCTTTCCCGGTTAATCACCCGACTAACCTCGACTCTACCCGTCACAGCGACCTTTAAATAACATGCATAGATATATATATTGAAGAGTTATGTACATAGTTTTACCTGTTCTCCAAGTTTAAATTCCTTGTTTTACTGTAAGCCCAATGTAGACCCCCACACTGGACATTTATGTTACTTGTGAACCTCACTGATGTTAAATAGTGCGGTATATAAAAAATGTTAAATAAATAAATAAATAAATATGTCAGGTGCCTTCTCTGACCCTTTTCTAATCCAGGCTGAAAACTCACCTCTTCGCTGCTGCTTTCAGATCTTGACTCACCTGATCTCCTTTGTGTTTCCTTGCCATTCCCCCTAGCTGTACCCCACCCATGTCTATAGCTACTATGTTATCTGACTTGACTAGATTGTAAGTTCTGATGACCACGGACCATCTTTAAAATCTGTCTGTGCAGCGCTGTGTACGTCTTGTAGTGCTATACAAATGTTCAGTAGTAGTAGTAGTAGTAGTAATATTCATTAATTTTGTTCTTTATAATGATTTCTACCATTTTGCCCAGTATTGACATCAGGCTCACCAATCTAGTTTTGCTGGATCACCCCTGGAACCCTTTTTAAAAACTGATGTTACACGGGCCATCTTCTAATCTTCAGGTATTACTGATGATTTTAATGATAGTTCACAGATTACTAATAGTAGTTCTGCGATCTCATATTTCAGTTCTTTCAACAGCCTCGGATGTATACCATCCAGTCCAGTTGATTTGCTACTCTTTAGTTTATCAAATAGTTGTGAAACATCTTCCCAGTTTATTGATATTTCTTTCAGTTCATTCGATGAATACCATTTCAGTCACGGGTAACTTCCCTACATCTTCTTCAGTAAAGACCAAAGCAAGGAATTCATTCCGTCTCTCCATTATGGCTTTTTCCCCACTTAGTGCCCTTTTACCCCTCTGTCATCTAATATTCCAACTGACTTCTCACAGGTTTATTGCTACAAATGTACTTGAAAAAGTATTTTTTGTATGTTTTTAATTCCACGACAAGCTTTTTTTCAAATTCTCTTTTTGCCTGCCTTATCAATACCTTAAATCTAACTTGCCAGTGTTTATGTTTCCAGTTTTCATCATTTGGCTCCATTTTCCATTTCCTGAAAGATACTTTTTTGGCTGAACAGCCTCTCTGATTCATCTTTAAACTATGCTGGCAGTTTTTTGGACTTCCTTTTGCTTTTCTTAAAGTGTGGAATACAGCTGGTCTGGGCTTCCAATATAGTATTTTTAAACAATACCCATGCTTAATGAAAATCTTTAATCTTTACAGTTGCTCCTTTCAGTTTCTTCTTAACTAGTTTCCTCATTTTATCATAGTCTCCTTTTTGAAAGTTAAAAGATGGCACTGTGGATTTCCTTGCCGTCCTTACTCCGTTTATTAAACCAAACTCAATCATGTTATGATCACTATTCCCAAGTGGTCCCAACACCCCTTTCTCTTTCACCAGATCTTGTGTTCTACTAAGGACTAGATCCAAAATGGCTTCCCCTCTTGTTGATTCATGAACCAGCTGCTCCTAACAGTCATTTATTTCATCTAGAAACTTTATCCCCCTAGCATGCCCTGCCATGACACTGACCCAGTCGATACCGGGTAATTGAAATCACCCATTATTACTACTGTGTTGTAACCTTTGTTAGTTTCCCTGATTTCTTTGAGCATTTCATCATCCATTTATTTGTTCATTCTGGCCAAGCTTTCAGTAGTACACCCCCAGTGATATTGCCTTCCCCTTCCCCTTTTTACATGGAATTTCAAGTCATAGATATTCTACAGTGTATTTTGTTTCCTGCAAAATTTTAACCCTGTGTGACACAATGCCCTCTATAACAAATAGTGCAACCTTCTGTCCTAATTAATAAGTCAGCAATGTTCTTTCCTCTGCTAAATTCTCACAATGGTTCTTTAACTTTTGACAATACTTCTGAAGAATATAAATAGAGTGATGATGAGCAATTTTTTAGGAGACAAAAAGCATAGTTGCTTACCTGTAATGAGGGTGCTCCGTAGACAGCAGGGGTATGCAGCCACACTTTAAAGTGAAATCCTGACTGAGCCTTGTGTGCCCGGATTTTTCTCAGCTCAGAAAAGCTTTGATGTGTCTCTTTGAGAATTCATGCCTGCTTCATGCCTGCTTGCTTCTGGATTTCAGTTTGAACCATAGCAAAGAAAAGGAGTGGAAGTCTATTGTCTTGGAAGGCTTGAGTGATGTCCTCCTTTTTCTGTTGCTTGCTTTGTTGATTCTTCTGTTTCTGTGTGTTGAGCAGATGGCGGGAGAGTGAGTGTGGCTGCATCCCCCTGCTGTCTATGGAGAACCCCCATTACAGGTAAGTAACTATGCTCTCTCTGGAGACAAGCAGGGGGATGCAGGCACACTCTAAGGTGAGTCCAGAGATGAGGGCCACCTGTTCAGTTGCATCCTTTCTTTGGTTATTGATTTATTTATTTTTTGGTGGCCTGCATGAAAGGAGGGAGGAAGAGTGCAGTCAAGCTGTAGAAAGGTTCCGTAGAACTGCCTGGCCAAAAGCAGTCTTTTGCTGATGAGTTGTTGCAACTGTAGTTCTTCATGAAAGTGTGAATGGATGACTAGGTGACTGCTCTGCAAATATCTTGCAAGGAGACAGAAGCCAGACTAGTGATGGATGAAGCTGTAGCCCTAAGGCTCTGAGGGCCCAAATACCTTGTGGATGATAGGGTGGCTTGCTCATAGAAGAAAGCAATGCAGTCCGTTATCCATGACAAGATGGTTTGCTTCACTGCTGATTGCCCCAAATTATTGGAGTTGAACACTCTGTTGAGGATGGGCCCTCTGTTCAGGCAGAAATTTCTGGCTTTGGCCTTTAGAGTGTCTATGAACGACAAAGATTATTTGCAGAGTGTTCCTGTGCAATGTAGGTAGTATAAGAGAGCTCTTCTACAGTCCAAAGTATGAAGCTTCTCTTTCAGGGAGCCCTCAGGTGGAGCTGGGAAGAACACAGGAAGGATGATTGATGTAGATGTCCAAGACAACTTTGGAAGGAACTTGGGATAGGTTCTGAAGATTATTGTCATGGAGGAATCACATGTAGGGAGGATAGTGCACCAGAGCCTGAAGTTCCCCAATTCTTCTGGCAGAAGGGAAGACTGTTTTCCAGGTGAGGTGCTAGAATGATTTGGATACCAGGGGTTCAAAGGGTGCCTGTATGAGTTCTGATAGGACCACATTGAGATCCCAGGCTGGTACGGATGGTTGAATGGGTGGTTTGGTGTTCATTCTGATCAGACAGTAGGTAGCATGAAGATGGGTTGACCATTTGACTGGGGCATGAGAAGCAGCAATTGCAAATAAGTGGTAGTGGATAGACCTTGTCTGGAGGCTGGAGTTGGACAGGTGGAAGACAGCATATGTCCCACAGAACAGTGGATGGGATCCTGATTGTTGGAGGCTGCCCAGCTTGAGAAAAGAGATCACTTGCATAGGTAAGAGAGCTGTGTTGCCAGCCTTTGAGATGCAGAAATGATAGTGATGACATCCTGAAGTAAGAAGTCAATTAGTGCACAGTGCCCTGAAGTCACCATGCTGTGAAGGAGATGCTCTGGAGGTTGGGATCCAGCAGGCATCCCTGTATCTATGCGAGAAGGCTGGGCTGAGTTCCAATGGCAGAGGAGGTTCTTGTAGGAGTATCAGGAGATGGGAAAAACAGAGTTGCCAAGGCCACTTTGGCGCTATGGGGATTACTGAAGCCTTGTCCTGTTTAACCTTGAGCAAGACCCATGCGATGAGTGGAAGGGGAGGAAAAACATAAGAGGACACTTGACCAGTACATGGCAAAGGCATTGGGTGCCCAGCGCTGTGGGCATGGTCGTATGGAGCAGAAAACAGAGCCTTTTGCATTTTCAGCAGAGGCAAAGTGGTGCATGTACAGTTCGCCCAGGCACTGAAAACATTTTGAACAGTCATGGGGTCGTAGGACCATTTGTGTGGATCTAATTGGCAACTGAGCTTGTTGATTAGATGATTTAGAGTTCCAGGTAGGTAGTTTGCCTATAGCGTTGCTCCAATGGATATAGAAAAGTTCCAGAGATGCAAGGCTTTGCGACAAAGCTGATGTGAACCTGCACCTCCCTGCTTGTTGATGTAAAAAATGGAGACTTGGTTCATATGAGGATAATCTTGGGATGAACTGAGTGGGGAAACATGGTGGGGGCATAGTAGACAGCCCAGAGTTCCAGAACAATTGATGTACAGGGCTCTTTCCTGAGGGGATCATGTGTGGAAAGTTATGTCCTGTGTTGGTAATCAGAATGAGATAATGAGGAGGCACCTGGAAGGGACAACCTATGCTGAGGTTAGACAGTACTATCCACCACTGGAGGCTGTTGAGGAGGTCTGCCCAATGTACGCCTCCCATGGGAATCATGGAGCGTTGACACCAGTTGAGCTTGAGAGGCCACTATAAGGGGTACATGTGCAGTCACACCAGTGGTACTACATGAACGCTGGCAGCCATGTGCCCCAGCAGTCATAGGAGCATATAGGCCAATGTTGTTTGATGTGTGGTGAGATTGCTGCTGAGAAATCTTAGGATCTGGGCCCTCTGTTCATGGAGAAAGGCTTTGGCCTGAAGAGTCTATGTGCATACTGATGAAGCACAGTTGATACTGAGAAATGGGTTCAGAATTTTGCATGTTCAAGATGAAGCCAAGAGCATGGAGAGTGGCAAAAGTAGCCTGGATGGCTTGAACGGCAGCTTCCTCAGATGCACTGGAGATGAGCAAGTCATTGAGATAGGGGTGGAAACAGTGACCCTTGTACTGTAGGTGGACAGCTACTACCACTAGGCACTTTGTGAAGATGCAGTGAGTGGATGAGAGGCCAAACGAGAGACCTTGTACTGATAGTGTTTATTGAGTAATCTGAAGCAAAGATATTTCTAATGATGAGAATGAATGGGAGCATGAGTGTAAGCATCCTTCAGGTCCAGAGGAACAAGCCAATCCTGGTGGCTGAGCTGAGAAGGATGGTCTTCAAAGTGTGCATCTTGAATTTTTCCTGCTTGATGAAGAGTTTGAGATGATGGAGGTCAAGGATTGAGCAAAAGCCTCCTGATTTTTTGGGGATCAGTAAAAATCATGATTAGAAGCCCTGACCTCTATTGCTGAGCGGAGCCATCTCTATGGTATTACTGAAGAGCAGTTGGCTGATCTCCTGTGCCAGCAGGGGTACATGATGGCCTAGGAGATCGCTGACACTGGGAGCAGGTTGGGAGAGCAGTGGTGCAGAGAAATTGAGTCTGTATCCCGACTGGATAATGGAAAGCACCCAGTGGTCTATGGTAATGGATTGTCATACCTTTTTGAAGTGTCGGATGCAATTTCCAACCGACAAGTAGTCAAAAACTGGGGGTGGGTTTGGGGATAGCGGTTTTAGGAAGTAGTTGGGTCCTCTCCTGCTGATGATAGCATTGAGTATATGGCTGATTATGAAAACATTGCTTAGGTGGCTGTGGATAGGCCTGGTATCAGCAGTGTGGATAGAATAAGTTCTAGAAGTGATAGGGACACATATAAGAAGGCATTGTAGGGCAATGGGTGCATGAAGTTGTCTCCGCTGTTTGAGCTGCTAGTTCCTGAACAGTGGAGGAGTGATATTTTACCTTGGAGATGGCCTCCTGTATTTTGAAACCAAAGATGCTGTCACCCTGACAAGGAGTCCAGATATGTGGAACCAGGCTGTTTGTCTGACAGAGACAGCTGTAGCCACAGAATGTGCTACTGAATCATAGATGCTGTAGGTGGTATGGATGATGTGTTAGAGGGATTCATGTAGGTCAGATGCTAGCTTGGGTGGGTCATCAGAAATGGGATTGTTCAGCTGAAGGAGAAGGTCATGTGGCAATGTAGCATCTGTAGTTGTTGGGCTAGGATGCGCATGACTAGGATACTGTTCTGGTAGGATTTGTGACCCACAGCATCTAAAGTCCACTGTTACTTTCCCAGAGGTATTTGAGACAGTGGTTTGGTACTCTTAAACTTCTTTAAGATGGCCTCCAATATCACCAACATATGGGATGGTTGTTGATGCTCAAAGCCAGAGACTGGCAGAACCTTGCACTTCAGGTCAAGTAAAAAAAAAAACATGGTGCTGCCTGAGATTGGCATTTTCCAGATGAAGGCTTGTAGATCCTGGAGAATCTGGGGTACCGGCAAGTGAGGACCTCCTTGGGGTGCTGCAGGACTTAAGGACAGATTGGAAGTTGCATTTATTTGTGGGAGACTGTAAATTGTTGAGGGCAAGCACCCGGGAGATTTTTTGGAGGAATTTTGGGTAGGAGAGGTTGTCTGCTGGTTCTTCATGGGGGTCCTGGTAGAAGGGTGTGGGTGAGTGATCATCCATGATGGAATTGCAGGGCTCCCAGGAATGTTGGTAAACCTGTAAGGACCCCATATCCTCACTGAGTGTGGAGATCCTGTGGTCGGCAGGCACTTCTGGGCATTGGACCAGGGTTGGGGAGGCTGTCTGGAGAATGGCAGAGCTGTCCTGAATGAACCTCTCCAGGAGGGATAGAGAGAGGAATAAGAGCTTGAGGGTCCTCTGGATGAGGGAGGGGGGCTGTCAGGTATCAGGGGAGGTAGCTTGTGCTTTGTTGGAAGCTTACCAGAGGGGTTGGTCCCCGAGGGATGGAGTCGATTTTTATTTTTACATTTTTTATTTTTGCAATTTACACTTTACAACAAGAACAAATCTTGAAATAAAAAGGGAACACTGATAACAGCATATTATCCATACAAAGAAAATCAACACACACATACCCCCCACATGAGGGAAAGTATTCACAATACAAAGGAAACAAATCCTAAAGAAGATATTTGATACAAACAATCCAAATAGACAAAAGAGATTACACAAGTTACCTTACCCTACCAACATAGGGCTTGATTTAAGTGGGCTCTATAGAGGGGGGTTAACACCCCACAAGCTTGGAGGAGAGAAAGGCTGGCAACTGTTGGGGATCAAGAAATACATAATTAGACTCAGTCAATTTGACTAAGCACTTACATGGGAAACAGAAAAAACAACCCACCCAGTTGCAGAACTCCAGGTTTAAGAATTAAAAATTGTTTCCACCTTTTCTGTGTAGTCCTAGAAACGACAGGAAATATTTTAATAGTAGAACACATAAACTCTTTAATGGATGATCAAAAATACATTTTTAGGATCCAATCCCAGTCAACATCCAATACGAGGGTGACCAATAAAGTTGCGGTCACCCCAGGATCAGACCCCGACCGCTCTAGAAATCTAGTAAATTCAAGCTATCACAGGACAGAGCAGATGACATATTTAAACCTTGACCCTGACCATCTACCTGATAAATCTTAGCAGAAGGCAGAAAGTTAGCTTTAGATATTGGAGGGAATGATTCTACTAGAATTTTTAATGCATTAACCAAAAACTTCTGGAAAAGTTCCATGGGTGAAAAAGATGGAACCTTAGGGAAGTTAAGAATTCTCAGGTTCCTGCTCCTGAAAATATTCTCCAAGGCCTCAGTCTTCCTTTGCAAACTCTCTGCATCCCTCATGATAGCAGAAACAGAGTCTTGGACAGAGTCAACCCTTTTATCCAAAAATGAAATCCTTACAGGCAGGGAACCCAAAGAAGATTCATGAACCTCCACTATATGTCCAAAAGTAGCAAACTGACCGGAGATAGCTTGAAGCTGTCCTGGTATTGATTGCTAAAGCCTAAAAAGTGTATCCCAAACAGTTTCAAATGAAAAAAACTGAAGATCTCACCAAAATGACTGAGTTACAGGGTCTGAAACAGGTTGCTGCAAACCAAGTGACACCAAAGACAGAACACTAAATCACTCCTCTTCATGCTGCGGTTTTGGCTCAAACTCTACAGCTCTCACCTCTCCTGCAATGCCGGCAAAAACCACTGAGCCTGGCAAATACTTCCAGGGCTGAGGGGCTGCATACTAAGTGAGGGGAATCTTGTGGCTTTACCCGTCAAGACATCACTCGCCGCAGCCTCGATCCCCGCACTTGCAGGCTGCACAGGAGGAAACCAGAACTATGGGCTGAGAGAGACATTGGGCCCTGGGTTGAGCGAGAGTCCATCTTCCACCCTTGCACCTGCCAGCAGGCCTCTTGAAGTCACCACATCTCCACCGGGCACAAGGAAGGAATTCATTTGTCCAGTAGCCACCGGTTGCCCCAACAGGAGCTTGGCTTTCTGCTTCCTTCCGGTGTGTGACATCAAGAAAAAAAAGGTAAATGGAAAAGAAAACACCACTGCCAGTATACATCTGCTTGTGTCTCCGCCATCTTAACTTCCCATCGAGTGGATCTTTTGATGTGGCTTTGTGTCCCAACATTAGAACTGCCCTGTAGGAGGATTTGGGATGAGTTCTGATGGGGGAGGGGTAGAACCAGTCTGCTAAGTTGGCTGAGGGGGACCCATTGACCCCAAAGCCATTGCCTGGTGGAGTGATGCCTCCAGTGTCATGGTTGCCCTCAAAAAGCCCAATCATGCCTATGCTGGGCCAAAAGGAGGAGGGTGGAAAAGTGGTCAGATGCTGTAGAGGAAGGCCAAGCAGATGTGAATAGGGTCACCGAAGAGAACATGTCCTGGATGGCCTTTTGATATTATCTTTTGTTTTTCTTTCTTTTTTTGCTTTTGCTCTTTTCTTGACTCACTGTCGTTTGCACTGCTGGATGGATCACAGCACCCACAGTGCGGGCACTGCGCAGTTGGCTGTGTCGCCACTACTGAATGTTTCAAGTTTTTTGGTTTCTTCTGCTGTCGACAAAGAGAGTGGGGGTGCGATCGGGTGCTCCAGTGAATGCAGCAGTGTTGAAGGGACTAGTTGTAGCAGGCTTGATGAGAGATGGAGGGAGAGAGAACTGTGACAATCCTGACGTAGTCAGAGAAAAAACTGACATCCAGAGGCAAGCAGGCAGGAAACAGGCATCTCAGAGAGGCACATCAAAGCTTCTTTGAGCTGAGAGAGATATGGGCACACAGACTCATTTGGGACTTCACCTTGAAGTGTGCCTGCATCCCCTTACTTGTTTCCAGAGAAAAGGAGTTCCTGGGAGGAAGGTTTTTTAAATGATTCTAAAGACAGGTCACAATAACGAAGCAGGAGATCATGACATTGGGGAAACAAGGTATTGGTAAGGACCACACATGAGAACTATGGACGGGAGTCAGCCATTCTTAATTGATCATTAACTTGGTTAACCAAGGGGTATGTTTACTAAACCGTCCTAATGTGCGCCCGGCGCTAGTGTGCAGGATGCCATATAAGGAGTGGGCGTTTCAGTCTTAACCTAGCAAACCGGGATTATCGTGCGCTCATGTGTGCTGCGCGCTAATGTGCGCCGCACACATTAGCGCATGAGAAACGCGCGCGGGAAGCATAAGCAGGCGCGCTGATGTACAAACAGAGGAACAGGGCTGCAGTACAATGGTGAAGACACTGACAGATGGTGCAGGGGTCATGGGTTCAATCCCCCACTGTGCCCAATGAATTATGCTGGCTGAGACACTACCTGTTAGGTGTAATATTGCATTATGAGGCATTTTAATTTTATTTTAATTACTGCTGCTAGCAAACGCACCCTCAAAGTGCTGTAACATAAGGTGCTGCATACGGCACCCCATAAGGTACCCCAGAGGGCACATTTTAAAGTGCACTGGCCGCCACGGCACCCTACAATGTTGCTTAAAGGGTGGCCTATAGGGCGCCATATAGGGTGCCCTATGAGGCACAGCAAGGTCATAGCACTGTTTTTGATGGCAGCACTGTGCATTTTAACGCATGGAAATGTTAAGTAGGTGCGCTGACCTACAAGGAGAAACAGCAGTGTAGCACAATGGTTAAGACACAGACTGCTGGTGCAGGGGTCATGGGTTCAATCCCCCACTGTGCCCAATGAATAAGGCTGGCTGAGGCACTACCTGTTATGTGTAATATTGCATTATGAGACAATTTAATATTGTTTTAATTAGTGCTGCTAGCAAACACACTCTCAAAGTGCTGTAACATAAGGTGCCGCATCATCCGCCCTATAAGGCACTCCAGAGGGCATACTATAAAGTGCACTGTCCGCCCAGGCACCCTATAATGTCCCCTATAGGGCACCCTATAAGGCGCTCCATAGGACACCTTATAAGGCACCTTATACAGACTGTAACCATAAGGTGCCTCAGAAGGCGCTTTATAGGGTGCCCTATAAGGCGCCTTATAGGGCGCACTCTGAGGCACCTTATGGTTACAGTACCCCGAGGGTGTTATGCTGGCAGCACTAATGTACATTAAAAACAGACAATGCTTCAGACAGCCCTATCAAATAACCCCACTGTGAGTTTGAACCCATGATCTCTGGCTCCACAAGCAGTGAAGTAACCAGTGGGCTACAGCTCCATAGCTGCTAACAAACCCCTGGCTGGCTGCAGAAGAACTGCACGTCACCACCCAAACAGTCTGCTGTGGTCACCAGGACAGGGTTAACCCACCCATACCCTTGATGCACTGCACATGCAAATCAACAGTCTACAGATGATCACAAGATGGGGTATACACCCCCACAGCACCCCGGCCTGGTAGGGGGAACTGACCGTGTGTGGCACTGGCACAGAGTAGCTACACACCATCACATTTTGCAGGTACGGTACTCACCCTGAGGGTGAGGTAGGACGCCCAGCACCAGGTCCACAGCAGAAATAGGACATGCTGCAGGACCCCAGCAGTGCTAATGTCTGAGATAGGTAGTGTCTGCAGACACACTTTGGATACATCTGTATTTCTCAGTCAAGGTTTAGCCCTTAGGAACCCATAGGTGTATTATGTACCACCACCACTCCTCCCCCTCCCCCCCTCCGGGGCTGAGGGTGGGAAACAGGGTCTCCCACCAACAGATCCACATTCTACCTCCCTGCAATGGTGGCAGTAGAGGGGACTATCAACCCCAGTTCTGCTGGGGAACAGACACCCTACAGGGCAGTCAATGCAGCTCTGTACACATCCATAAAGCAATAGCAGACAGACATTAGGCCTGAATATGCTAAGCTGCACCCCACCACTATCTGATATTCTCCTGCAGCAAGCCTTCAGCCGCTGCACCCTGCAAGGTGTTCCAGCAAGACACATACTAGCTGCAGACAGTCTGCTAGCTAGTCCATAGTGCATGTTCCTGGTGGAAATGCGTGCACCCAGAACTAGGATGTCAGCATACACACCAAGCAGATAAGTCAGTGACTAGGCCCCAAAAGGGAACCCATAAATATCACATGATAGAAATACTACATTGCACTATGGGGGAACCTAGCCATGCCGTGGTCACTGCTCAGTCAGGGTGAGAGTGATCTCCCAGCAGAACATGGTGTGGCTACCCTGTCTGTGCAGGTGGTGGCCGGGCACTAGAATGTCCCAGCCATTGCCCTATGCCCTGTGCAGATGCATCCTGGCCAGGCCACCCTGTCCGGGCTATACCCATGGTACCTTGCTCCTCATTATGCACATTGGGAGGCCAATACTGGCAACAGTGCTGGCAGTGTGGGCTGTGGAGGGTGTTTGCAGCCACCACACACTGGATAGACAGACACACACTCCCCACACCTATGCCAGCATTGTGCAACTATAGAGGTGTTTGGCAGCCCTGGCACCTGCACCAGTCCTGGACACAGTGCAGACATGGCTATAGTGCACAATACTGTAGGAGACACTCCCCAGGGTGGTAAACACTGTCAGACACCAGACCTGAAGCACATTCCACAGACATCAGAAACGTTGCTATGATGCAGCTCACTCAGCAAATTGTGATTAACTTAGGAATTGCTATCTGCCAGTAATCATGGCAACCTTTTGATAGATGTGTACCGTATTCCAAGGTTTAGGGTGGCATTGCTAAGGTATGCAAGTGCTAGTATTGGAAGATGCATGCAGGGCCCAATGTCCTGCCTCTCCAGGAGGCATTGGCTAACGGAGCCTTGGGTGTGGGTGTGTCTGCCCCTGTTTGCGGCTGCTTTACGGCAGAGGTTCCCAACTCCGGTCCTGGTGGGCCAAACACTGTTCGGGTTTTCATGCTGTCCCTACTGAATATGCATGAGACACATCTGCATACCATGGGGGCGGTTCATAGAGATGCAGCACAGCCATATTTAGTGGAGACAGCATGGAACCTGAATGGTGTTTGGCCCTCCAGGACTGCTTTTGGGAGACTCTGCTCTAAGTAATGCGCATGTTTATGGTGTCTGTGCTCTGTAGGGTAAAATGTAGGCGTTTTGGGCATGTTTATGTTATCTGCACTAACAGTTCTGTCTGTAATACTACGTTTTAGTAGTGGGTAAAATATGGGGACTGGGTTTGCAGGAACCACAGCTGGGACTTGAACCTGTGACCTTCTGCTCCTGAACTCACTAGCTGTGTGCACTGCACCACTATGTTGCCACAGAAATGATGCATTCCCTGGGGATTCCATGACTGTACATCAGACAGGGCCTGTCTGTTGCAGTGCATGGCACCCACCTACACAGGGCTAGGCCATGGTCTGCTGTGGGCAGCTGCCACTGCCCCCTCCACCACCAGTACCCCTCTGCCACCATGCTGACATGCCCTTCTGCTGGTGGTGCTGGTGGTGCGCCATCTCAGGCCATCCAGTGTGCCGGTAGGCGGCTGCCTATGGTGTGGGTTCTGGGGTAGGGTGCCTGCATAGACGTCCACGCTTCCCCCCCAACACCGCCTGCCAATGTTCTGTGCCCTTGGAGGTACTGCTGGGTACTATCCCCTGTGACACTGTGATAAACACACTCGTGCCCATGTTGGGCCCTCATCAGTTGCTGTCTGGCTGCTGTACGGTTTCAGCATTCCTAGGTGCCACCTAGGCATCTGCCTAGTCCGCACTGTGCCCAAGCTGCACCACAGCATGTGCCGCCTGCAACCCTCTGTATTCCATTTCCAAGCATCTGTCCAGTTGGCCATTCCGACATGCCCGCCCTGCTGTTGCCGCACATGTGCATGCCATAGGAAACCTGTCTGATGGTAAGGGAAACCCTGCACAGCGCAATTTCACTGTGGGCTCATTCACCTTGTATGGGGATGGAGCATGGACCCTTCCAAAATTAATATCCTTTTTTTGGTGCCTTCATGGGAGTGTTTTTTGATGTTTCCCATTGAGATCACTATTGCCCAGCTTGGTTATTTTATTTTTCCATTTTCTGCTGGTCCTTTTCACTGTTTATTTGCCCTTTTGTTCCGTGCACATGTATCACACTTATCATTTTTTTGTAGGTTTCCCTGATTTTGCTGTACATTGCTGACAGAAATGGTTTCTCTTCCCTTTAAATCAGCTCTAACGCCAGGGTTTCACTGGCGTTAGTTTTGAGCCTCGGATTTCACAGCGTTACTGTGCAGGGAGCCTCTCCCCTCCCACTCTCCACCCATTGACCCCTTCTCTCCGCCCCTGGGGAGCTTTCCTCCGCCCTCCGGGAGCCTTTGCCCGCCTTCATCGCTCGTTTTCGCCGCGGCGCGCATTATCGCGCAATAAGCTACCTGTGCGCCGCAAGATGCGACATTATCGTGCGATAAGGTACCTTATCGCGTGATAACGTCGCAGAGCGCACTTTAAGACGGTTTAGTAAACATACCCCCAAGAGTCAAGAAGAGGTGTTAAACTAGGTCTTGGCTTTGTGCCAACTCTCTGTATGATCAATTTAGGATGATGATATATTTAAAAAAATGTTTAAAGAAAATTACAGATTAAGATGTATGCATCAGAAATAATATTATTACTACTACTACTACTACTTGTCATTTGAACAGTGATACAAGGCATATGCAGCGCTGTACCTGGAGTGCAGTAAGACATGGTCCCTGCTCATCAGAGCTCATAATCTAATCAAGACAAAACAAATCACAAAACTGGGGACTAGAGTATGGTAAGATACATAAGTAGTGAACAAGAGAGTGAGGAGCATCAGGATCCAAGAGCTGCCTCAAAGAGGTGGGGTTTTTTTTAGCCTGGATTGAATAGGGTTAGAAAAGGAGCCCGAAACACTGACTCAGGTAGTTTATTCTAGGAATAAGGAGCAGCAAGGTGGAATGAATGAAATCTGGAGTTGGCAGTAATTGAGAAGGGCACAGATAAAAGGGATCTGCAAGAGGGGCAGAGTTCCCAAGTAGGGGTATAGAGTGAGATAAGAAAAGAGAAGTAGTGAGGAGCCACAGAATAAATGCACTTGTAGGTCAGTAGGAGAAGTTTGAACTAGATGCAGAAACAGATAGGAAGTCAGTGAAGTGACTTGAGAAAGGGGCTACATAAGCATAGCAACACTGGTGGAAGATAAGCCAAGCAGCTGAGTTTTGAACAGATTGAAGGGGAGAGAGATTATTCAAAGGGAGACCAGCGAGGAACAGGTCGCAATAGTCAAGACAGGAGATGACTAGAGAGTGGATAAGGGTCTTAGTAGTGTATGTAGAAATTATGATGGATGACTCATTAGTGAGATTATTATATAAGTGGATACTCACAGGCCCCCAAGACCCCTATTGACAGAATTTGAATTATTGTTCCTCAGAGAAGTCCTGGAAAAACAAAATAAGAAGCATTATAATGTGATTAAATTGCATAAAACAGCTCTGAGAGAATTGGCAGAGACCAGTAAGAAGAGTGGATAAGGGGGTAGAGAGAGTGGTCCAATCTACTGCACAGTATCATGCTGAGAATTTGAAACAATTAGAGAATGAAGTACATTACAAAGCATTGGTAGATGATCCAAGTTTAGGCTTGAAGCAGGAGATTAAAAAGCTTGTGGAAGAAGCCTGAAAATTGAAATATTTAACAACAAAAGAAAAATAATTGTTAGTTAATCAAAATCCACAGATATCAGTTTTTTATACCTTGACAAAAGTTTATAAGTCTATACAAAACCATCCTGGGAGACCAATTGACTCTAGTAGGGGAGACAACTGGTCTCCCAGGAGGGTTTTGGCATGGCCCTTAGGCCAGACCAACATGACACAGCACATAAAGGTGCCGCCTGGCCCCACCGAAGACCTCTGCAGCAGACACTGCACACCATCGGGGATCATGTTCCTGCATATAGCCACAGAGGATGCAGCATCCAAAGACTCCTGCTCCCTTCCAATCATCAGAACAGATCTGCAGCAGGCACAGCAGAGAGAGAGAGCCAGTAAACTCCCCTTCCATAGGAGGCATCATAACCAGCTTCCTCTATATATATCAACTGTCCTTAAGGGGGGCCCTCAACTAAGGGCCATGACAAAGGGCCTTTAGGAGTGGCCTTTAAAGTGGACCTAGAATGACCACAATCCACCAACACAACCCGAACCAAAGAGATCACGACAAATCACAAAAACATATAGCCTCTCTGCAATAGCACAGGCTGGGAATCCTCCTATCTTCCTGCTCAAATAGGCAAGGCACTGTAAGTTTGACCAACAACACACTCCACTTACAATTGATCGCACTAGCTCCACTACTAACACATGTACCACAACAAGCTAATATCCAACTCAAACAACCCTTCAACAGACTACCATCCCTGGCTACCCAATGGGCACCACAACCATCCTACTCACACTACTCTGCCTGGCCTCTTTCCTCACACCCACCACCTCACTAACCCCCCCCCCCCCACCATGTCCACATAGCCATTATACCCTCATACCCCACAAACTAGCCCAGAAATCAACACATACCAACACCTCATATGAATCAAACCCCAGCTACATACAGCAACAACACACCTGCAGCACCCCCTATCTACCCTCTCACACCTCAAATGCACTCTCACAAATGCCCACTCAGCGTGTAATAAAATTCAACTGATCTCTGACTTTCTCATGAACAACCAGCTGGACATTTTATGCATCACTGAATCCTGGTTCACAGATTCCGACAATGTCCTCATGAACTATTATGACCTGTTCGCCTGTCTTAGAAATGAATGTAGAGGTGTTGGGGTTATCATCATGAGGAAGAAACACCTCAACTTCCACTTCCTCACCAACAGCACTAGCAGAGATCTAGATACATTAACCATCATGAATGGCACCTCAATTCTCTTCCTGGTTTACAGATCCCCTAATACCAGCCCAGATGACTTGGACAACATACTAGAAACAGCCTGTAAACACAAATTTGGCTCCAACCATTTACTGACCCTAGGCCAGTGATGGCTAACCTTTTTGAGCCCGAGTGCCCAAACTGCCGCACAAAACCAAAGAATTTCCTCAAAGTGCCAGCACGTCATTTGCATAAGTGGTCTTATTTGCATAAATATTTGCATAATGTTACCATACACTAACTTTTAGTAAACATGTCTCTTAATGAGTGTATGGATAAAGAAAGACTAAAAGATTTCTACATTACTATAATCCAGTGCCAACCGCCAGGCACATTAGGAACTACTACAAACGCTGCCCATTTAGAACCCATAGCAAACCCGCCGTATCCTGACAGCATTACCAGGACTCACAAAGCACCATACCCTACCTATCAAAAGGCAACCACTGCAAATATTAAACCAATACATTTCAGAGAATACTGGGGAAAGAGAACAAGTGGCAACGTCAAATAGGAATTTCCCTCTTGTACCAAACAAAGCGCAGATGTTAATGATGCACATTTCCCAGAGCTGACATATTCCAGTTAATAAATTCAAAATAAAGAGATATCTTTCTACCTTTTGTGCATTTTTTTTCAGTTGCAATTGGTCCAGCCATTTTCCCTTCTGGTTTTCTTCATGTTTTCTGCTAACTCTCCATCGTCTGCTGTCCATTTGTCCTTTCTTCTCTCTTCTAGTTTTTTTCCATTCTCTCCTCTCCTCTACATCTGCTTTAACATACTAATCTTTCTCCTTTTGCTCTTTCCTCATTCCTATTTCATCCACACAAATTTTTACCCCTCCATCCTCAATCCCCAATTACTCTCCCAATACCTGGCCAATTGTAGATTTTTCATCCCTCCTACACAAAATATTTTTCCCCTCTCCATTTTACTCTCCCAGCCCCATCCCATGCTAATCCTCCCCCAACATCAGCTCCCTTCTGGTTCCGTCTCCACCCAGCATCCATTCCCTTCTTCAAGCCCCCCACTTCCCCTCAGCCCATTTCCATTCCAAGCCCCGTCCCCATCAGCTATTTGCAGTTCAAGCCCCCCACTTCCCCTCAGCCCATTTTCCATTCCAAGCCCATCCCCAACAGCTATTTGCAGTTCAAGCCCCCTTCCACTCAGCCCATTTCCAGTCCTAGCAACCCCCCCAACCCATTACCAGTCCCTAGCCCCCCATAGCCCACTCCCAGTCCTAATCCCACCAGCCCATTTCCAGTCCTAAACCTCCCCATCAGCCCACTCCCAGTCCTAATCCCCCATCACTCAATTTTTAGTTTAAGCCCCCCCAGCGCCTATCACCACTCCTAACCCCCCCCAGCCCCATCACCACTCCTAACCCCCCAGCCCAGCGCCCATCACCACTCCTAACCCCCCCAGCCAGCCCAGTGCCCATCACCACTCCTAACCCCCCCCAGCCAGCCCAGTGTCCATCACCACTCCTAACCCCCCAGCCCAGTGCCCATCACCACTCTTAAACCCCCCACCCCAGCCCATCACTACTCCTAACACCCCCCAGCCAAGCCAGCCCAGCCCATCACTACTCCTAACCCCCCCCAGCCCAGCCCAGCCCATCACCACTCCTAACCCCCCCAGCCCAGCCCAGCCCATCACCACTCCTAACCCCCCCCCCAGCCCCAGCCCAGCCCAGCCCATCACCACTCCTAACCCCCCCTCCAGCCCATCACCACTCCTAACCCCCACCCCCCCCCAGCCCAGTCCAGCCCCAGCCCAGGGAAAATTAAAAAAAAAAAAAGAAACCTGTCTGCTGCCGTTGTCGGGGCCGCCGCGGCAGAATCGAGCGTGCCGCGCGGGCCCCCCTGTACCCACCCGGCAGAGCCTGCCCTCCCCCGTAGCAGCTCTCTCTTTGGAGCTACAGTCAGAGCGCCGGCTTGCAGAGCGCGAAGGGAAGAGTTCCCTCGCTGCTCTGTTAAGCCCGCGGGGGCTGATGGGAAGTTCCCATCAGCCCCCGCGGGCTTAACAGAGTCGCGAAAGGGAAACTCTTCCCTTCGCGCTCTGCAAGCCGGCGCGTCTGACTGTAGCTCCAAAGAGAGAGCTGCTACGGGGAGGGCAGGCTCTGCCGGGTGGGTACAGGGGGCCCCCGCGGCACGCTCGATTCTGCCGCGGCAGCCCCGACAACGGCAGCAGACAGGTTTTCTTTTTTTTTTTTTCAATTGCGGACCTTCCCGCGTGCCAGCTGCAAGGCCTTCGCGTGCCACAGCTGGCACGTGTGCCATAGGTTCGCCATCGCTGCCCTAGGCAATTTTAAGCTCACTTCCACCACTCCTAAAACATCAAATGCCTTCCTGAAACTGTTTTTCAAACATCTTTCCTGAACACTTGGAAAAGATCATCATAGACATTAACACTGCTACATCCCCACTTGACCCATGTCCGGTCAAATGGGTCAAGGCTGCACAAACAGAATTACTACCCATAATACTCAAAATCACACAACATTCACTGCAACATGAATATATGCCCACTGACCTAAACGTGGCCTCCATTCATCCAACAATAAAAGGCTTATCTGAACCATAACAGTCAGCCTCATACCGACCAATTGTCAGCCTGCCATTCCTGGCAAAAGTGATAGAAAAAAATAGTATTTTCACAACTCTAGGAATACAAAGATGCTCACTTCCCACTTGCCCCCAACAATATGGGTTCAGGCCTCATCACACCAGCACTGGAGTTGTCCACCCCTACACTAGAAGTATCTTTGAGGGCGCCATCGGGCGCATGGCTGGCTGCACGCCGCACACCACGCCAGGGCAGGATCAGTCCTTTAAATTGAGGGTGCCATCGGGCACATGGCTGGCTGCATGCCGCACACCATGCCAGGGCAGGATCGGCCCTTTAAATTGATGGCGCCATCGGGCGCATGGCTGTCTGCATTCCGCACACCACGCCAGGGCAGGATCAGTCCTTTAAATTGAGGGCGCCATCGGGCGCATGGCTGGTTGCATGCCGCACACCACCCCAGGGCAGAATCGGCCCTTTAAATTGAGGGCGCCATCGGGCGTATGGCTGGCTGCACGCCGCACACCACGCCAGGGTAGGATCGGCCCTTTAAATTGAGGGCACCATCGGGCGCATGGCTGGCTGCACGCCACACACCACGCCAGGGAAGGATCAGCCCTTTAAATTGGGGGTGCCATCGGGTGTGCCCGCACCTGGTGGGCCCACACCTGAGGGCCTCGCCAGAGGGCCCTTTGGCATGGCCCTTAGGTGCGGGCCTGGGGCCGCCGTGTTGCGAGCCATCAAACCAGCTTCAGCAAGCCACTGAAAACGTCAAGAAAATAGAGCAGGCATGAAAGAAACTCCACAACTCTCATCCTGATCCCGACCAACTCTCGATCACTACCCATTTAATTCCAAGTAACTCTACTTTGTGCTTGTTTCCCATGCCTGGCGAACTTGCTTTCCACTACTGACATAGAACCTGCCTCCCATTACTTGCATAGAACTTGCTTCCACTGCTTGCTCAGAACTTGCTTCCCAAAACCTGCATAGAACTGGCTACCCATTGCCTGTATAGAACTTGCTACCCATTATTTGCGTAGAACATGCTTCCCATTGTTGTGTAGAAATTGCAATCCATTGTCTGCATAGAACTTGATTCCCATCTGCATAGAACTTGCTTCCCATTGCCTGTATAGAACTTGTTTCCCATTGCCTGTATAGAACTTGCTTCTCATTGTTTGCATTGTAAAATAACTCGCACTGCGTAACCTATTAAATCCAGTACTACCTCATTGACCGTCAGCTAGCAAACCACAACTAATACAACATACAGAGTAAAGACACCACTACCAAAGCAGAACTGCAGGATAGAAGAAACTGCACAAAAAGAACAAACAAGTACTCATGAAAAGGAAAAGGACCAAACACCCACCACCTATAGGCCACAACTCAAGTTGAGCCCAGGTCAGTAAACCACAAACCTAATCCCAGGTCAGTATAATACAAAATACAAATTACAAAATGCACCCCACTACCCACTACCTCATGGCCTACTTCACACTCCTCCATATATTAACTCTCTGCACACAGGGCCTTTGACTAAACGAGCAAATCCCCTTGATCAACCTACATACCACCCAACCCAGATGCACATCATCATACCTACCCTAAGAACGCCAGCAACCTAAACATACAGCTCACAAACCACGCAATGCCACACATATTACACCCGCTCATCACTCAAATAATAAACACACCAACCCAATCATAACCACAAAAATCAAGCGTGCCCTACTAAATGCCAGATCCATCAGGAACAAACCAAATACTATCCTTGACCTCATCCATTACTACTGTTATCAACCTGTATATAGTCCCATGTTGTATATAGTTCCATGATGTATATAGTTAGCCTGTGTTCCATGTTCAATACCCTGTTCAATGTAAAACGCAGTGTGGCTTTTCCTGCTGTGCGAGTTTTGTTACCTGTGAACCGCGCTGATGGTAAATAGTGCGGTATAGAAAAACTATAAATAAAATAAATAAAAATAAAGAAGCTGGATATAATATGCATCACCGAGACTTGGCTAGACGATTCAGACCAAGTCATATTAAACCAAGTAACCCCAACAGGATACTTGGCATTTAACTGCATCAGAGAACAAAAGAGAGGAGGAGGAGTACTAATACTTACCAGAAAGGAATACAGAGTCAAAACAATTGCCACCACTAACACAATCAAATCCAACACACTCACTATAGCCAACAAGTACCTAAGCATCTCCCTCACATACAGATCACCTGGAACCACAACCGAATACCTTTCCACACTAATCGAAACAATATGCGCACATAGCAGAAGACATAAACCCCTCGTGGCACTAGGAGACTACAACCTAACATCAGCACCCACCAGAGAGACCGCAGCATCTTAAAAGCCATGGAGTCATTAAAATATTTTATTTATTTTATTTATTTATTTATTACAATTTCTTATATACCGCACTATTCGGTATCAGCGCGGTTTACATTATAACACAATGACCATAACAACAAGCTGTTTGGTTTTACATAGAACAGGCGTACAAACTTGGATAACAGGGGAAAACTATATACATGAGATATTTACACGGAACAAGATTGGGTAACAATAACATGATTGGGGTAACCATAACATAATGAATGTAAGGGATACCTAGGTTCCGTTGCTGATTGAGTAGTATTGGAGGAAAAGGTGGTATTTGAGTGCCTTCCTGAACTGAGATAGGGTCAACAATGGCCCGAATGTTGGAAGGTAGAGCCATTCCAGCATTTGGGGACATAGAAAATGAACGCCCCTGTTTGCAGTTGTCATGTTGCATTTTGTCAATGCCTTTGGGGTTATTAGCAGGTTTACAGCTGTTGCTCTTCTGGATCTGTTGGGGGGCACCGTGTGAATAAGTTCTGTGAGTGAGGAGGATGAAATACCTTTGATTGCCTTGAATGAGAGGAGAAGGGTTTTAAAGATAATCCTCCCATGGATGGGGAGCCAGTGAAGCTGTTTGAGAATGGGAGTCACGTGGTCACTTCTGGAGGCTCCGTAGAGGACCCTTGCTGCAGCATTCATGGCCAGCTGTAATGGGCTCAGTGTGGATTGAGGGAGACCTTGTAAGATGGCATTTGCAAAGTCGAAGTGTGGCAGGATTAGCGCTTGGTATATGGTCCGGAAATCGTCTGTGTCCAACAGGGAGCGCAGATGCGGAGCGGTGCGGATTTTGAAGTATACAGCTTTGACTATGTTTGCTTATGTGGTGTTTTCATATCCAGACATTGGTCCAAAATGACTCCAAGGTATCTTATTGTTTCTTTAGGTTTGTAAGTCAGCTTCCTTGACACTGACATGGGATGAGGAGTAAAGTTGGGGTCTCTGGCGATGAAAAGCACCTCCGTTTTCTTATGTTGAATGCGGAGGTTTTTGTGAAATGGAGCCACTCTGAGACCGCATTGAAACAGTCTAACCAGTGGTGTAAGGTCTTATTTGAGCTGTAGAGAACGGCATGTATAAGAGTATGTCATCTGCATATATCAAACAGTTCATGTTGAATGATCTGATGATGTTGCAGATGGGCTGCATGTATATATTGAATAGTTGGGAAGACAACGAGGAACCTTGAGGCACACCTTGCTTTTGATGGAAGCGTTTTGACTCTTCTGATACGGACTTCACATATTGTCATCTTCCATCCAGATAAGATTTACACCATCTTAGCGCAATGTTGCAGACTCCCTTCTCTTTCAGTCGTCCGAGGAGAATTTCGTGACTCACCGAGTCGAACGCCACGGCGATGTCTAAGAAGATGAGCACAAAACCTTGTCGGATATTGTCAATGCCTGTGATGATATCGTTGAATAGGCTAGTGAGTAGGGCCTCGACTCCATGATATTCTCTGAACCCATGTTGGCAGTGATCCAGGGGAGTTACAGAATCTATATGATCTTGAATTTGCCGTTGTACCTCTTTCTCGATTATCTTAGCTAGGAGGGGAATACTAGCTATTAACCTATAAGAATCGACCCTTTGAGGGTCTAGTTTGGGATTTTTCAATAGTGGCCTAATGGAAGTCTGCTTGAGTGCTGTGGGGAAGGAACCTGTTGTGAAGGAGAGGTTCATTAGATTCGCGATGAAAGGGCTGAACACACCGCATAGCTCCTTAATCCAAAAAGCTGGGCAAGGGTCAGTCTGCGCAGTGGAGGTAGTGAGAGATTCTATGGTATCCTCAATACATTTATTGATTATTGATTATTAATACATATTGTCAGACGGCTGCCTGGGTGATAATCTTCACAGTCTTGGCAAGTGCATATCTCTATATGATTTGCAAGGGATTGTGGGCAATGTAGTTCATTCACACCAGACACAGCTGCTGACAATAATTTAGTTGTGCTCTTGGGTAAAGCCAATAAGATATTTTTTTATAGGGTTATTTCTCCCAACACAGATATGCTTTGGTAGCACATAAATTAGGTTACTTGCTTTCAGTGTTAACTTGGAAAAAAACAAAGTCAAAATCAGGAAAACAACAAATGAAAAGCCACAAAGCAAGAAACAAACTGTTCTTTTCAGGTTAACTTCTGATTACTTCCCACATAGATACAGAAGTGATTCTCTCCTAGCTCACAAGCAATTAGGTAAGGCTTAATTGCTAGCAGTTACCAGCTGAAACCCCTTAGCTGGCTTGCCTTCCACTGTGTGGGTCAAATCCTGCTTCAGGAGCTTTTCTGAGTAGATTAAAGAACAAATTTGTATTTTCTTTGTGATGGTTGCTGTACTTTATAACAGAAAGTTACCAATGGAGTTTAGATAGAGAGCAGTCCATATAAACAGGATCCTCATCTGCTATTATTCCCCCTTGTTCAACAAGCATGGGTTCAATATCATGGATTGGCACAGTATGAATCTCTCAATGGAGCATTTTCAGGAGAATACTTGTTTCCCTGCTGTCTTTCAAGGTTATAGCTAGGGCATAGATCAGTGTTCATACCTGAGCTTCGCATTGCTGCTAAAGTTCCTCTCTATATAGCCCTGGCCAGTATGTAGTCCAGTTCTAATGTCCAGCCTTCCAATCCAGATCCCTGGACACTGGATCTCTCTTCACATACCTTCTGGCACAGGTCTTAGGGTCCCTTCCACGTGCAGCCGTCTCCCTCACAGGTAGCCTCTGGTGATTCCTAGCTCTGCAGCACCATTCCTCTGGCTTTCCCCAGTCCAATGGGTGTATGCTGGCCCTTGGAATACCTCCCAGTATACGTACTGCTTTGGACTCTTCTAGAACCTCTCAAAGGCTTTTCTCTTCCTTCTTCCAAAGGGTCCCCTCTTTCCCTCTATGTCCGTCCGGTTTTTGGCTTCTGCTTCATGAAATGATCCCTCAGAGATTGAAACTGATGATCAAACTCAAGCTGATTATCAGGATACTGAGGACAATTTCCTCTGGATATCCAAAGGTGGATCATGAAGATGGTTCATCTGTAGAATAAACTCTACTCCCTTAATTCTGCTTAGATGAGGTGGCTCCTCCCCTAACGCACAGCGCAGCTGGTGCTGGAAATCAGGGGCCCCTTGCCCTTTGATGATGGAGTGCTTAGGGGATTATCCTCATAGCCCTCCTGATTGAACACACGTTTCCTCCCCCACTTCAGCGTCCTCTAATGGCTGTGTGGTGGGGGGAAAACTGGTGCAATTTCTGGGACTGGTAGTCTTTTATGGGAAAATTCTGTTTTTTTTTCTTATTTCTACCAGAACTGACAGGTTTGCTTTGTTCAGAGTCACCCCTTCACCTTTGTCGATAGCTCCTTCCTCGAGCTATGATTATAGCTTCCTTATCACAGTACCCCCCCTGCTTAAAGTTATTCACGGAACTGGTTTTAACTGTGTGAAACTTCTTCCCCTAACAGTCCGTGAATACCTACGGGAGAGCGGAGGTGTTTATCAATTTGTTGAAGCTCACCTTTCTTCCGAACTGGCCCTTCAGGGTCCCTGATTATTATTTACAGGGACAGGCCTCTACCTTTCCAAGACTTTTAAAGTACATTAATATGGGTAGGTCTGCCTACGCCCTCTTGCAGTTTCTAACCATATATGAAGACACTGGGCTCACTTGTTTTAACAACCTTCCATGGCCCTTTTCCACTGTACCGTCACATTTTGGAGCAGGTTCCTGCTACTTGAACCAAAAACCTTTTCACACCAATGCTTTAATGGCGGGCTTTTGGTCCTTCCTATCCCATAACCACCCTTTTTCTGGCGGCACTTGACTGTCCTGGCAGGTTCCCTCTCAGCAACCTGCTGAACGTCCTTTTCAAAACGATGCCAGCTCAAGTCACGTAGAAGAGAACAGCCTGGCACCTCCTGACTTCCTGGTTCAGG